>JAWWMP010000132.1:44244193-44263291 GCA_035047865.1 Dendrocincla tyrannina
TTTTTCCCACGCCCCTGAAAGAAACCCCTTACCTTCCTAATTAGCATGTAAGCCCCAGCCAGGGTGTGTGAAACCTTTCTTGATTGGTCCTTTTGTATCCCTCCCCTTTACCCCCACCGGCTGTGAGGCCTATAAAAGACCTGGCCAGGTGAATAAATTTCTCTTTCTGCTTCCTGTCCTCGGCATGTGTGGATTTCTTTACTGGGACCTCAGGAGACTGCGTGGCACGGCCACGTGAACCTGGGGGAGGGGACGGAAAGGGAGAGCGCACCCCACTCAACTGTTGCATATGTCAGCATACAGACAAAAATAACTTTCCAATTTCTTGAGTTAATTTTTATATTTGATAATCATATGCATTTTTTCAGCAGTAGATTTTTAAATATTGCTACTCAAGTCTGGGTTGGTGAACTGGCATCTTCATTGTCTTTCATATGCTGTAGTTTGGGATTTTTTATAATGGTTTTCAACTGTTATATTTGTTTAAAAAAATCCTGCTACTTCACAACATGTTCTCTGTTTCCTCACTGACCGAAATGCCAGTCTTTTCTCTGACTGAAATATTTGTTAAAATATGTATTTATTTTGAACCAACTTCTTTTCTTCTTTAATTATGAAATAAAAATTAGTAAGGTAAATCAGAAGAGAAAAGAAATTACAAAAGCCACAGTGTACTTGAGAAGAATATCAAAAGTCTGTTGGGTTCAACTGCATTTGTGTATGATTTTTGTTTAACTACTAGGAGGCTCAGTGGAAACAAATTCTCCATTATTGAAAGTTAAAGCTTCATCCACACTTATACTATAGTTAAAACCTCTATCCTTTCAAGTATTTTCTAAGGACCAGATACTTTTTTTGACTTGGTAAACTTTCACCTGTGATAATCTACTACCCCCAGACAAGTGGATCTGGATTTAAGTGGAGAGCTAAAGGCAAGTAAAACACCGTGGGGCTCCTCCTTTAAGATTTTATCTCCAGAGAAGGTAATTGGGATATCTGTTGTCTGCTTGTCTCTAAGCAGATTCACTGTCAGCAATTATTTAAATTAGAAAAATACAGTAACTGAAGGCTACAGAAAAAAAAAAAAAATTGTTGTTGTTCAATGGTTTAGGGGTAAAGATTTCACCTAGAGAAATTGTTCTTAAAGGAGATGCAGTCAGATTGGATTTGTGTTGAAAAACACACATGCACAAGGGACAAGATTATTTCATTCCTGACAGGAAAAGGAGAAGAAAACGCTATGATCTAGGTTGCTGATGAGGATGTTTATAATGTAAGATAATGAAAGTTTTTCTGCTGTTAGTTTTGGGTTTTTAAAAGTCTTTCAGTGTGCAGAAATATATATTTGAAGTTGTCAGATAAGTAATAGTCCTCTGATTTTGCTCCTCGAGAATTGGTGACTTGCACGTTCTACTGAATTTTCTGGTTTTCATCTCTGAAACTACTTATCAAGCAGATGCAAGAGGCAAAAATAACATAAGTTTTACAAGAAGAATAATGCAAACAGCAGTTAGCAACATGTGATATATATTTCTAGGATAATTCATAAGAAAATTTCACTGTAAGCTTTGAACAGTTGCATAAAATCTGTTTTTGTTGTTTGAATTTCCATCAGTTTTAAGTTTTCTTTCAGTAAAACAAAACCCCATGATCAGGACTTACAATACCATTTAAACTTTTTTTTTTAGATGTTCTGTTAGAGAAAAGAAAAATATTTTGTTAAAAGAAATTGCTAGATACAAGAATCTGGTGCTTTACAGTTATGGTGTTATTAATTCAACATATCTAGTCCAGTAGAGGGAGCTGGAATGCTGTTCTACTTTTTCTGTCTTTTTGCTAGAGAAAATTGTTTATCTAACAGAACTATATTTAATTTCAAGGTGGTTTTTATCTTTAGAATGCCAACTTATTTTCATAAGAATTCTTTTAGAACAACTGGACAGACAGAGTTGGTTTTCTTTTCTTTTTTTTTATGTCTTTTCTATATCACAGAATGGTAAAGGTTGGAAGGGACTACAGTGGGTCATCTGGTCCAACCTCCCTGCTCAGGGATTCTAGAGCACATGGCACAGGATTGTATCCAGACAGTTCTTGAATATCTCCAATGAGGGAGACTCCACAACCCCTCTGGTCACCTGCACAGTAAAGAAGTTCTTCCTTGTTTTTCAGGTGGAGCTTCCTGTGCATCAGTTTCTGCCCGTTGCCTCTTGTCCTATTGCTGGGTACCACCAAGAATAGCCCAGCTCCATCCTCTCAACAACTCTATAAGTACCCTTCAGGTACTTATAGACATTGATGAGGTCGCCTCCCAGTTGTCTCTTCTCAGCTCCCTCAGCCCGTTCTCATCAGTGAGGTGCTCTGGTCCCTCATTCATCTTCATAACCTTCCCCTGGACCTGTCCATGTCTCCCTTGTCCTGAGGAACCCAGAACTGGACACAGAACTCCGAATGTGCCCTCACTAGGCCTGAGGAGAGGTCTTGTTCCGTTCCCAGATGCACCAGTAGTAGAGGTTACACTATAAGTTTGGTCTTGGCTGTGATCACAAATTCACTGTTAGTGCAATTAACCATTTCAACACTAGAAGTCTGGTCGAGTTCAGTAAGAACTTTCATGAACACAGATTCACCAATAATGCAGTTTATTGGGGCAATGGATTATAGTTTCTTTCGCATGGTCAGTGATAAATTCCCTAGACCTGTGAAATATAAATGCATATAGCACTATGTACAAGTGTTCTTGGGTACATTCTGGTGTAGCAGAAGGTGCAAATCTTACCAGAGGGGTGTCTCTGCTTTGGGGAGCAGAGAGGAGCAAGCCCTTCGAATTGTCTGTAAGGTGGTTGTATTCTCATCTTCTGCTATAGAGGATTTCAAATGCCAGTTCATAGTTTTGGAAAAAGTGGAGGTGGACCCATAGCCAAATATTCTGCTACAGACATCATAAATAGAGAAGGGGAAGCATCCAATTTATATATAAATGAGGGATGGAGAGAGTAACAGAGATTAAAGAACCCACAGGCTTTGCACAAGGGTAGAACAGGACTGTGACACCTGCGGTCATCTGGTCTCTGCCTGATAACCTGTCAACACTTCAGCATGCGATTATGCCCCCAGAAATCCCAAGGCCTCACATCCCATGGCATATCTCATGGAAATTCCTTCATCATATACGTCAGCATATCTCATGGCTGTAGACCTCATTTCCTACAAGTCATTGTTCAGCAATCGCATTTACTGATTTACATACAATATCACGTTTCTAATGAAGGATGATTCTTGAGCTTCCAGGACAGCTCTGAAAGGGTAAAATTCCTTGTGCCTGCATAAACCCCCCAAAATTTCATCGAGATGCAAGTTAACATATAGTTCTAGTGTTATGCAATGCAGAAACCAGCATTTCACTGATACAGGGACCAGATTTTCTTCATCTAAACCAACAAATTCTTCATCACAATAACCCAACCATCTTCAGTAATGGAAAGTCTCTGGGAACCAACTTGAATTCCATGGCATCTAAATTAAGTTATATTTATCCTTCCTTATTTCCTAGCTTAAGAAAGGCATAACAAACCCATCATCTTATAATTTCCACTGAAGAACTTGCTTTGTCTGTGCTTTGAAGTTTAGGGATTAAATACTCCTGCAAAAATTCATTGTCAATGTTGCTACGTTTGAAACTCTAGTCAGTGTTCTCAGCCCACAATCCACTCAGCCTGTTTATATCTTCCAAAATGTAAACTGCCTATCTGACATGCTAAAGAGCTGCTTTATCCTGGCCCCAGACCATTTTTCTTATAGATCTCATCTTGACTCTGAGAATTGAACTGAAGCACAGTCTCTGATTTGTTATGGTTAAGACAAGTAAATTAATCAGCATGTGGCAGTCCTCCCAATTTAATGTAAGAAAAGAACTAAAGGGAAAGTGCTGAAGCCTATATAAATAACACAGAAGTGGTCAGTGAATCTGAATGAGGAGTTTTAGATTGCCAGTATTTTTAAGACACAAACTACCCCTGTTCAGGCATGAGTGAAAGAAAGGAGAAGTTACAGAGTTATGAAAAACAGCAGTAATAATAGTGCTCATAGCAAAATAGCACAAGGAAAAAAATGTTGTGCAACAAAAATCAGCCAGATGAAAAGAATGCAAGTATCCTTTGTCTTCTATTTTTCCTTAAAAGGCAAATAATGTCTTTATTCTTGCAAGCTGAGCAATTGCAATAACCTATCCATGCTGGAAATTGAATATTATTAGCTAAATCATCTCCTAAAATTTAAAGTCATGATAGTCAGAAAAATTCGTCTTGATGAAATCCACATGAAATATAAACAAACTTAACTCTTACAAAAGTCTGTCTGTCAATACAAAATAATGCCCATAAAAGGGAAAGGCAAACATTTTTTCTAATCAATGGTATACTGAAGTATACTGCTTATGAAGAACCAGCTCTTTTCCAAGTTTGAGACTTTTAGAGAAGTTATTTAGTACTATGTCACATATCTCCCAACACTGGAAGCATCTCTTTTCTGAAGTACATGAGTACAAAACCTCTCCAGAAGGACTGAAGCAATTTCATTTGCATCACATCAGCCTTTCTCCATAGCTGAGTACAGCACTATGATTACTGAAATGTTTCCTCCTGTCTCCCAGGAATGTCAGCCTGGGAAGGCCATGGAAATACACCCAGGAAAGCAAATATATACAGTTGTTCATATTCAATACTTTCAGCTGCTGGAGATGATCAGAGCAACAGCCATTAACAAAAATCCCAATCTGAGCATGTCTCTTTTTTTTTTTTATTTAATTCTTACTCTCAGACACCCACCCCCCCACACTCCCCAGAGTTTTTAACTAAGCCTAGGGCAATGGCATGTTTGCAAGGGCTGTGCTCACTTACTCACAGCCTGTCTCAAAGGGCTGGTGATGCATTACATTACTTTGGCTACAGGATTTCCTCAAATAACAATAAGGCTATGGAATATACATTTGAAAATATTATTAGGAGCATATTGCCATGTAGATTGTGTACATAAAGTAATACCAAAATTTGTGTTTGTGTGATATTGTGTATACAGGGACACATAAATGCTTATTCTTCCATCTAAACCAGTCTGTTACAGACAGAAAAGTCAATTCTTTATCTCTTGTATTATAAATGCAATAAATTACTTGCTTATAACCTGTCACTCAATTGCTTGGAAAAGCATAATAATAAGATTTTGTGCCAGTATATTCTGTTACAGAACTCTACACATTCTGCGTCTGATGTCCCCCAATTATTCTGAAACTTTGATTTCTTCTTTCCTGTTTATGTTACTAAATCATTATTTTCTCTAAATTTCAACCTCTTCAATGAACACTACTTTAAGAACTTTTGTTAAATACAGATGTTCTATATTCAAGTGATTTTAAAATGAACTCATAAGGCCTTCCTTCCATAAATAGTTAGAAATCATGGTTTTGTGCCCAGTTTTCCACTGTTTGAAATCTGATAAGTTATTGAATTCAGGCTAAACAAAGGTCAAACAATGACTCATTGCTTTTGATCTTGAAAATGTTGCTCTTTGACTTATTCTGTAATTGCTAAGAGCTTTTTGACATAAGTGATCATGGTATAAAGAATTGATGGCCATGTTTCTAGTGGTTTAGGACTCATTTGTCAATAGTCCACAGAGTTTCAAGGAATACATTATTCGCTGGTTTTTGTACTCAGACTACAGTTCTGCAAAATAACATTGTATTGCTTTATGTAATTGCATCTTTTATGTACTGTGTAATATATCCTTATTTTCATTGCTTGTTATGAGGTAGAGGGAAAAACTTAGATCATTGTACAGGGCACCCAGTTCTGTGTGACTTTATTTTCAATCAAAGCAGATATAAAACTACATGAAATCTCCAAATGGCTCTGTGGATGGAAATGTGTGGAAACATAGCATAGCAGCAGAGTTAAAGTCCTTAGGAGTTCTCCTAAAAAAGGAAGACCAGACTAAGGTAAGTTTGATGCTCTATTTTGTTCAAACCCTCCTCCCAAAATTTAAATTTGAGAGGTCTACAAAAAGGTTACAGAATGGATTCTGCACTTGTCCTTTACTCGGTAGCTTCAGCTTATTTCAATTTATCTGTATAAAAATACCACAAACTTGGCCTACTTGCAGTTTGAGCATCACATTCTGCAGAGGGGCAGTAGGCACAACTTACCTTGCAGCATTCTCAGTAGAAATGAGTCAGTAGAATCCTGTCTGGGTACCCTGTAAGTTAAATTCATATCTGCACTTACTCAGTAGGTCTGAAATGGAAGTATAAGGTTGACTTATAAGGTTTTACCTCGACATTGCTGCCAATTTCCTGGATAACAAGTGTGCTTTGAAAAACAGCAAATCAAAGACTACTTTCATGCCCACCTGTAGTCCTCGCAAGACCCTCAACATCAAACTTTCCATGATAAAATACCTACCACTGTAATAATATCGCAGCAAAGCACCAAGAGACTGAACAGTTCTTGCAACTCAAGAGCCGAATTTGTCAGATTATCACAGTGTCATATTAATTTGCCACATTTTTAAAGCTTAAAGCATTCTAATATGAGTTGCTGCAGAATAATAACCCTTAAATGGTAGGGAGGTCTACACCTGTAGAAGCAAGCTGTTGCCTCAACTGAGAAAATAAAGGAAAAAGGTATGAAGAAAAATATAAAAAGAGCACAAGTCTGCTATGACTTCAGGTTGGGAAGAAACAAATTTATTTGAATCTCTAGTATCACTTTTTATGTTTTTTTTTTCAATATGGCACTAGATTTCTGCAGGTGGGTTTTGTGGGTTTTTGGGTTTTTTATCACTTAAGTAAAAAATTCATTCCATTGCATCATTCTTTTAAATGTCATTATGCAAAACTGAAGTGACAAGACACTCTCACTTTTCTTAATTCGCAATTCCAGACTAAGCTGTCTTAATTTTTGAGTCATTTAGTGCAGCAAGCTTTTCAGTACCATGGGCTACCTTTTGCTCATCTCTCTATATTTTGTTTTGTACATCCAATTAATCACTAAAATAACCCACAAAAAACAAACCAAGCCAAAACCCAAACCAACCGACTAAAAAACCCACAAAACTGAGGAGGGCTACACTTAATTCCAAGTTAACTGGGGAAGCTTATAATTTTCTGAACCTAGAACTTTTTCTTCTTTCTTCATGACTCTTTATGAATTTACCTCTCCATTTTTCTTATTTCTAGCCTCACTCTTCCAGCTTCTTCTCACATTTCATCTGCTGTTATCCTCTTGCCTTTCTTCCCTGACTGGTGCACAAGTATCAGGACAGTTCAGGGAACCAGAAAAGAATATGTGAAGTTTTTAGACTTTTAAAGATACAGCTATGTTTCAAGAGTAATGAGCTGATTGTTCACGAGGAAAGCTACCACTAATTGGTTGCTATGAAAGGTATCTACACTGATGCACATCCCACTGATTTGTGAAGAGCATGCATTTGTAACACCTGCTTGGTACAACACCTAGTGCAACAGATGACCTCAAATGCCAAATTTTCAGAAACTTTCCTTCCAACTTCTCAAAAGTGGATGTTCATGTGTCTGTGCTCATGATATAAAAATCTCCCAATATAACTCTTGTCTGTTTTTTTCCCTTTCTGCACTGATATATGCACTGCCTTTCTTGCAAAGTAATCATTGTGTCTTCTCTCTTCCTGGTAAAGAAGGGAATTCTTATGCTTTTCGTTCATTCTCAAACAATGGATGTACTTTAATGCTCCAATGCAGAAATGCCTGGTCAGGCAAATGCTCTCTTGCTTTGTTTGCACAGAATATTAACCAAACTGAATCCTGCATTTCTTCTTGCTATCATCTGGTCCTGCACCCTTGCTCTGAAACTCTGCTCTTTTGACAGACTGTGATGTTCTAGTCCTTAAAATTCTCTCTACTCTGAACTCCTTATAAAACTTTTATGGCAGCTGCTTTTCTGTTGCAAACTGGTTTTGTGTTGGTTTTCCTGCAAAAATATTCAGAAAATAAAAGATGATAAATCTGGAAAATATAACTATGTTTTCCATTGTCAACATCCATTTTTGGAAGTGCTGTCATTTGCTTTACTAATTATCTACTAAGACAGTAGGAAATGCTAGGGTCTGTTGTGATTTATATTTCCTTTGCTCTGGTTTGTTAACTACTTCTGCCATCAAAATGATGGGATAGAAAAGTATGATCTTCTAGGCTCAGGGCTTCCAAGCTTCTTCAGGACATCTTTGTTTTCCTAAGTGAAACATAAGTACTCACAAATTATCTGCTTTAGATCCCTTGCAGTTTGACTTGTTCCATTGAGTTCCTCAGGATGTAGTAGCTGCAGCCATCATTAAAGGGAAGGGGGTGCTGGGGAGAGTGGAAAGAATGCTGTTTAGGCAGATATCACTCCATATCACTGTATATCTTCGCTCAGTCCAGATGTATTGTTTCAGTTTTAGTTTTTTTCCTGCCCTTAACAGCAGTGTGGTTGTGCTCATGCTGTTTCATGACACTTTGCATTTCAGTATTCTGGTGTTGCATGTTTAATAAAATATTAATTGAGATAGTTATTCAAATTCAACAGGTTTTGGTGTATGTGGGTGAAAGGAAAACATACAATGAAAAGACAGGTCCTTCAAAGGAAAAAGTACTCTGAGTAGAAACAGCCAGTCTCTCCAGGTCCCTAATTCACATGTCTTTGAGCAGCCAGTAGTATAATTTCAAAAGATGGTCTCTCCTTCCCTTGTCAGAAATCTACCATTTTTTTTTTCTAAAGGTATTTTGCCCTTCAGACAAATTGATTCATGTTCACTTACTCACACAGAATTACTCCTAAATGAATATGAAACAGGGAACCTCTAAGAAGGAGTCATATCTTATGATACCCTTCATCAGTTGCTCAGACCTCCTAACCTGAAGATTTGTTTTACTTTATCTCACCTGTTCCAAGCAATTGATAAAAGATACTCCGTCAAAGTTGTCAAGGTGAAAGGGATTCCAGGTTTAAGCTTCTTGAATAAGATTGGTTTTTGGTTTATATATATATTTAATATCACTTCTATTTATGAATTGTTATTTTAAAGTAGGTTGAATGGGACCTTTCTAAGGTCAGGATGAATTCAGAGTTTATTAGAGTTATCACAAATATATGATTGGATCTTGTTGGAAATTATTGTCAAAAATGTATAAAATTTTGAAGAGATTAAGAGAAAAACAAAAGTAATTTTCTTCTTAAATGAAAGCAATAGACCTGGGAACCACAGGCTTCTGCTTATTTACTGCAGACATTCTTCTACAACTGTAGATTCAATTTTAGTAGTAATTTCATCATATACCCACCAGAATGGTTGAAGGACTAGTTCTAGTTCTTATATTTTTAGTCTGTCTGTTGTTTTCAGCAGACCTTTACACACTTGGTTTGTACATCTAATGTCCAGCTTGTATGAGCACCAGCATCATGTCACCCTTTGCCCCATTGTCCAAAGGAATAGTAATTCTGAAACATGATGTCCCTACACGACACAGAAGGTGACTGAAGGGTGATGACCAAATAAATCATAGAAGATCAAAATGTGAATGCAGAGAGAAACATAAATGGCTAGAGAAGATACTCTGAGCCAACTCCTGCTTATGTTTAATAGACAGTATTTTTTAAATTGCACTTTGTTTTCAGTATTAATTTCCATATGTTGCCATATAATCTCATTCTTACCACCTATGCTAGTAAAGACTATATCAGAAATGAGAGGTAGGATCCTTCTGTTGAGGTACAGCTCTCCATCTAGCAAGGAGTGTACTTTGTCTATCAATTTTTCCAGTATTTCCTTCTCTTGCATTTATAGTCCTGTGAGAAGTGCAAAGGAGAGTGTTCTATTGAACCTTCCAGAGCTCTTTTTCTGTTTTTTTTCAACATAATTTTTAATTTCTCATTTTGCATTTCAAAAGTACATGCATACTTTGCATATAATACACATGCATATAATATGGACCAAGTTTTCAAATTTCAAAGATTATAAAACCTGAGTATATAATTTATTATTCAAATACTAATAAAATATCTAATACTATTGAACAAAAAATGGATCAAATCAACTCTCTTTGTCTTTTCAGATAACTGAGCACATAAGGACTGTATATAAGGACTGTATGACTTTTTCAGAGATGAGTACCTATTTCAAACTAGATTCATGCAGTTCCTATGCTCATTGCCTGTGGAAATATCGTGTGTGAATGCTTCAAAAACCGGCAGATATAAAGATATCTCCCATCTGCTGCCTTTGTTCCATTGGGATAGGAAATCAGTCTGGTTTGTTCTAGTGGTGTTAATCATTATGACTAGTTTTAATATCAGTTTTTATGTCTGAGTAAGGATCTCTCTTTAAGAAGCAGTGTCCCTTTCAGGGAATCAGCCATTGCTTTGGAGTCTCAGGAGAACATGTCAGGATCCCAGGCTCCTTATTCACACTCTTATTAAGTGTACCTTGATCTAACTCTCATGCACCAGCTTTTCCCATTGATTCTCCTCAAAAAATGGTGATATCTATTACTTGTAACTTCTCTTTAAGCTGCTTACACAACTGACAGGTTTTTTTCCCCCTTAAAAAAGACTTGTCTGTAAATTTATCTCTGTCCTTTTGTAGACTAATGAAATCTTTCAAATCCTCTTTAGACCCTTCTCTGTGAGTTTGTTGAAGGCAATAACCTCAGGATTCAGAAGAGAATTTCATTAAGCTCTAGGAACCTGAAGCTATCCTGACTTTATTTAGGTATTTTATTTTCTGTTCTTTTTTCATCTGTTGTCACAGCCAGGCTGAAGCTGTCACACAGGTTTTGGTCTCAAAGGAAATATGCACTCCCTGTACCTCCCTTCTGCCTCCAGCATATGTACAGTTTTAATAAAAAAGTGGAATTAGAGATTAAAGAGATAATCTAGTTTATTTTTCGATAGATCACAGGCATGTCATCTAGCTGTACCTGACTGGAGTTTTGTGTTTCATTAACACATAAGGTGCCCATGAGGAATGGTTTTTGAGTGCTGGTACTCCTAGAGTTGTGGGTTACCTCCAGAGACGTTGGATCATACATTGAAACATGGACACTGGCTCGACCTTCCCTTTGCTGGTCAGCAGAAGTTGCCAGCTGCCAAGGCATGGAAAGAAAATAAACTTCTACGAAACCATCTAAGTAAATTTTTATATTTAAAATAAAGTCATATGAATGACTGCTTTGATATGTCTATTTCTCATGTAACTCCATATCCTCTTTGTCATGGGAAAAGTGTACTGTTTGCTTAGTGAATTGCTATTTCCTGAATGTTTTTCCCCTACTTGTTAATCTTCAAAAGCATGGGAACATAAGCAAAAAGTAGAATTTAAATTTTTAATGCTGAAATCAATCATTTAAATTAAAGGATTCAATTATCAAACCTGAATAATTCAAATCTGAAAAATTCACAGAAACATGCACTGAGTGCACTTTTAAACACCTTTTGTGCAAAGTTTGCTTTTGGATATTGAATTCATAATATGGTCATCCACCCAAATTTTCTGCATATAGTTTATTTATAGGTTTTTTAAAACTGAAACCCATAAGTAAGGTAATGATTATTAATATGATTATTAACAAGTTCAGTTAAAATTTCAGTTCCTGTAATTCCAAGAGTGGTATAAAGCCTGTTACAATGCAGCAAACAATGGAAAAGTCCAGATTAAAATTCTGGGAGGGCTGAAAAGAGAAATATGTTGAAACAAGACTTGGAAGTTTAGAGTGAAGTCTCGAGGTTTATCAATTATTAATACAGAGTATGAGCAATGAAAAGTTCATAAGGAAACCATAAACTTTTTTTCCAGCTGGAGATTCCTTAGGGTGAGCTGCTGGTGAGTCTCTAAATTTTATTGATGCTTGGAATGAAGAATGTGCTATAACACTGAGAAGTACCATTGGGACAAAAAAAAATTGCTTGGAAAGGCTTTTGCTGTAAGTGCTGTTTCTGATCTAGTGTGTGTTTCTGCTTGGCTCCAGGAGGATATGGAGCACTGGAGATCACAGAAGCTTAAACAAACCACATGTCATTATGTCGAGCACTCTGCTTACTTGACTTTTTTTTTTTTTTCCAACTCTCTCCTGTCCCTACACAAAATTACAGACAGAATTAAAAATGAATACTAAAACTGTGAAAAAAATGCAGGCAACACATATACATCTTGTGCATTGTAATAACTTTTCAAGACTTTTTTTCCTTATTCATAGTTTAAATATTTTCCAAAAATATTGGTTCAGAAGAGAAACTTAATGTGAGGAGCAACTGTTCATGTTCATGAACAACTGTTGACCATGAGACAAAATGGTTAATGCAATTATATAAACTAAACTTTAAGTGGGGCTACAGAAAAGGCACAGAATATTATTACCTGAATTGATTTTTATTTAAGAAGTTACCTGGAAGGATTAGTCAGTGAGCTGTTTTTTGACTGTCCATTGTTTTTCCAGAAAACAGCAGAAAATAGTAAAAGTTCTATGAACAAAATTACTGTTATATTCTTCCTTTTTTTTTTTCTCTTTCAAAGACTGACTTTATATATCAGTCTTGTATACATATGAAAAAATTCTAATGCTTATTAAATTAACAAATCTAAAAATTCACAGCTTTTCTGCCCTCTTAGTTTCAAAATGCAACAGATTTTTGTTATACTTACAATTTTCTAGGGACTTTGAATGGAATTCCAGTGGTAGAATAAACCAAGTACTTGGTATAAAAACATTTCTTGGGAACAGATTTCCGTATTGTCAGCATGTATTGAAAGACCTTGCTTTACTAAGTCTAGGCTTTCTGAAAATAATTTCAGAACACAAATACTACTTCTATATGTCAATTTCCAGGGAATGCACCATACATTGAAAGGCTAGGGTGCCCTGACTTATGTCAGGTTATACAAAAAATACTGCAGAGGCTGCAAGATGAAAGCAGCAGTATTAGTCACATTGTGAAGCAAAGGGTCATTAAGGAAATAATTTACAGAAATGGGCATCTCTAGTCTATTACCCACAAATTGCTGCCAGGCACTCAAAAGCTCTCTGTGAAAAGGAGGCAAATCACTCACATGGACTTTTTAGGAATAATTTGTCTTTAGTTCTTTAAAAAAATTAGACAAACCAAGGAGGCTGTATTGCTTAAGATGAAAGACATGTAAAATACCAATCTTTCTCTTTTGTCCCACATGAGATCTTTTCCATGTGCAAATAGTTTTGCAAAATATCCTGTTTTATAAGGTAATCTGTCTATATATTCACCCAATGTGCTCCTTCTATTGCCTGCAAAAAAGAATCTTGCATAGTTTTGGTATAATTAGTTATGCTATAACTTTTATTGTAGAGGAAAATAACTTTAAATAGATACAAGGTACATATAATTTTTGAATATGCTTAGTCTTTCACATTTGGCCCACTTCTCAAGCCATATTAATTCCTTCTCTTAAAATGGAGACAAAAAGTTTAGATGCTTTGCTGAATCCAATGAAGAAAGCTGTGATCATACTTCACCTTCATGAGACTAAAATAGATATAATGTGTTGGATGCCAGTAAAAACTTACTTGAGCTTGGTGCCTGAATTTTAAGAGTAGTAGTATTAGTTGCAAAATGCCTTTTCACATTTTTTTTTTTAATATTTGTATACTTTTTGCTTTTTCTGATGGAACAATAGAATGGGAACTCTATTTTGAATATTTTTTTTAATAAGCTTACCAGTCAAGAAAATTCACAGGAATAGCTTCTCTAACCTGGGAAACTCTTGGAGTCTTATTTATTCTTTGTCCAAGATAAAGCCTTAGGTGAATTAATTTTACAATCTAGTTGGGTCTCCAAAAGTTAGGAAGAGTAGGATGAATGTACTATTTTTCTTGTAATACCAAGGATTATTGATTGATGAAATAGATCCCTGTACTTATAAAAAGCTATTACAGCTTAGCATGTGTTCAATGGTCCCAGACACATCTGTGATTTTCGCTATCCATTTAAATCAGTTCAGGATCAGGCATGCTCTGGGAGGAGTGCAATCTGCATTTTTGTACTTACTCAGTATGAATGTTAAGCAGACTACATCCTTTCTGTGTTTACTTTTTGAAATATTTTCCTTTTTAAATCTTCAAATGATGTCTGTGAAGCTTTATAAATGGGGGATGTGAAAATATTAACTTGATAATGTGTAATTTCATCCAGCCTTTGTTTTTAAAGCCTTGAAAATTATTTTGTAATGAACTTACCAGGTATAAATTTAAATGAGTGAATTGCTTTGCACCAAGAAATTCATGCCTTTTCTTTTGTTTTTTAATACAGTGTTGCTATTAACTTTTTAGAAGTAATCACAATCCCTGAAGGCTCAGTGAGTCCTAATACGAAGAAAGCAATGTATTTGATTTCACCTTGACTGTGTTTGAAACAGTTCAGCAAAATTCACAGTAGGTTATCTACAGATCCAGATACATTTTTCACAGTGTTGAGTCATAATGTCAGTGCTTTAAAGACTACGTGATGCAGCATTCACTGCATCCTTACCTATTTGAAAGAGAAAAATAATCTTTTCTTCCAGTCTGTATTTGTTTGGTTATGTTTTCTGGATATTTTATACAATAATTCAGTTGTTTGGAAGTAGTTCTCAATATTTGAACTTAGAGTAGGACTGTCATCAGTGTGAAACATAGTCATAACATTATTTAGATGTTCCCATGTGCTGCATCTTGGTGTTAATTAAAATAAGATACTCATGCATTCAGCAGGCAGTAGGTAAATTCTGATTACTGCTGAACTTGTGTTTCCTACTAAGCCCCGAATAGTCTGCAGGCCGAATGTGTTTTCAGTACCTCCTGATATTGTACTTTTCTGTGACCAGTTTTTTAAAATGACCATGGAAGGATGGATGAATTCCGCAACATATCCCT
The DNA here is from genome assembly GCA_035047865.1 of Dendrocincla tyrannina. Lineage (NCBI taxonomy): Eukaryota > Metazoa > Chordata > Aves > Passeriformes > Dendrocolaptidae > Dendrocincla > Dendrocincla tyrannina. The sequence continues at coordinate 44,259,138 of JAWWMP010000132.1, forward strand.
TTATGTTTTATTGCAATCTAGCAGTAAAATGAAATCCGAAGTAATCGTACAAATATTGCCAGTGCTCAGACTTTAAAAACGGTGATTAGCTCTCTTGTGAGGCTTATGTACATTCCAGCACTGGTAGGTGTGCATGGAATTTTTGAGAAATGTGTGCTAAATATAGAAAAGTACATTTAGTAGTTCATTGATTGCTTAAAATAGGGAAACATATTACAGCTTCGGCCGATGAATGTGAGTACCGCATAAAATGTCAGTTATAGAGACCATTTCACAGTCCAACTGAACTTACCTTCCTTGAACTAATTTATTGAGAGGGGCACATTTATTTTACTATTCTGTATTTTGTTGCTTGGTCACTTAAAAAAAGATCTTCAGTTGTTGCAGCTCTTTAGGATGTTATGCAGGTAATAGAAGCAAATTGACAAAAATATCTACTTCAAATCTTAGCCATCAAGTAATTTTTCTCAATTATTTCCTTGGCAAGATAAATATGTTTTTGTATGCAAAACTTGGTGTTATATTTAATTATCTCGGTAGATACAGCACATCAATAAGATTTTAATTAAGAAGTTCTCTGGTTATCTCTTTAGTGATCTTTTATGGAATAAGATTGTAACTTCTAGATAATGAGACTCTCTGATATTTCAACTGTTTTAAAGTCAATTTTGCTGTCCCAAACTTTAGTTTTCACTCCCAGAAGTTACCATCAGAAAGCTTACCACAACTTTTAGATTAAGTTATTTTCACTTAGGTGACCATAAACATAAACTCTTGGAGGTTGGATTACAACAATAATGAAAGTTGGTGCACTGATATTTCTCATGGAGGAAAAAAAATCCAGACATTTATTAAATAATAAAAAATTATCAAAATACTCTAAGATTTTTCTCATTTGTGTAAAAAGAAATACATGCAAGATATATTTATACTGTATTTAGTGTATAATTATGTGGAAATAATAATTTAAATTTGAGTTTTAAAGTTTGTACTTACAAAACGAGTATATGGGTAGGATATCAAGTTAAAATTTCAGTAACTTCTATAATTTTTTATTTTAGACAGTATTTTCATATATGAAGATTACTACAAGGACTTTGCAGTAAAAAATAAAGGTGTTCTCTCTTTTGGTAATCTGTGCTTATGTTCTCTGGACCATACTGAATAGCAGTGAATAAAAACAAAGGCTGTCTTTTTCTGAGGGCACTTGGAAGAGTGATCTGAGAGCCTCAAACCAGTAATGTAGCTCTGAAGCAGAGTCAATAGTGTTAAAACTATGAAGCATGTGAATTGCATACCCAATTTGAATCTGTTTATTTATACCACAGAGGTGAGCTTAGCACTATTATAAATCCTATTATCAGCACTACTAACAATGTATCACACCGCTAGGGTTGCAGCTTAAATGCTTGAATTTGTACTTCAGGTTTTGTCTTCATTCAGTATAAGTTACAGGCCAAATATTTACCTCTTCTCTTTGACATAATTTTTCAAACTCTGAATGAAAATGTTTATCTTCTTGTAACTGAACTAATACTTGGATGGGTTAAACCCCCCCCCCCCCAAACCCAAAACAAAAGCAGAAAACAAACAAAAATCAAACCCCCAAACCTCAGCTCATAGTATATATCAGCTCAGATGATGGCTTTTATGCTGATGAAAGATGATGAATCCAGGCAGAAGTTTTTAAAATCAGTTTCAGTAATGTTTGTTGCCTGCCTCTCAATCTAATTTGCTCTTTGTTGACAAAAGCAGTGTTTCTATGTTTGTTTAGACACTGTTCCCAGAAGAGTTCTACCGTCAGAAATATTTTTTTAATATATAAACTTTACAAAGCAAGATATTTTGTTACAAGAGGGTCATCAACTACCATAATTTTTCTGGGTACCTGACTGATGTAGCAACTATTCAACGTCAGCACAACACAGACTTGTGGCTCTATGTACATGCCTTTGTTGACTTAGGAGTATATGAGTCCCAGGACAATAAAGCAAAACTATATATAACTAATGAAGTATGTAAAGTGGGTATCAAAAGACATGGTCCTGCAGCCATCAGGTCACCTTGTGTAAATTCTTACAACTGTATGTGAAAAGGTTTTCTTCTCAGTTTTTCTATTTTACTCCAAAATTTCACTTTGTGGAAGATGAGAGACTTTCCTAGTCTATCACATATAGCTTGGTTTTTTGATCATGGTTGAGGGCCTTATGTAGCATAATACTGTAGCGGATTTCAAGTCAATATACTGACATTAAATTACTCATGATGTTAAACATGCACGTAAGTTTTATTATTATTTTGGTTTAGTTCTTTCAGTCTTTAACTTTTACCAACCTCTACTCTGTGCTTTATTTCCAAAGAGAAAGGACAGTTTCTCATCTGAAACTGTTTTTGATTTAATAAATTTCCAGTCTTTTCTTATATAGCATAATGCTACTCTTCAAAAAGGTATTTTTCTTTGAATGAAAAATCTTTGCAGTAACCACAGGACTGCAGTGATGCCCCATTATTTGTTGCATGAGAAGAAAAGCTATTTCTTTACAATGAATAGATACTTGTAGTGATCACGAAGAATAGAACAACTACTTGGCTTCCAATGGCTGCATGTTACAAGATGGAAGTATTGCTTAATTTCTTTTTGGGCATTTTAGTTACTGCCTGATGTGGCTGTATTTCAGAATAAATGTTTCTGTTTCTAAGGGAATCACTAGCAGAAGTGGACTCAATTCCTGTGACTCCAGTTATCTATATCAGTCTCTTAAAATTATGCATTGAATCCTTTATCATGTGTCTTACACTTTGGAAGAAGTTTATATATCTAGCTCTAATTAACATTGATCTTGTTCCTGATGTACTGAGCTCTCTGTGGAGTTCATATTCTCTTCAGCTCTGTCCAGGGAATTAGAGGTGCACAAATTCCAATTAAATATTTAATCAGACCCTTAAGAATCTATTTTCCCCTAATTCCCATGCTACAAATGGGAGTTTAGTATTGACCTAAAGAAGATAATATGGGAAAGATGCACCAGGAAAGGAAATGATGATTTATTTTCTGATTTTTATTCTCTGAGATACCATGACCTATAGACTCAAGACAGACATCTCAGTTTTTTATTATAGATTTCCATTCTGTATAAATGTCATCAGCATAGATGGTGGAAGTACCAAGTGTACTGGTATCACTATAAGCAATAACACATCTATATGTAAAAAACACTTCTTTTGTTTTGAAGGGTGTGCTGACTCACATCTGTACTGTGTAGAAACATGTATGCAGAGAGGGAAACACAAGGAAATCGATGAGCTGCCATCAATCAGCTTGATGGATGATGGCGCTAGGATTTGGACCCATGAAAGGTAATATTTTAAGACAAGCAGGGTGTAAATGTGTTTGTCAAGTGGGTTTCTGTTCTTTGCATGAAGTGTCAAAGACAACGCTCAGAATTAGTACATGGAACTTCTTTTTCACAAACTATTGATTAATTGCACAAAGCCAACATTTATTTTCAGTCACTTAAGTACAAGTGTACTGCAGGGTATGTGGGAATAAAAGGAATGCTACAGTGATTCATGTATACTTCTAGCAGAAGCTGGATCACTTCACTAATGAGGGATGTGTCCATGTTCCCACTAGAAATTCTGATTTCTGTAGGGAAAATGAAGTCAGCACAATGGGAAACAAGTTGAGACAAGATTCAAAAATGGTGAGCATTGCTAGTGAACTTTGTCGTGCATTGTTTGTGAAACGGGCTCTGCTGTGGGTCGACAGGCTTCCCAGGCAGTGAGCAAGCAGGACTTAGTCAGCCTAGGATGTAAATGCTGAACTGCAAGATGGATAAGATGATAAGTAACAGGAGGGAAACACTCCAAGATACATTGTTTACTTTCTTGAGCCTCCGGCGTGGGAATGAAGGGGGTTAGCTCCTACTTTTCAGGGAAGATGCCGACTCAGGATTTGTGCACCAAGAATCTTTACAGACTGGGTGGTATGTGTGCATCCTTTCAATTGTACATTGTGGATTTTGCCTATCAAAGTCTTCATACATTCCTTTGTATGGCAGTGTTCTGCTGCCATTTTGCTATTTTGTAGAGTGAAGAACTATTTTGGTTCTTTTACTCCTAACTGAGTGGTTTTTATTTTAAAATATTTTACT
>JAWWMP010000132.1:44266169-44298638 GCA_035047865.1 Dendrocincla tyrannina
GCATCCATGCATCCATGCATCCATGCATCCATGCATCCATGCATCCATGCATCCATGCATCCATCCATCCATCCATCCATCCATCATCTATCATTTCAATACCATGCCTAATGGTATTGTCTAGTTTTCCAAGCTGTTTGACAAGCAAACAGTATATCAGCTTCTCAACCCTGGGCATTTTCAAGGCAAATTTTCTAACCCCATAAGCAATATCCATAGTGGAAAATCATCGGTCTCAGTAAGATTTCCACCAAGAAAAGAACTAGGAACATGATATTTTGCAAGCAGTCACTTGAAGAAGGCTCCTTCATAAGTTTTTTTTCTTCGCTATTTTTTCTAAAAAACAGTACCTAAAAAGCAAATTGTCACCAACTTCAAATGGGAGTGTCATTGTTTTTCATTCAAAAAGTGACTGATTTTTGGTTTTGTTTTTCAGGGCATTGAGAATCCGAATGTCTACTGCATCTAAGGAGCAATGACATGGTATTACTAGAAGAATTAAAGAACTATCACAAAGGCTATTTCACTGAGTCTAAATTGTCTGCTGGTATTGATTTTTGAGAGAAGATGATCTATACAAGCAGTAGGTAATGTCAATTGTATTGCTAAGGAGAGCAGTACAGTATGTTGGTCATATGATCCAGAGAATCCCCATCAGAGATGTGAACTATAATCACAATAATGCTCTATCTTTTTTTAACTTCTAATAATTGTTTTAGTAGCAGCTTTGTAGATTTATTTTTAAACCTTTGTAACTTCTTCATAATTTCTTATAACTAGAAGCTGTTTACTTAGTGTCTGGCATATAGAGATTTTAGGTGTGCATAACCACTCTTTGCAGCTTTTGTTCTTCTCTCAGGAGGAAATAGGACATTTTTCAATCTTATTGACAGGTGAATGTGCATGGTCCCACATGTCACCGTAACTGAATTGATTTTGCACACTGTAAATTTGCCCAGCTATAGATGAGGTTCTTCCTAAGTTCTGTCTATCAATTTCCTGTCCTTGTGAAAGAAATTGGTGAAATCACATCTGTCTATTACAGAATACAAGACTTGAAGTAGAGATCTTGCTCAAAGGCAGGATGAACTGTACTTGTGATGCAGATCCAGTGACGCGATGCAGTGATGCAGATACCATGTTCTCTTCTAATATATAATTTTCCTTGCCACTGAAAAGATTTTTCTTGTTATTGAAGAACTCTTGTAGGAAAAGTATTCTGTACTCTGAATCACTGATCATTCACACCACTCAACTGTCTTACCACCATTTGATACATATCCTTCAGTTGCCGTGGCCAGACTGGAAACTGTGCTAGTCTATGCTTGTAAGCTTTCAGCTGGGTAGTAGGAGAGTTATTTCACACTTTAAAATGATGTTTCTATTTGTGTGTATGTATATTAACACCTTGATATTCATGACTTGTTATCACATTACGATTCACTCTATCTCCCTTGTTTCCACAGGTGTGGTGTGGAATTTTGCCTCTGTTCTTACTAAACTGCATCTCCTTCTAGGTACCTCCTCCCAGTGTGTGGTTTGAATCCTAATTCATTCTGTTGTCTGATGTGCTTGCAGCTGCTTTCAGCTAGCAAATTGAATGCATGTGCTTTTCCATCCTAATCACTAAGACCATGTTAAAAAGTACCAAATGCAGGACAGACTCCTGCAAAACCTTGTTTTGTGTGTTCCCCCATTTGACAATGAACTGGTGATGACTATTCCTGGCAGCATCATCATTCTATTCTACTCTCGTATAAATGTTGTGTTAAAAAAGTGTTAAAAACCTAGAAAAAAGCATCTGCCACTGTACCAAATCCTCTAACTCTCTTGTAGAAAGAAATGAGACCAGTTAAACATATTTTATCTTCCATAGTGCCCATCAATCTTCTGCTTTTCTGTGCTTATAGCATAATTTTAGAATTTTTGGCAATATTTTCCCAAGAAATACTATTGAACTAGTCTATAACTCTCTTGCTTTTCCCCGCATTTTAAGGGTAGCCCAAGTAATTTTTCTGATCTTCTGTATCCCTCTTACCCCTTACTAATTCTCAAAAATAAAGCTGAGGTTAAGTTCTCTAATTCCTGGTGTCATAGGCTTAGTTTCATCAGCAGTTTGTAATCAACTGAGAATTGCTAGCCAATACTATCCCCTTAGTAACTTGGTTTTTGACCACTACTGATGTTACTTGTCAGCAAGTTTGATCTTTTTCAGATATTTGCTAGAAACTGAAACTGACATTAATAAATAAGGGTTTCACATTCTTGGTTTTTTTCTGTCAATTACATTTGCCCACCATTTAATTTTCTGCTTGCCACTGTTGTGTTTGTGGAAGAATTTTCTTGCTACCCTTTTTGTCTCATGCCTTTTATAACTGATTTTCTGTAATAGCTTGTGACACAGAGCTCTGTTCAAAGATTTGTACTTCTCCTCTAATCTGCATTCAGACTGCAAAATCCAGTGATTGTGTGGTACAGGATTCCTGATAAGGCATCACTCTAGCTGCTGGAGAAGCTGGTAGTCTCACTAGAGGGCATGGTATATTGTCATTCATCCCTTCAGTGCATTAGAGTCCCAGTGGGGCTGACCTGGCTTCAAAGGAGAAGAAAAATATCTCTAGCAGAAAAGAGTACTTTTTGTGTATATGTATAGAAAAAATAGAAAGAGAGAAAATGGTAAAAGAAAATAAACATCATGAGAGAGGTGAATTCTTACATGTAATTGATTCCACTGAATCAATTTTTCTAGTTATTTAGAACTTTTCACCTATTGATGCTCTCCAGGTTCTCCAGGTAACCATTCAGCGGTAACATCAACTCTTCAGTGTTTGCCCATACTATAGGGTACTTTCTATTTTCCAAACCTGTGCTGCTTCAGATAATTCTGAACAGCCTCTTCAATACTCGTGAAACTTTATAAGAAATCCAGATTGAAGAAGTGATGCAAAAATGATATCTTTTATGACCTCCTTCAAAGACATTCTTCAACTGTATTGATTCCGTTCAGGGACTTTGAATCAGCTGACAATATGGATCTTTCTTCATGCTAGCTTGTGATGTGAAAATTTTAGTGTGAAAATGTTAGCATGAAATGATGAATGCTGTTTCCCACAGCATTCTCCTGAAGAAACTGGATACTCATGGCTTGGATGTGTGTGTTCTCTGCTGGGTAAAAAACTGGCTGGATGGTTGTGCCCAGAGAATGGTGATGAGTTCAGCTACATTGAGCTGGCAGCTGGACACCAGTGGTGTTCCCCAGGGATCAGTGTTGAGGCCAATCCCGTTCAGTATCTTTATTGATGATCTTGACAAGGGGATTGAGTGCATCTTCTGTAAGTTTGCAGATAAAACCAAATTGGAGAGGAGTGTTGATCTGCTGTAGGGTAGGAAGGCTCTGCAGAGGGATCTGGACAGGCTGGATCGATGGGCTGAGACCACTGGTATGAAGTTCAATAAGGCCAAGTGTTGGGTCCTGCATTTGGGTCACAACAACCCCCTGCAGCACCGCAGGCTGGGGGAAGAGCGGCTGGAAAGTTGCCAGGCAGGGTGCTGGATGTCATCTGTGTGAATGCAACAAAGCAGTGTGCCCAGGTGGCCAGGAAAGCCAAGGGCATCCTGTTCTGTGTCAGAAGGAGTGTGGACAGCAGGACTACAGCAGCGGTTGTTCCTCTGTACTCTGCAACAGGGAGGCCACACGTTGAGTCCTGTGTTCAGTTTTGGGCCCCTCAAAAAAGACATTGAGGTGCTGGAGCATGTCCAGAGCAACAAAGCTGGTGAAGGGACTGGAGCACAAGTATTACAAGGAGTGGCTGACAGAGCTGGTGAGAAATGGGAGACACAGTTGCTCTCTACAACTACCTGAAAGAAGGTTGTAATGAGGTGTGAGTTGATCTCTCAAGGAACAAGCAATATGACAAGAGGAAATGGCCTCAAGTTGTATCAGAGGAGGTTTAGATTAGGGAAAAAATATTCACAGAAAAGGCTGTCAGTCATTGAAACAGGCTGCCCAGGGAACTGTTTGAGTCACCATCTCTAGAGGTACTCAATAGACATGTCCATGTGGCACTTGGGGACATGGTTTATTGGTGAAGACGGAAGCATTAGGTTAATGGTTGGACTCAGTGACATTTAGGTCTTTTCCAGTCTAAATGTTTCCAGGAGTCTATGTTTCTGTCTCTTCAATATGAATAAATTCTTATGCTTTCAGCACTGAGACACATCTGTTATGTTAAATAAAATATATTTAATAAGCACAGCAGCCACTTTATCACTAAATAAATACAGAAATATTTTCAGCACCTAGCTACTCGTAAAAATCTAGCCAGGAAAAGAAGTGCAAAAAAAAAAAAGTTTTAAAGTCAGCAGCATGAAATCCTAAGATATAATCTTTATTTGTTACACAATTATTGTAAATTTATGGACCTTGAAGTTGGACAGTTTTAGTCTTTGTGTGTTACTAGAATGCAAAATTGGTCTAAAATGACCTTTTTCTTGCAGAACTCAAGGTAAAGTGAGTAGAAAAAGGATAAAATTTGATGTCTGTGTGACTACTGTTGGGGTTTTTTGGTATTTTGAAAGCTGTATTGTTTGTAACACTACCTAATTCTGAAGTATTTTTTGCATTTAATCTGCCATCAAAGTGAATATATTCTTGACTTTTTCCAGTGCTTCAACATTCTCCCAAGAGAAGTGTTTAAGCTTTGAGGGCCATCAGAAGATTCAGTTTTTGTTTGGCAAGACATTCTAAATGTGTACTTGTTCTGAACCTGATTATTCTTTCGTATCAGAAAAAATCACCTTAAAACATTAAGGAGAAAAGTAAGAGGGAAAGAGTTCATGGAGGTAATGTTTGCTTGAAGCTGAAATGTCAAGAGCAGTGACAGCTTTTTGTAGCAATTGTTTAAACCACACCTACCTATATCAATAGCAGTTCTGCCATGGAGACCTAGCTCTGAATTTGTTGGTAGTGTAAACATTGCAAGGCACCTTCACTTTTGCCACAAGCCCTGTGGAGATTCTAGAACAAATTCAATTTCCTTCCTGTCTTTGGGTAAAAAAAACAACCCAGGGAATGCTTGTTCTATGACACTGCCAAGCACTAATATTCAAAATGCCTCCTGGTGTTGATTTCAGCAGGCACTTTGGGAGTGCACTGGGGGTGCACAAGCAGGTGGTTACTTCTCTCTCCTTCACCCTGCTGGAGCGGGATGTTGGAAGTGGGATAGCAAATAAATGAATGTTTTCAGTCTTATTTTGCTAGCATTGCCTATGCTGCTCTACCAAAAGCACTAGCAATTCTTGTCAGAGTGTGTAGCCAAAGGGATGAATATGTCTGTTTTAGACCTGTAACCAAAAAAAAGAGAAATGTTTACTGTGTAGTTTTTGTCACGTGGATAAAATAGAGAGGATTTGTCCTTAATAAAGAGTTACACTGTAAAACAGTGAGAATCTACACTGATTTTTATCTTTTTTTTTTTTTTTTTTAATCAAACCACTTACAAAAGTGCTTTTTAAAATAAACATGTCTCTGTGTAGTTATTGCGCTGGCCATTTTCATCAGAATATCTCACAAGTATCTACACAAAGATAGCTTTAAAGTGCATGGTTTCAGCACTCAAGAAGAACCATTGTCTCACAACTGTGATTTCAGTCACTGCAATGCAAAATTTATAGTTGCTGCCTCCTGGTCTCCTTTCTCTGGAGCTCTGGGGTAGTATGAAAAGTGGATGTGGCTGTCTGCCAGGAGGGACACACTAGTGTGCATGTGTGAAAAAGGCTATTATAGAAGAAGTGGACAGGACATGAGGTGTACAGTTGGGATTGTGAAGATTTTAATATTTGTTTTGTTCTTTTGTCTGGATCAAGTTTATAACTGTATCCCACGGCCAGACTGTGGTGTTGATTTTTTTTGTTTTGTTGTATTTTGGGGGTTTTGTTTTGCTTTGGTACTTTTTAAAAAAATAACAATACTGAGCATAACAGAATAACACCTTTCCCTCCCCCCCTTTTTTTTTTCTTGGACTGTGTACTTGTCTGACATAGAGGCAAATTAAAAGATGTAGCAAAATTAATGTTAAAAGAAGCACATAGGCTATATGGTATTTAAATTTTGGTTGGATCTTGAGGGAAGAGAAAAGTGTGTTTTGTGTGTGTTTTGTCCTATACTTCAACATACACACTGCACCACTGCAATTGTTTAAATCCTGTAGAGGAACCAAAAAGATTATCACTTCCTCTCCCTTTAATCCTTGAAGGCTAAAGATAAATAAAAGAAAAAAAGTGATGCTTGGTTTATTTTGTCTGTGAATATGAATAAAACAAACAAAAAAGATTAATGATGATTTGACTTGTTCCAAATGTTCAAGCATAGAGGCAATGTTTATAAATCATTCCTGCTTTGCATTTGAGCTTTGACTGAATTTTTAAAAAGAATTGTTAAAAAGAACAGAAGGGGGAAAACACCCTCAACCCAATTCCTCTCATAACTTGATTTCTTCTCTCCCCAGTGCCCCTTGCCTGTAATGCTGCTGTTCAGGCGGTACTTTAAACTTGAGCCTGTAGAGCTGCCATTCAAACTTAACGTTTACCAATGGTTGCCACAGAGTGGTATCTTAGATAACTTCTGAGTTTTCCTAAGCTTTTCCCAAATACCTCTCAGCATGAGTAAATCATAACTTTTAATGATGAAACAAGAGTTCAGCTTGAAAGGTAAAGCTGGCAACTTATGTGGGAGTTGCTTAATGGTTTTTGTGTTTTCTGATTTGCTCAGGGTATTTTGCATGATCAAACAGGGCAATCTTTATCAGTAGAAATAATTTGTAGAGAGTTTTGCAGAGGCATGTGATGTATTTTAGCTGAGCTTTATTATCTAGCTGATAAAAAAAGAACAGCTCTCTTTATTTCAATCTGGTCATCTGTTTGAACATGATCTCCTTCTATTATCTGTGACAATTCTCACGGAGACGTGTCATTTATTAATGAAATTAAGTATTTTCATTATCTCCTGATTTTCATATGGAAAATGTTTGTTTTACTGAAAATTGAATTTCCTGCTCATGGAATAGATTGAGAAAGGCTGTGTAGAGTGCTTATGAAGGGAAATGTTAAGAATATAAATCTGGAAAAAGCTTCAGACTTCCTATTCCTCTTCTCTGACTTCAGACAGAGGTGGTTTTGGATTGCAGTAAGGTTCATGCTGTCAATCTCATTTCATTTTTGTGGCTACATACTTTCAATTTTTTGCTAGCCTGAAACAAAGGTGAAATGCTTCTTCATTTTAATAAAGATTTTATAAGCATAACATATGCATCCTTGATACTGTCATGCAATTAAGACACTTTTAAATTGGTAAATGGTTTTACATTGTATAAGATGTTATGCTCTTATGCTTTTAGTTTCTGTTAGGGCATTATAGGAGCAATGGTACAGCAAAGGTGGCTAACCGAAAGTTCTTAGTAAGAAGATATATAGAGGTTTAGGATAAAGTATGCTTCCCGGCCCACACAGCCTCTTTCTGGGATGCATTAACTCTCATGACTTTTAAAAGGGATTTGCAGCAATATTCTTGAACTGTCTGTTTTCTTAGATTTCCTGACTCTGGTCTTTGCATAATGTTTTTCTCTAAAGCTGTGCAGGGGTTGCTATGATCTGATTCTTAAGGACTTCATCTTAAGGCTGTGTCTAATTTCAGATCAGGTTGGGCTGTGCTCCTGGCAAGGGGATCCTCACAGAATATGCCAGACTGTGTCACTTTCCAAACAGGAAAGATTGCAGGATATTTTCTTGAATAACCTTTCCACTTGTGAGCAGATGTGTCCTCTGACTTACTCTTTTTATCAGGAAAAAAAGATGGCAGAAATCTACTTTTTCTCTATGTTGAAGGGTTTTCTTAACCTGGGAGTAGTTCTTTGGCCATTTGTGGGCTTCATATAGATTCTGGCATGGCAAAGGGTCAATAATATTTCTAGATAATTTAGCTATATGTTATGGGTTATTGATTATTTTTGTCTTAGCAAGCATAGCAGCTACTTGACACAAATATTAGAAAAGTACTTTCTAGAAATGGAGGCCCAAAGGTTATTTGTTGTTATTGACATAATTTTGCTTCACTTCTGCCATGTGCAAACTTCTTTGAAGAACAAAAATAGGCTTTCATTTCAGTAGATTGTGGTCTTTGTTTCTGTTCTAGAACAGATGAAAATATTCAAAGTATCTCAGTAAATTGATTAAAACAAATAGTGCCTTTTCTTTCCTGGTGATAAATTGTGATCTAAATTCAGATCACAATTAAAAATACATAATTAGTGCAACAATTAAAATTGAGAGCAACAGATGGCTTACTACTTAAAATCCTGTTTCACAAATCAGACTGTGAGTGTTAATTGCTACACATTAATGTTATTTGGCTGTAAAATCTGTTCAAAATCACAATCTTGTTAACAGTATCTGAGACATTGTTATGAATTAAGACAAAACAGAAAAGATATGCATATTTTTTTAAGTACCTATATAATTGCTTCCTGTAGTCTAAACAGCACACAACACACAGAATTATATAGTCTGAAAAGGGGCTGGTACTTCACATCTTCTCCAGTATTCCACAATCTCCATCAATTATCAGTTCTACACAATAGTCCTGGGGTTGTGGGGGACAAATGGCACAAGTGTAATAGAGAATGAGTGGTATTGCAGTGATGTGGTTGATCCACCAGTCAATGAGCACATCTCTTCTGAGAGACAGAGACCATCTCTGTCTTGGTCAAGTGTAGCTGGGACATAGAGGACACTAATTTGCTTTCCTGCTCCAAAATAGGGTCATGCATCCTTCTAATGAAGTGGCACTGCTGACTTTTAAGTGTGGGCGTGTGTATCTTAAAGCTTGCATGAGAACTTTGGTTCTAGATGGAAAAAGATGTACAGATTTAAATGATAAATCTTTCTTTTCTAACCAACCTATATTGGAATTTTTATTTTTTACCCAAACTATAATATGTAACTGTAAGGATATTTTGTCAGTTGTGATACTTTTAAAAAAAAAATTACCCATTTTTATGGACAAATGCCATCAAAACTTATGTTTTCCCCCCCGATCTCTTTGTGTCCTAACAATATTCTTTACAGGAGCATAAAAATTATACAACAGCAGTATTTTCACTCTCACAGTAGGAGTTAGGGGACTAAGAGAAAACATAAAATGAAATTTCAATTGCGTAATTTATAAAAATAAGAAAAATAAGCACATTTTCTCAGTATTTTGGGTTTTAAATTGGATTACTTGGCTGTCTGATTACAGAAGCTGGACATAAGTAACAGTTTTCGTGTTCATAGCCATGAAAAAGAATATTACAGAGTGCTTAGTAGGCGAAGAGGCATTTAAAATTCCTACAGGGAGAAAAGAAACTTGCCTCTTTGCAGATAAATCCAGAATTAATTTCACTCTGCCCCTTCTGTATAATATCTTTGATCCTCAGAGGATTGTATATGAGGAACAAGAGACAGAACTTGGTCATAAGATTTTCTTTTTTTTCTCTTCCTTTCTGACTTTGGTGTCCAGCTGCTCTACATTTTGTCAAGAGAAAGATGTGATATTCACATCTAGCAATTTGAGCTAGGTTTGGCCTAATATTTGCTTAGCCAGGTGTGTCCACAATGAATCGAATTGTCAGTAACTGAACTGTGGTTCAAATTGTGGTGCAAAATTTACACATTTCCGTGTTACTTTTAATACAGCCAAGGGGGGTATTGCTGTGTTCACTCGTTGCTGTAGTTCTAAAAGCAGGAAATGTAAAATCAGGCAAGGCAGTATTATTTAACATTCATGCTTCTTTGCTAAAGGTGTCTGAGAGCGCTCAAGTGGAGCAGCTGTGAGGCCAGCCAAGCCAGAGTCAGGAGAGGTCTCGACTCCTTGTGTGTGAAATGCTGGGGAACAGGCTGATGGTGGTGCTCTTGACAGCAACAAAATACCTGCTCTCTTGACCAGGAAGGTCAAGCTGTCTATTACTGCTGCCTCTGGGAGAAGGGTAAGGAAAGTAGATCAGTGATCATTTCTTAGGGAACTTTTAATCCCCTGTGCTGGCTGCTCTCATTCCCAGCCCTCCTCATGCCTCTCCAGTAGTGATGGCAGCAGCACGACTGCTCTCCTAACTCTTGACTTTTCTTCTTTTCCTTGTAGTTTCAGCCTGGAGTAACATGATTATGTTGCAAATAAGTCTCACTAGCTTTGGCTCAAGGTATCCTGAATTTTAACCCCAGGTTTTTGTCAGATTTGCTGTTTGTAGGAATAATTTTTTCCTACATGTCTCACTTTATTTTGTAAGATAATGACTACCTGTATTCACTTTGCTGTGGATCTTGCGAAGTATTTTATTAGGTTTCATCTAAGCATTGAAATGATTTTCTTTAAAAAAGACCCTGAACAGTGAGGCAACCATTGGTCATTTATTGAAGAAAACTGTGTTTTAAATGGAGTAAAATATTCTGTTCTGACATTGGTGAGGCAGCATTTTTATTATTCCTGTGTGTTTCTACAAAATCTCATATTGTTAAAAATGTCAGCAGGTGTTTTATTGGTAGAGAATCATACAGGTGAAACAGCAGACTTTGGGGTTTTTTTGCAGGTTAAAAGCATATGGTGAGTTTAATTTAAATCCTATGGAACTTTAGTTGCATATGGAGCTTGGCTTGATTTACAGAATGTATTCTGTAGCCACTTTACAAAACTTGTACTCATTTTTCATGGGTAATAACCATATGCTTCTACTGCATTTTGTGACTCTGTGGCCTCCATCTGGTGGCTAATTGAACACCTGAAATTTCTTGTTACTTGAGAATTAATGATTCTTTGTAGACTAATCAATGAGATGTCTGACTGACAGAATGTGGGTTTACAGAGAGAGTAGGATAGCCTTTCTGTAAATGACTTACTATTTATATGACTGTTCCATGGGAGGGACACAAATGCATGAGTGAATTCTTGCTGTTTAACTGATTTTTCAAGTAAAGTGTTTGATAACAATTAAAACATGTACAAACTAAAAAAAAAAAAAATTAAATGAATGTTGAATGGACAACCTATAGAGTTAGAGAAATAATCTGATTACAGATGAAAAAATAATCTTTCACCAGTCCAGGATATATAAACTGCAGGATGGTGTTAGATTTGGCCTGTTGTGCAGTATGAATGTCTATGGAATTTTGCTCAGTAAATGAAAAGAGATATACCTATTCCTAATATTGTGTTGGGTTTTTTTCTCAAGTTTCAACTCATTAGTCTGATGGTAAAGCAGGAGTTAAATTTATTAACCTTCTTTATTATGTGTTCAAAAGTGAATGATCTATACTGGTTTTCTAGTTTATACCAAAAGCCCGAGTTGTTCGTTTAAAGGTATATCTTACAGGAAAGCCGTGGGGAAATCAGATGTCTGCTACTATGTTTTCTGTGGTTGTAGAGTTCTGTATAAATCTTCAGATCAGTCAAAAGCAGAAGCGGAAATTGATACATATAAATAATCCTCACTTGAGTGGTAATACAATGAAACCAACAAATTTCCTTTAAAATTTTATTTAAGGTTCTGTGGTTTTTTAATTTTATTTTTTTTAAAATACTTGGTTTTTTCTCATGGCTTTCCAGTATTTTATGAGAGGTCAGTTTTCATGTCCTTTGAACGTATTGTACAAAGGAACAAAAAAGAAAATCAATATTAGATAACTGAAAAGTTTATTAGTAAGATAAGTAACGTAAAATAATAGCCAAAGTGTAACATAGACATTACTTAAAGCAAAAAAAATATTAAATAAGTATAAAATAAACATTGATTTTACGGCCTGGAGGTGTTTGCAGCATTCAGGTGCTAGCCATCACCCTGGTATAATTGTCAGTGTGACCTTGATTATGGGGAATATGCAAACCCTTACAAAAAAAGGTCTTGTCAGCATTTGTTAGCACAGCTGTCTCAGCAGTACAGGAAAGAAAAGTAAAACTGAAGTCAGTACAGAGGAGGACACAATCATCAACTCCAGGTAACTCTTTACTGGAAACGTTCTGAATGATTTATGTTACAGAACAGCTTGTACCTTTGTCAGGAGTTTTCTCTAGCTGGGAATTTTTCTTTCACTAGCTAGCAGGAGCAAGGCTTTATTTTACAGGTGTAATCTGTTGTCCAGTGCTGTACTGTTACTGCATGTGCTTTTTGTTTACTTCTGCCAAGGAATGGAGACTGATCTGCTTCCAGGGACCTAAGACTAGAGCCTGCTTTATGGAGAGTGTTCTTAGTGAGAGGGAAAGCTCTCTCAGGATGGTTCCTGAGATGGTTCCTGGTTTTGGCTTTTTTGGCCTGGGGACAAGAGGAGTTGTCTAAGAAAGTAATCCAACTTGGAAGCAAGAGATTTTGCTTGTCTCTCCTATTTCACTTAAAACAAAAAATTATTTTTAGAACAGAGGGAAAGCATGTAAGAATGACCATAATCCTCTGGTTGCATCACTCACCTGGGTGGTAAGATACCCAGATTCTTTATTGAGAAGGATATTTATAGGTATGTCTACAGCTTTGAATGATTTTAGGAAAGTTACTACAGAATAATCCAATGGAGCTGTACTAAAATATTACTTTGGAGAAGGAGGCGGATTTAAAATTTGGTCTTTGAATATTTTACAAGAATTTAATTTTCAAAAAATTAACTTTTTGACCATAACAATATCTAAAAAGTTTTGATTTTATCTTATTTTTATTATTTTTTCAATCTGGATACCAAACTGATAAGATTTATATCTATGTATTGTTAACTGTAAGCAGGGTACAGTCCACAGTGTCTCAAGGGACAAATTCTTAAAGCGAAAAATTCTGTATCTGTAAGGGGAAGTCCAAACCTACCAACAGAGCTGCGCTGCAAGATCTGGTGACATGAGAAGACTAATATATCTCATATATCTTACTTACATGTATGGCCCCAAAAGATTAATTATTTATCAGCTTTGCCTTGCAAGTTTATCTGTGTGGCCATTGGATTGAGAAACAGTAGTTGTGTCTTTTATCCCAGATGCATAACTGCTATCAACTTGACACTGAAGGCTTGAAAGTAAACCAAGAGGTATCTTTAGCATCTTTGTGCATGTATATTTGCCCTTTGATGTGTTCAGCATCTCAACACGTCATTTCAAGTAGGCTTTTAGAAGTATTTAACACTGAGTTAATTTGTATTCATACAGGGAAGCTGGTATTTACAAACTTTTTTAGCAAAAGGGTTAAGAATAGTATTACTTTGATACAGGAATGGCAGCATGCCTCAGAAATCATGGATTGCTTAGTCAGATATCTCTATGTAAGAATGCATACATTTGCCATCATTCAGTCCTCCCTCTGTCCCTCTTTTCTTCTCTTTGAAGACATACACAGAAAGATTGTGTCCATGGTGTTGTGAAAAATAAATCAACAAACAGGAAGCCTAGGCAGTTTCTGAACCTAGGTATGATCCCCTTCCCACCTCAAATCAGAGATTCAAAACTATATTCCTGTATGCAGGTCTGGTTTACATGAGGAAGACAATCTTAAGGTTCCAATTTTTGTCCTTCGTGTTTTGCAACAGTGTCACAATCTCTCAATCACTATCTTGGTGTGAATTGTTCTGTTTTCAAGTATGTACTATGGAGTATGTCTTCATATTATGCATGCAGTGCCCAGCACAGTGGGACCTCATTGTTATTTGATGGATACTGCATCCCACATAACAAGCGGTTTGGAGAACATGTATTTTTTACGCAATCAATTTGACTTTAGTCTTTTAAATGTCAGATATTGCTATAGGGATTCAGTAAGACTTGAGAAAATATGGGACAACTGTCATGCAAATAATTCAATAAACTGAATACCTTATTTACATAGATGTTTTCTTCAGTCTTGAGTGTAATAGGTCAGACTCATTACTGCATTCCTGAGTGGATGTTTAAAGAAAAAACAAAAGCTGACAAACCATTGAAATGAAAACGGAATAGAGTTAATTTTGAATCTCTTCTTTCTGTAGTTCTGTGGCATAGTTAATGCTTGTTGAATGCCAACAGAAATTGTCCCTGTTGAGAGTGAAATTAGTGGCAAATGTAGAATGCATGATGTATTTTATTTATTGTTTTCCATCTTTGTTGATGTGCAGTAATACAGCTGGGTTTATCTGACGCAGCTTTGTGATTATATGCAATTGAGGCACTAGTGGAAAAATGTGACAGGAAGTGTTTTATTTACCCTGTTTATGAAGATGCATTTAACAATCAGGGTTCTTAAATATTAAAAAATCAGTTTTTATATGCTAAGGAAATATGTACTTATAAAGTACATAAATCCACTGCAAATCAACTATGCTTAATTTAAAGTATATCTGTCATGGAAAGAGCATCAATTTGTGCTGCTCCACCAACCCCCAAATGGATCAGAGAATTTCTGAAGCAGCATTGATCTTTGCCTTTTTGAAAGTGATGTAACTACCAGACACCTCCACGTTTTGGTGTCTAGCTTGAACACTCTCACAGAGCTGGGCTTGGCAAGGTTGCTCAGCATCTTCTGAAGTTGAGATCCACTTAGATGCTCTCAAAATCCTCACTGAATTGCTCAAAATCACTAATCAGTCCTTAAATGTACTGGCCTTGGCCTTGCACTTTAATTGATGTTAGGTCAAATACCAGTAGGAAGTGAACGAAGTTCTTCTGAGCAAAGTATTTTGACTGATTTGCCAATTTGCCCTTCAGTCTATCAGAGGACACAGCTGTAAAACTATTGAAGCTTGAGGCTTTTTCCTTTGGAGGTAGGCTTGAGTACTCAATGCAAACATCTATGCACTTATGCACGGTAGGAAAGAATTCTCTTCAAGAAGATTCAAGAAGCCCCAGAAAAGAATAAAATAAGAAAAAGAGCTCAAATTTCATGTAGAGCACAGCAGAGAGGTGCTTAGCAACAGTTATCAAAAAAGTTTTTTATTTTAGATAGTCAGTGCAATGAGTGTTTCCAAGACTTCCCTCAGGAGGGAGGGGGGAAAAAAAGAACCCAAAACATGAAAAAAACAAACCCAAAACACCAGGAAAATATCTTGTAAGAGCCAAGACACTGCTGTGACTTCTCGGCTGAATGTAATTCCAAGAAAATTAATCCTCTTTAGCTCTACTATCTTTTATGAACTTACAATAGAGGGAAATAAAATAAATACAAAAGTTAAAAAATTACTAAGCATTAAAAATGCAGACTCCAAATGAATGTGGATAATAGTAGCAGCAGATGTTTTGTTTCTGGTCAACAGTCCTAATCTCTGTATTCCTTACTATCTGTAGCTTTTACAGGTGATTCATACTTTAATTGTTCTTCTCCTCTTTAAATGAGATACACTAGCATTTTTTCACATGAACAGCTTAAAAGGGCTGTTAGAGGAGAGATTTTTTGTGATGGTTACTTTATAGTTCCTTTTTTGTCTTTACTTATCTGAACAGTGTTCAGCCCTTTATGTATTTGTCTTGTGAGGCTGCATTTTGGAGGGTATTTTGTTTTCTGTAATCTTATTTAATTTCCTCTCATTCCCACTTTTTTTATCTAAATCCAATTCTTCTTTCAGTTTTCCCATGGAAAACAAGTTTTTTAAAAATCATTTCCATTCTTTTTTCACCTTGGAAACCTTAAGCTTGCAATGATTGATATAGACTTGTACAGATAAATTTGAGTAGACTGTATGGAATGTAACTATAGGAATGTAACTGAAAATTGTATTCTGTATCTGAATGCAGTGCATTGTGCTGGGTTGTATTACATGCTAGATGTAGTTGGAGTAATATATACACATGTAGGCATCCAGGTTTGATTACTGAATATGTTTTCAAATTAAAACTGCATGTGTCATAAATTCTCTACTGGTTTGAAAAAACCCAACCATTTTGCTTGGCAGAACAGGGGTTTGTCTATCTGTGTAGGTGTTCCTTTGCTCACCCTGTTCTCTCCACTGAATGGTCCTTCTTTTGGGCTCTTCAGGTGTTCCCCAGGTGTTCCCCAGGGCTCAGTGTTGAGGCCAGTCCTGTTTAATATCTTCATCGATGATCCGGATGAGGGGATTGATTGCACCCTCATTAAGGTCACAGATAAAAGCTGGGCAAGAGTGTTGATCTGCTGGAGGGTAGGAAGACTCTGCAGAGGGATCTAAACAGGCAGGATCAATGGGCCAAGTTCACCAGTATGAGGTTCAGTGAGATGAAGTGCTGGGTGCTGCACTTGGGTCACAACAACCCCATTCAGAGCTAAAGGCTGGGGGCAGATTGGCTGGAAACCTGCCCAGCAGTAAAGGACCCAGTGGTGCTGGTTTACAGCCAGATGAACATGAGCCTGAAGGGCATCCAGGTGGTCAAGAAGACTAATGGGAAGTGATTATCCCTCTGTACTCAGCACTGCTCAGTCTGCACATCACATACATGTGTAGTTAGCATGGTGGTACAGCAAAGGCTGGACTCGATGGTCTGAGGCGCCTTTTCCAACCTTAATGATTTTATGATTCTAGAGAAATGCAGATTTCATGGTGAAATTTCTTATACTTTTAACACACCAATCTTGAAAACAAATAGCAGTCTCAGTCAGTGTAGATCAGAGCACTGCAGGATTCAACTATAATTATGAAATGTGTGAAAGTTTGCATTGTCACATCATTGTGCAGCATTATTGGAATATACTTTAATGTTCTGAGTTATACCAGCTAAAGAATCTACCAGCATTCTAGAATATTGAGAGAAAATTTTCTTTACGGCACGGAGAGGATATTGTATGAAGAATTATTTTTTTTCCAGATAAAATGTACCAAGACATAAACTACACTGGCACGCTTGATATTTTTTGGTGTTTGATGTCTTTCTTAAAGGATATAAATATTCATTTATTTATAGTTTAATGTTCCTATTACTGAAGTGCATGAATTACCTATTCTGTATGGAAAAGTGGGAAGAACAACTTTACTTACTAAACCATTTTATTTATAGAGGGTGTATGTGAGAGAGGTGAGGATATGTTTCTTTAGAAATTTTAGATGTGTAGTTGTCGCCAGTATGTTACAACATCCATGGGAGAATGAGCCCGTTGTGCATATTTTCTTTGCTTTCTCAGCATTCTATCAGAGAAGTTAATAATTCAGTATACCTGAAAAATAAAAAAGCTCTCTCTTCAGATCCCACTGCGATTTAGAATTCAGGTACAATCCAAAGTCTTAACTTTTTGTCTTAGAAGAAAAGTAGGATTCTTGGCATTTTGGCTGCTCTCAGGTTTAGTACTGGTTCAATACTGTATTGCTCTTGGGGTTGCCTTATGAATACAGCCAGTGAAATAAGCCATTCTTTCTCTCAGTACACACTGTCTAGGGGTGTTTCTACCCTGATGGCCAAGAGGTATGCTTTTTTTTACCCCCCACTCTCGTGAAAGTGCCATTCTGGCAGGCACTATTATTTGCTACTTTCTCACTTCTGAAAGAATGTCTGAGTCTTTTGTCCCCCAAAGCTCTGAGACAAAAATACTAAAACTGGAACCAACACAAACTGATTGCTGATAGGGAATTTTTCTGTCTCCTGATGAATTTGATGAAGTCCACATATGAAATTCTGGTTCCTCTTCTTTTCATTGTATCTGATTTTGAGCTAAGCAGCTGTTACGAAGTGGGAGTGGAAGGAAAACAGGACAATCATTTAAATAGTGTTTTTAAAAAAGTAGCATAAATTAAGAAAGGGGATCCTCATGTGTCTGTTTTCAGTGATTGCTACAATTTATAGCAAAAATTACTATTCCGAAAAGATATCTTTTATTACAGAAATATAAAAACATAAAAGATTAACAAAGTAAAAATTCTGAAGGCTACCTGATGTATTTATGAAATAAATAAAATTTAAAAGCCACAGTTGAGTGTTTGGAGTGTAGGTGTCTGTGTGTCTATAGCTGCAATGTTCAAGTGAACCAACCTTAT
The DNA here is from genome assembly GCA_035047865.1 of Dendrocincla tyrannina. NCBI lineage: Eukaryota > Metazoa > Chordata > Aves > Passeriformes > Dendrocolaptidae > Dendrocincla > Dendrocincla tyrannina. The sequence goes on from JAWWMP010000132.1 coordinate 44,284,128, forward strand.
TGTTTTGAGTTTTTAAAGTGACAATGGCAGCTTGGGTGAAATTTAGGATTTGTTTTTTAACAATTACAGAACTATAAAATGCATGGACTTGAAAGGAATGATTGAGCTAATTTTTATTTTGAATAAAAAAAGGTTCAGCTTTATGTCTAAACTATGTAGAAACCTCCATTCTAGTCCTGCACCTACTTGATGTGATTAACAAGGCACACACAAGATATTAGTTGTGGACAGCCTTACCATGAAGGATGGTGTCTTTGATGCTTGGAAGGTTTTTTTTCTTAAAGCAGTTGTATAAGCAAGGTCTTCAAAAACATGCAAGTTGTTAATTTTCATTATATTGTATTATAATTTTAACATTATTATAAGTGAGAGGTTCTTGATTGCAGTCTATTTCCATTATATTTTTCAAATCTGTATCAGGTTCTACTTGGGGAGAATATTTATCTCTGTAAATAAATGTAGTGTGGTCAAAGTGAAATAAAAAATATTTTCAAATCATTTTAATATATTTGATTGCATTTAGATGTTTTAGATTACGCTTTCATAATGATTCCTGCTCTATGAGACAAATAAGGTCCAAAATAAAATAATCACATATGTACCCTGCTCTAAGTGGCATGACAAGTTTTCTCAAATGGGATTGTTGAATGGTCTCATTGAATATTAAAAACATGTTTCCTCTTTGATGTTCTGACTCTAGCTTTTGAAGCTATGAATGATAGAACTAATTTTGTTCTTGTACCACTGTCTGGAACTGTAATAACTGGCCATGCTGCACATAGAGCAGGATGAGTAGGTAGGGAAATGAGAGTGGGAGTGAGGAAACTAGTGCTATATTTTCTCCGAAATTTCCCCATCCTGTATGAAGTTCAAGCCAATATAAGTATTAAAATCCCATTAGTCCCACTTATAGGTAATGAATAGTGTTATAGTTCAAGACAACTTCTTCCCATCATGTCATTTTCTCTGTCACATGTTGCTAATTAAAGATTATGGGAGAGAGGTGCTTTGAGGTAATGCATAGATTTCATCTCAATTTGAAAGGTTTGCATTGGATATCCGTTGACCTTTAAACACTTTAAATGTTTTATGAAGTTGCTTGCAAGGACCTTGACTACCTGGTTTTTCAGTCCTGTGTTCAAGTACATAGCTATTGTTTTTTCGAACTATGGTGTCCCAATTATTCTTTTATTGTTTATAAGGAGAATCTGATATCTCTTCTTTCAAACAAATGCTCCTTATATGACAAAAGAAATAGAACCACATCAGGTAAGTTCTTCACAAAGACAAGGTCACAGTAAGTTGTAATACAAAATACATGACTCTTGGAAGAATAGAAAGTTTAATTTAAACAATGTTATAGAATGAACAAGCCCCATTTTTTACAAAATACCAAGCTGTTATGGTGAATGCAGAAAGTTAAGCCAAGCACCAGATAAGTTTCAAACAAAGAAATGATAAAAGACTGTGGAACGAAAGCGGGAGAGCTAAGATAAGAAAAACAAAAGGGACAGACTTGGCGAACAAAGTAATTTTTTCTATTTTGTAAGATTATATTTATGAATAAATGTCTCCCAGAAAGAGAACGGAACACTGGTGCAAAATACAAAATTAAGATCTCTTTGTGGACTCTCTCTGCAAGTTTAGTGTCATCCTCCAAATTTTATATACCTTTTGTATAATCTATACTACAGATTATAAATAAAATGAAAGACAATTAATTTAAATAACACTTAAATGGTCCAACAATATTTCTGATCCATTGATCCCAGCTCTGCAATGTTTATACAGCTTTTAGTTTGGCAAATCTCTCGCTAACATGACAACTGGCTTTCTTAATGACATCACAAACAGAATTGTCATGGCTCATTAATGCAGTGGATTAGACATAGTTTATTAATTAATTTATTTTACTGATGTATTTATTAAACAATTTTTTTATCTGGTCAACTCAGAGGCTGCTCTCTGATGCCTCTCTGAAATTTGGTTATTACTGGTAATAATTAGGAATTCTTTAGAGGGTAACAGTAATGTAACTAATTTTGCTTTTCAGTGCTTTGCACTTTGACATCCACTTCAATTAGCTTTGAATATCTGTCACCTGATTAGATAGTAATTTTAATCTACTTTGCTAAGAGAGACAATTTGCACAAACAACTGAATAACAACAGTTCAGTGTGGACAAAAGGCACATAATGGAAGGAAATGTGTAATGGAAACGCAAGCACTCAGCATCTCAGTGAAGTATGTGTCTGAATGCATGAAGAATATTGCCAAGGTAAAACATACTTGGGTAAGGCTTTTTTTTAGTTAGAGCAGTCACAGTTCTGACCCACACAGGAAATTTTAAGAAAATTATGTTTATAATTTTTTGATCTTATTGTTAATTTTGCATTCTGTGTTGTCCTGCTCCCAAGGAGAATGCATGTTTGAAATCTGAAATTAGGTGCTTTAACAGGCTTTGAATTACAGTCCTCTTGAAAATCTATTATTTATGCGTGCACATGTGCGTGTGTTTACATTTGGCAGACCAAATCTCGCAGACATAGGAGTTAAAACTGGTAATGAATTTGCAGTTAAATTTTCAGAGTGACATTGATGTATGTTAGCTCTGCTTTTAGTTAAAATGAAAAGAACTGAGATATTTCAGTCTTGAATTCTATCATCACAGATTTTTATTGAAAATAATGGTTCCAAGTGCTCTGCTGAGAATAGCAGTGCATGATAGTTTCTTCCGCTATTTTTTAAAGTATTGTAAAATTTTATGACCTTTTGTAATGTTAAACTGAGTAAGTTTTTCTTGAACCTTAAAATAATTTTTTACTTCAACTTACTAGCAACTTTTGAAAGTATATTTGTTGCATATTCATCCACAGTCTAATTTAAGCCAAATGGTCATGGTCAGCCATTATAATTAGTTAAACTGCAATTTGCAATATTATTGAATGGATAGGAGTATATTTTTGAGTCTGACATGTTCACAGCCTTCAGTAGTTTATTAAGAGTGATACAATCTGTGAGTAACATCTAGTGTTTCTCCTCTAACTACAGGATTCTGGATTACACTAAATTAAACTTAAAATTTATGCTTTATCGAATGGGGCATCCTGACTTCATTAATTTCCTAAGGGGATATGAGAATCCAGGAAGATTTAAAGATAACATTGTAAGTGCCAAAATCAGGACAGGCTCTGAATTCTCTAATTACTCACCATTTGTCCAAATAATTTCATAACTTCAGAGGTGCAAAATTTACCCTATAGCTTGTGTGGATGTTTTTATTCTTTATGTGAAATTATTGGTGCTAAAAAGATCAAGTGGAAGAGAGAGATTAATTTTGGATGCATTTTTTCTGCATGTAATAATTTTATGTTAATAATTCATGTCTTCAAAGCATTGTAGACAACTACAATGCAGATTTTAGCAAAGGATTCAATCTTGTAAAACAAAACCACCACAATTTACTTTTAATTTGTTGAATTTGGTGACTTAGCCTGAGACTCAAAGTCACACAAGACAGAGTGGATCTTGTGCCATTCTCATTTTGATAAGAAACTCTCTGACATTTTGAGAAATGGCCTACTCTATAATCACAATCAGAATATATAAAAGCTCTGTGATACAAAATTGTTTTCTTATTCAAACTGAACTCCCGTTCATAAGCTATTAATTGAGTTGTGAATTTCAGCTGATAAAGTCAGGCTGAGGTGTTTTCATGAACATGTCATAAGTTATTGTAGAAAACCATATCGGCAGGATATTCAGGTGCACAGAATGTGAATTCTCTTGGGAAAATGTGAACAAAATAAATAGCGTTATTATCCCTACAAGAGCTCATTTACAAGGGTGATTCAGACACTTAGTTTTCTTAGGAGGTGGTATTTAATATTGATGGTTTCTTGAAATAAACGTCTTACAGTAAAATGTAGTTACAGCATATCTGTGCATATCAGTCAATGTAAACAGAGCTATTAGTGAGCTTGCAGAAAAGGAAAAGAACATTCAGTGTCTGGTATAAAGCTAAGACCTGAACTTTCATCTATTTGTTGTAGTCTAAGTCATTCCCTCCCAGCTTCAGCAAAACCAGCTGATTGCTTCCTCAAATATTTTGACAATGTAAAAAGCTTGCATAATCCAATACAGCGGCAATGTTACAGATTTGAAGGCCAGTGCAACACTGGGAAAAGTTAGTGGATGTTGCATAACAATAAAGCTGCTAGTGCCCTTTTGGCTTCCTGGAGGTGGCTGAGAGTATAAGACCACACTCTGTCTCCAGGAGATTTATTTGATCTCCATGTTAGATAAGAGTCCCTAGATGTTCATTTCTGATGTCCCCAATCCTTTTAGACATGCCATACTTCTGATTCTTTTGATAGAATCATTTTGTTTTATAGAAATGTGAATATGTTGTCTTTATTGTTCACTCTTGCATGGGCACATTTGTACTCAGGACTCACTCTTCTATGTATACAGATTCTTTATGCAATTTCATATTATAATTTTCTAATGTCTTTCCATTTTTTTTTTTAAATTTGCATCATGATGTGAAACATTAGCAGACTGTTGTCGTTGTGAGCAAAGTCATCAGAGGAACTTTGGCAATGAACAAATTATTCCAAAAAGTAATTTTTAGTAATATATTTATTCTAACTACTTACCTAAGTGTTAACTTTAACATTATTAAACTATTTTGAGTGATGAGGCTCTCTTAGAAGTGGTGCTAAAACTGCAAAGCTGTATCAGCCAATTGAAGGAGTCAATCTTCCATCAGTATTTTGCTGATTTGACAGGAAATGATGCTGAGTTGGTAGTGTAAGCAAGACCATCTATGACTGAGAAGGACAATTATGCAATTTATATGACCTAAATAAAAGAATGTGATGGCTCCTTGAGGTGGAAAATTGCTTTAGAGTCATTGTGTGAACTTCATTTGTTAAATATAGATAACCATTCTGGTCTTGGAAGATCTAGTCTAACTTCAATATCTGTTCAAAAATGTTTCATATTTATAATACATAATAAACTGAAAATATTTTCAAAGGCATCAAAGTAAACTTTGATTTTTATATTATATCTTTTTTTAAAACGTAGCTCAGATAGCTGTTCTTCAGTTTTCCTTGAGGGCACAGGGTAGGCTCTGTGTACCGTGTTTCGATAGCTATACAAAGGTATGACCATAAACATGGAAATGGTGATAGATTCCTGTAAGAGACCTCGCTTTTAATGACCTCAACCTTTTAATGTAGAAAATTACTCCTCATTTCTTCTCCACAAGAGTAGACTGATCAAACTGCTGTACTTCTTGAACAGGATTGCTCTTCCGTTCCTTATATCTGAAACACAGTTTTGAACCTTTGTGCTGTCTCTTTCATCTGGCATTTGTCAGATTAACATTTGTTCCTGAAGTCTTGCTGAATTATTTTGTACCTATTGTCAGATTTTTTGTTTGAAAAACATTAATATTTTATCTGGTACACACACTACTGATAGATAGTCCTTCAAGGGACATCTAAGTATTTTTATATCTTCCAAGCTACATAGTAGAAATATCTGTAGAAACCTCTTGTAAATTATGTCAGGGCTATTCTAGTTCAACAGTTTGCTAAGAGCTTATCAAAACTCAGTTAAGATGTTTTATTTCCTTGTTCACCTGAAGATGATAATTGGAAGAACTTCTGTGCATGACATTTTTCTTGTTAAATTTATTTTTTTTTGATTCTACAGAATAAAAACATGAATAGAATACACTACCAGTTTTCCCCTGTAATTTCCATTATGTCTAGGAACTATTATGGATCTGACTGTAGTTTTTGGATTATCCTGGAAACTAGAGATGAAGAATTAGTCACTAATTGGTGAGACTAATAGTGTATCACTACTTCACTCATATTTCTGCAACAGTTTCAACAATATTGTGTGAAAAATTTCAAAAAAAGTAATTCTAAATCACACTTTATCTAGAGCAAGACTAGGGAAACGTTATATATTAATTAGTGGTGAATCACACATCAAGATTTATGAAGCAGAAAGGGAAAATCTAGACACAACCAAATTTTGAAATTTTTAAAAAAGATGGATTTGACTGTTGAAAAGACAATTGCATGCTTAACAAAGAAAGATTTTGGGAAGAGTCCCTCATAATCTATTGGATTTTCAACAGTGAAGTTAAAAATAAAACCTGTGGAGAACGGAAAAAAAATTGCACAAAGCCATATTAGATGAAAATGCATTTATATGCAGCTTGATTTAAAAAATTACTATGGACAACCAAATCTGATAGGCTACAAAAAGAAAATAAAAATAAAAGAGGACATCTTGAATTAAAAATATCCCAAACAAATCAGAACAAAAAAAAGTCAAAACTTAAACCCTCAGTACCTTATCAAAAATTGTTCATGCTTCTCATCAAAAGAAATGGTTGAACTGTAAAACACAGTTATAAAAATTAGTAGTACCAAGCAAGTATTCCATTCTGCTTTTATAGTGGTCATATTTGTATCAGGTGAGAATATGGATTTTTCTTCATATTTTCAGCCAAAAGATATGCAGAAAAAATGATTCAAAATTCTGAAGAATATGGATTTACACTGTAAGAAAAGCACCTCCATAGATATGCATTTCTTCCAATATAAAGGGAATATTGGGTTTTAAAGGACTGTTTAGTCCACTGCTGAAAGATGTCACTAGAATGAATGGATATTAATGGGGGAACCCCCAAGATTATAGTTAACAATGTTTATTCAAGAAACAGTTAGCTGAGTCTGCTAAGAACAAGTCATACTTCAGTCAAATATAGATTACTGATTTCAGTAGCTAAGGCAACCATGCAAAATTCTTGAGTTTCAAGGTTTAATGTCTCTCAGAGCTTTTGTACACCTGTGAAGGATGGAAAAGTACTTGGTTTGAAATATTTAGTCTTTGTGTGTTTTTATTTAACCTCTGTATTTTCTTCAGCATCAAGTACATTTTAAAAGATGATTTAAACACATTTACTGACACATCTCCTAGGTTTCTCTTTCTCCAGTACAGCCATGTTTTCCTTGTGTTTTACAGGCAGCTCTAGGTAAAGCATAGAATAGACAAGCATTCTGTGACACTCTAGACATGTTGAGTGTCCTGCAGTTTACGTACAGGACAGCACAATGAGTTAATGTGCAATTCATACATGTTTTTTCCGGGCCTCCCTCAAATCAGCACTGAAGGATTGATTTTGACACAGCTGTTAATTCAATCACACATTGAAACCCATAATATTCCCTTGAAAATAATGCCTTGATTATATTTAACATTCACTGGTGGTGTAGACACTAATAAAACTGTTTTTCTGCTCCTGCAAATGGCCAAGAATTACCTGTAGGTTGTTAAGCAAGCCCAGTGAACAAAAAAAAACAAACCACCAGCTTGTTTTGTTTCCATAGGCTTTGGATCAACTTGGAAATCCACACAGTAACATGAAAAGAGGTCAAGCTCAACAAGACCTTGCACTTAACACTTTCATGCTAGACTTTACAATATTTATCTGAAAACTTTTAATTATAACTACACATGTAATATTGCCTGAGCGTTTTAAAACCTTGCTCAGTTTGAAAGGAATGCGAAGTTTGCACAGCATGAAGAGGAAAACAAATGCTTCTCCTCTCCATTGTTTTTTCAATTCTGCACAAGTTGTCTAACCAAGAATGTATAATTTGTCCTTGGTGTGAATTTAAGAAAATAATGATTCACAGACCATTAGGAAAGCTCATCAATTAGGGTTTCAGACAGTAGTCCAATGTACTCCTGTAGTTTGACAAAGAAAAGGACTACTTTTTATTTTCATTTATCTGCACAGTCCTTATCCCCATAGTAATGTCAGTTCATCCAATGAATTGTAGAGCCAACTGCTATGCTAGTAAGGAAGCATTATGTAGTAAAAAGGTCAGGAAAAAGTCTCTGTAACTGGGGGATTGAAACTCTGTTATGTCATGAACCAAAGCTCCTACTTCCCGCAGAATATATCAACTATAAAAAAGGTTGGAGGATGTCTTATTTTGGTCCCTTTCTGTCATGCACTGTTGGAGACTTCTTTTTTTATCTTGCAAGTGTTTTGAAATTGTAGCAGATGATTATCATTACAGTGCATCCTAAACCATATATTACTGAATGTCTTTAAATTTTTGTTCTAATATATTCCTACCACTGCCATTATGGTTGCAAAGATTTTAGTGTCACTTCAGTTAATTGTGGAAGCTGAATGATGTTGTCTAACTTCCACTGATGCAGAAGAAAATATGCACTTGCATGCTGCTATTATTCAAATTGAATTTTCCAGCTGAACACTAAAAAGTCTTTAGTTCACAGCATATTTTACACATAAATTTAAACAAGGTGCTGAACTGTGACATCCAGAATATAAAATTATATAAGCAGGTTGCTGAGCTTGTTATCTGTAATTCACTGGGCATTCTGAGGCTACAAAGTGATACAATACCATAACTAACCTTTTTATATTATCAACAAGATATTTTTTTCTCAGTCTTTGAAGTTACTTCTTGACCTATTGATGAAGTCCTGATTTACTGTATGTTGTGAAGGGAGCACGCCAAGAAGATTTTTCTACCTTGCAGCATCAGCCACCTGTGTCAGTTTTCATCCTATTCTCTCTGTGCACTGAAAGAATGAAAAGCAACTTTCAGATGTAATCTGTTACATTTGTGATGTTTTCTGACCTTGCTAATGTTACTTTTGAATTATTGATCTCATAAAGCAGCACTTCCTGGACACCACCTCAATGTTGCATGTGAAATCCTGCTTTCCTCAGCTTTTTCACATGTGGTTAATAGTCTTCTACAAACAGGGACTTTAAAAATGCCAAGGCATGCTTCCCACATTGTCTTGCTTTTCTAAGAGTGACCTGCCAGTAGGTGCTACTTTTGTCTAGATCAGAAGACAGAAATAGTTGTTTGTGTATTTATAGAGAGAATACCAGAGGCAGTGGCCGTACGTATACTAAGATACAAATACTTTGAGGATTCTTATTGTCTTGGTGTAAAACTTTATGTGATGTAGTTAAAATACGGTTTTGTTTATTTCATTCTTCTTGAAAAATAAGGAGTCAATCATCATTTCTGGGTAGCAAACATTGTTTATGATTTGATAGAATAGTTTTCAGGGATTAAACATAAACAGCAAAATGAAAGTGCTATTTATAAATTAGCTACAAATCCATTAAAAGTCCTGATTTTCTTTATTATTTTTGGTTCATAATTTTTTTTTTTTTTTTTTTTTTTTTTTTTTTTTTTTAGTATTAGTCCACTTATCCAGTTTTGTTGTAGTTTAACCCCAGCTGGCAGCTAAGGCTCACACAGCTCCTCACACTCTCCCTGTGATGGGATGGGGGAGAGAACTGTAAGAATAAAAGAGGAAACTCTTGGGTTGAGATACAGACAGTTAATAGGTAAAGAAAAAATCACTCAAACAAAGCCAAATAAGTACTCACCGCTTCCTGTCTGGAGGCAAGTGTTCAGCCATCTCCAGGAAAGCAGGGCTCCATCACATGTAATAGTGTCCTGAGAAGACAAATGTCATAACTTTGAACTTTCCCCCCTTCCTATTTCCCCCAGCTCTATATGCTGAGCATGATGCCATAAGGTTTGGAATATGCCTTGGGGTTATTTCATCTATACATGTGGCTATAAAATTGAGGCCAGCTGTCCCCTCCCAACTCCCTGTGCATCCCCAGCCTCCTCTCTGGTGGAGGAGGTGAGGACCAGAAAAGTACCCGGCTCTGTGTAGACCCCTGCTCAGCAATAATGAAAACATTTCTGTGTTATCAACACTGTTTCCAGAACAAATCCAAAACACAGCCCCATATCAGCTACTTTGAAGAAAATGAGCTCTACCCCAGCCAAAACCAGCACAAGTTTTTAGAGCCGAACAAAGTTTTGACTGTCAGTGAAAAGGCAAGAGTTCTCCCAGGTGTCGCACTGCTGTGTTCAGCTTGTACATAGTGTGTGCATTTTTTTAGCTTTTGTGAGACATTTGGTTAGGTTTTGTGAGATAGTAGTAAGATGTTCTTACTGACTCTGACACCTTCAGAAGGCTGTTTTCATACTTTTGAATAATGTAGACTATTTTTGAATTGAGTAAACTCAATCGGTGTGCTCTGGTATGCTGAGTGACTTTGCACTGTTACCTCTACAACATTTTTTACTGCCACAGCTGTGATTCAAAAGATATGTTCCATCCAAAATTTCCTCTTTTGTAACAGAGAGTGATTTTGAGGGTTCATTTTCCTTTGAAGCAGTTTGTGACTTCTCTATCATCTGTTATAAATGGAATTTGCAGACCTTCAAGGTATTCTGTATAGCTCACCATCTTGGACACGTGTTTGTGGAGAAGGTAAAGGTCATAACGAGAATGTTGCCCATGATTTAATTGTTTGCTGATTTGGGTTGTGGAGGGTGATAGTTTCAGATAATTCAGTATAACTGAGAGCTACTGCATTTTTAAAAATCTTTGCTGAAGTTATAGAACAGTACTAATTTTCTAAGTACAATGTACTTCATCACTGAAGCAAATGCAAACGCACATGAAAATGCAAATGGAAAAATAAAATCCCCCAACCCATTATGGAAGAGCAGGGTATGCATATCTGAAGGGTATAGAAACCAAGGACAGATTTTATATCATAAACAAAATTATCATGGAAATTCCCCCATATATAAGTTTTGTGCAGATATGAACTGATTCACATGCAAAGTTATGGTACAGACACTGGAAGGTTATCTGTGCCTGGTAACCAAATGTCTACTACTGTTCTCTAGTTTACACCTGAAGAAATGGCTGCCAGGTTTGTCCTACTTCTGAAATAATTTATTCGATGTGTAAAGTGTACATAAGTTATGCAGGGTAATGAAGTAATCTTCTGGCTCCAGAATCAGATGGAGCTTTTCACTTTTATTCCTTTGTTATAATCCCAATAATCACTATGGAAAGAGGTTACTTCAAAAGAATGATGTGAGTTAGCCTTGGTTAATTTCTTATCTACATTTTTTTTTCTTTCAAAAATAAAGAGTCCTGAACTGTCTCTAGAAGGAAATTAACTGACTCACGCTTTATGTCTCCTGGCAGTTTATCATCAGAAAGATTGTTCTTTGATGCTGTATTTAATGTAATGCATTGCCCAAATGCTGTCTCCTCAGTGATGGACGGCTTAAATGCATCATATTGCTATAATAGATGAAAGCATTCCTCACTTTGACAATAGAATCATAGAATGGCTTGGGTTGGAAAAGACCTTAGGGATCATTTTGTTCCAAATTCCCTGTCATGGGCAGGGACACCCTTCATTAGACCAGGTTGCTCAGATGTCCATCTAACCTGGCCTTAAACACTTATAGGGATGGGGAATCCACTTCTCTGGGCAACCTGTCCCAGTGCCTCACCACCCTCACAGCAAAGAATTGTTTCCTAACATTTAATCTAAATCTATTCTGTTTCAGTTTAAAATCATTCCCCCTTGTCCTGTCATTACATTCCCTTGTAAATAGTTTTTTCCATCCTTCTTGTAGGTTCCCTGCAGGTACTGGAAGGCTTCTCTTTTCCACGTTGAACAGTCACAAATTCTCTTAGTCTTTCCTCATAAGAGAGGTGTTCCATCCTTCTAATCACCTTGGTGGCTCTCCTCTGGACTCACTCCAACAGATGGTGTCCTTTGTGCACTGGGGACCCCAGATCTGGATGCAGTACTCCCAGTAGGATCTTATGAGAACAGAGTAGAAGGGCAGAATCACCTCTCTTAACTTGCTGCCCATGCTGCTTTTGATGCAGCCCAGGACACGTTTGGCCTTCTAGACTGTCAGTGCACATTGCCAGGTCATGTCCAGCCTCCTGTCGACCAGCACTTCCAAGTCCTTCTCAGCAGGGCTGCTCTCATTCTGTTCATCCCGCAACCTGCATTGATACCCTCACCCAGGTGCAGCACCTTGCACTTGGTCTTGTTAAACTGCATGAGATTCCCATGGGCCCTCTTCTTGAGCTTGTCACAGTCCCTCTGGATGACATCTTGTCCTTCAGGAGAGTCAACAGCAGCACTCAGCCCAGTGTCATCTGAAAATTTGCAGAGGGTGCACTAGATCCTTTCATCTATGTTGTGATGATATCCTATAACCACCTACTCCTTTATTAATACAGCAATTTTCTGCTAATTTCTGTTTGCCACAGAACGGGTTGAGATGTGCTGCTGCACTGGCCTGTGCCAGTCCGTACTTTTTCAGATACTGTGTTCTAGCATACTCTGTATGCTAGTGAGAAAGCTGTACTTACCTTGAAGTGAGAATATTGTATCTTTTATACTTTCCTCCGTGTTCTTACAGCAATCATAACTGGATAATTGCTCCTCCTTAGACATAATATTGTAAGATACATAATCACATCAAATCTGTTGAGTGATTCTGTAATTATGTTTCATTTATTGTTTTTGCTGAGATGTAGCATGAATATGCATAATCTTGCTCTCCTTGATTAGCTGTTTAACAAATGTTGTTTTATAATCAATAGCTAAAATGAGAAGAATTAAAAAGCAATGGACAATACATTCTTCTTTTGAAAACTGGTATTCCTGTGGGGTAGTGGAGGAAAATGGGATTAGAAGTTTGTAATGAGCAGCTGGGTACACAGTGCTGTGCAGGTAAAAAGAGGTGAAAATATATGAGAGGATAAAGACTTTAAAACACACACTTGCTAAAGGTATCTATCATCACAACATGATTTCTTAAAGAATAAAATAAAAAAAAAACACCCTAAACAAAACCAACATACCTATCTATGAGGAAAAGTAAGAGGAGAGAAAGAAGGAGCTCCTCACAACTCATCTCTGGGTTTCTGTCAGAAGCTTGCATCTGGATTTTGTGAAATTCTTCAGTTATTCAGAAGTACCTAAATAAGACATTTCCTCTTTCTGTACTGCTGAATTGTTCAGTCTGAAGTCTATCAGAAATAGCAACTGAAGAGACATTTTCTGACGGGCTTGGGTTTTCTCTTTGTATTGGGTCTGTGCTAACCTACCTCTGATGATGTGAGAAATCTGAATTAGAAAGAGTAATGTAGTATTTTAAGATAGTGTTAATGTAAGAAGGGGTAGACTTAATTTGCATGACTGACTGATTTTGGGGTTAAAATTCAGTGTGGTGTATTCTAATAGTATTGCTTATTAGCAAATCAAATTGATGGTGCTTGGAACACCCTCTATATATACACAGAAATCTGCATATGGAAATAATAAAATATATAAAATAGCTATTCATTTGCATTTTAGTTTGCACATTACAGTGATGTTCCCTGTTTGCTGCCCATACCAAACAATATTCTTGGTCTCCCAAGATTCTCTTGGTAATTTTTTTCTAAGATGATGACTCTTCTACTTTGTTTCAGATTTGTGGTATACTGTTGGTTGTTGTTTATAAAACAACATATTTAGTCTTATTTAGTCTTGCTTGTAAGGCAATTTTTTTTTCTAGATATATGTCTAAAATAATTGGCTTAAATTCAGACTGCTTCTATGAGATCTAAAGTTGTTCTTAATCTAACATAATGACATTTGAAATAGTGCAGAAATTTTTTTAGTGAGTGGCTTACAATATTATTAAATATGCTTATCACATGTAGCCAATCCCTCTAAGTAGCTGCCAAACTCTCTAAAAGGATCATTAAATGAACCATGGAATGGACACCTGTTTTGGTGTTCTGTTTACACTAAGAGGAAAAGAAAAACAAAATGATTGAGGCAATAGTGGCTCTAAATCCATTGAGGTTAGAAACATTACAGTTGCATGACAGTGTTCCTGTACATGACTGTATTCCTTATCCTTCCACTAAGTAACTGAGAGTGTGATTTTTATACAATTAAACTTGGTCTGTAACACCTGAAGATGCTACATCTTTGCTGGAATTTATATGTACTTGAACAATCTTGTACAACTCACCTACATTGAGACTTTACCAAATTTTTAATAGTGAGAAGAAAAGTGAAAATGGATTCCTCTGATGGTAACTACCAGCTTTCTTTGTTTTTCACTCACTGAAGATCATATTTGATTTCTTGTATTCTCCATTTAAGTTTCCTGGTGAATATGGGATACAAGAATTAATTTAATTTGCCTTCTAAGTCTTTTTCCTATGTATAAATTTCTATCATCAGCTGCTTATGGTTCAGCTGCTTTCCTCGTTGATCTCTTCCACTTCAAGTATTTAAATAATCTTGTATTGTTTTCATTCTCTTCTGGAACAATATTATACTCACTGACATTTTTACTTTCCTAATGAGATTTTACATCATTTCTGTTTCGTCTCATCCTTGTCTCTTTAAAGTTATGTATACTCAGTCTCTCATTTGCTAACTTCTGTGTAATGGGAAATATACTGCATTCCAGTAGGACTTCAGTGTTTACAGCATCTGATTGATCTTAAACAATTTATTGCTTTTAAATAGCTAGATGCATCCTGAAACTGAACATGTATTCTCTGGTAAAT
>JAWWMP010000132.1:44302859-44337124 GCA_035047865.1 Dendrocincla tyrannina
GTTTGAGAGAGAACTAAGATATTTTGCTGAGCAAGAAGTAATCCCTCTCTTTTAAATTTAGGAAACAGAACTTTAATTAGGAAAAAAAAAATATATATATAAAGAAAAGGATAACAGTTCTTAACCACTATATATATATATATATATATACACACTCAGAAAAAGAACCAAACAACAACAGTTTGTAATAAAACCCCTCCACCCCCCAAATGACAAGGCAAAACAGTTAAAAAGGTCTTTTTTGCTACCCCCAAAAAGGGGAATGCAATTATATCTATGGACAGCAGGTGGCGCTGTGGCACCTCCGACCCCTGGCCACTTTCTCCCAGGGGTTGCATTAATAGTTACGGGCAGCAGGTTGCGATGTTGCGCCCGGCCGGCTGGGCTCCCTCAGGGTGGTGGCAGTTGGCTCTCAGGTTGGTTTCCGTGAGGAAAATGGGAAGGCAGAAAGCAGCAACAATCCTGTCTCCACAGGGGTGGGAAACCGGGGAGTTCTCCCTCCTTTTCTCCTCACGGCAATTTTGTGGTGTCTATAATCGCTCACGGATGAAAAATGGTCGAATTAGAGAAAGGAAGAGGAACACCATCCAGAATCCAGTGATGCCGAGATCAGGAAGAGTGTGTGTCGTCCTCCTCGCTCCGCCGAGAGCTGAGCTCCTGCCTTGCGCAGGAAAACTAGAAAAACCAGTAACACCAACTCCCTTCCCCCTCTCTCCCAGGCTGGGGGAGATATCAGACCAAAAGGCCTGGCCAAGGCAGATAACATCAGGGTATACATGTCTTTTGTCTCTTTTGTTAAACGTCTTTACTGACATTAAGGCGTTGGCTCCCAGTCTTTTGGAAGGAATTCCCCCTTAGGCTTCGAAACTCTAACACTCACAAACAGCTTCATTTTTCAACATATTTAATTAAGAAATTTATAGATATAATTAAGAATATATAATATAATATAGATATAATTGAGAATTTATAGATTTACATGGGAAAAATACTTTTCTTTGCCATCCTGCTGTTAACAATACTTCTATCAAATTAGGAGTTAGCAGTGATGTTTATTAGCATCTTCATGTGTGGATATGAACTGAGATAGAAAAAGATTCTTCCAAGAAAACAACTGGAACTTAATTTGGAATTTCAGGTATTTGTGCAGAATATGTATGATACCTTTGCAATTTTTCTGATATTACATGTGTATTTTCCTCCGTGTATCTGAAATTCAGTTCCATAAATATAAACTCTGCTGTTTTAATCTATCATCTTCCTGGCAAAGTTTCTGAATCTCCCTCTCCCTCTTGTGCTTCTTTAGATCTGTTCAGTTATTTATCTTGTCATTTGTTCAGTGAAAGTCTGGGTACTCTCAGTGACTTCTTGGGTGCATTCTCCTCCCTTGTATTTTAGTCCACTGAATTACTGTTTTGGGCAGAGCTTATTTAATAAGTGTAAGTTTGAAACTGTCCTGATGAATTGCCTGGTCTGCAAGGAAGAGATACCAATTCTGTTATAATTACTGACAATTCTTGCTACGGAATAAAAGACTTGATGTATTTAAATGAAAACCACCACAAGGGAATGAGCACAATTTTTCCTCACCAAAAAGAAGTTTCTAGTGGCAAAAAAAATCCCTAAATCCAAACAAAAAACCCCAAACAAAAGCTAATGGCATTGATTGTGGTTGTCTTTTCTTCTCCACTTTAGGCCAGGTGGAAAAAAATGTGAGATAGCTGTGGAGAGTGGATGAAAGTGTGACTGCTGCTTTCCTGCTGGAGCAGATGCTTGGAAGAACTTTTTGTAGACAACTCAAATTACATTGGAGGTTTTTGAGTGAGCCCTCGCTGTGTCTTAGCTTTTGAAATAAAAAGGCTGTCTCCCACAACCTTCTCCACACCAAACATGACCCTTTTTCCTGCCCCTGCAGCCTTCTTCCAAGTATTGCTATTTCAAATGTTAAAATTTCCCATGATATTTATTTGTCTGTTTGGTCATATATTGGAAAATACTGCCTGAGGATATGTGCAGTACTTTCAGGACAAGACAAGAATTTTTATTGTTTTCGATTCATTTAAGCCTTCTGTGTGATGACAAGGGAGGAGTGAGGGGAAGTTGTAACTTAAAACAGATGATACAAGCTACTTGAAAATAAATTTGAGACAGATTCATGTGTTGCTAAGATCTTGGAACTCATTTTGTCAGAGGGAAAAAACAGGAATATGTCCATGGAAGACTGGTTGTGGACTCCCCATCCCTGGAGATATTAAAGGCTAGGCTAGATGGGACCCTGAGTAATCTGATCTAGTGGGTTGAATCCCTGCCCATGACACAGATTGGAAATAGATTATCTATAAGGTCCCTTCAAGCCCTAACCATTCTATGATTCTATGCTAAATCAGAAAGCTGAAATACTATATTTTTATTTTAAAACATCTGAATTTTGCAGGGTTATGTAATTTAGAAGGGAAGGCTAAGGTGTCTGTACCAGCAAACATGGAACAAGGTATAACATAAACTTTGTTTTCTATTTTATTCTCTAAAAGAGTTTTAAAACATAAAGTGACCAAAGGAAGACTTCATTTTGCAGATAAACGTTGGGGACCATTGTATTTTATGTTGCATTCAGAAAGAAAAAGGATTTTAATATGTTTATTATTTTGCTTGCAGTCTTAACTTTCATATTTTAAACTTTGGAGAAATGTGGTGCATATCTGCTTTTCCTTTACATTGAACTGTGCCTTTTCAAAAATGAAGAGGAAAATGTACCACTAAAAAGAAAGGAAAAAAAAACCTCTGAAATTACTTGGCTAGCTTGTATCAAAAACCTGTTTCTTGATCCAAAGGGTACTGATTCAGGAAGTGCCTGCTTTTCCCAGGCCTATGTATCAAGAGTTTGCTTCTCTGCAGATTTCTAAGAATGCCACAAGAAAGGGCTACAGATAGTAACTTGTAGTGTTACCTTCTGAAAGTACAAAAGAAAGTAGGAACTCATTCACTTGAATCTTGGATCATTAAATGGATTAAATCCTCTTTGCTCAAAAAAAGCAACCCATGTAGGAAATGTATTGCATTGTCTTTTATTACTTAATTACATTGCAGAAACCATTTTAAAGAAGCCATATTTTATCTTATTGAGTACTCCTTCTTTTGATATACTCTCCTGTTCTTTATCTTACTCCATAAGATTGGAGTTTACAAGTGATTTTTTTCCCTCCACTCATGACTTTGATGCATAGAACTGTATTTGGCTTTTCAAAAAATTGTTTCCAAATATCTAATGCCTTGCATTTTGTTTGTTGTCTGTTTTTTGTTGTGTTTTTTTTTGTTTGTTTTCTTTTGGTTTGTTTAAAAAAAAAAAAAAAGGCGAACGCCACAGCAGTCCTTTCTTTCTAAAGATAGAGATTTACCTTGGATTCTAATACATCTTAGTGGAAATTAAATTTTTGTCATTTGTGAGTGAACATCCAGCAACCTTTTCTAATTTCCTTTCTATATATTCCATCTTTTTTCTGTCTTTGTTCTTGCTGTTCACAGTTTTTACCTTAAAGCATAGATTATAAATATATATGCATAAATATAAAAATATATATTTATATAATATGTATAAAAATATATATAAATATAGAGTATAAATTTATAAATAGTTTATCTTGCCTCTGCTTTTGGCTGGGAAAAACCAGATCATTACAACTGACCTATCTTTACCCATGCACTAGAGAAAAAATTTTCAGGGTGAGGGTTATGTCTGTATCTAACCAGAATGAAAAGAGCTTAGTGGTTATGCTCTAAAATGCTGTGGCCCTCTACTCAGTTCTCATGAGACCCCACCTGCAGTACCAGACCCAGCTCTGGGGTGGCCACAACAGGAGGGACAACAACCTTTTAGAAACAGTCCAAAGGACAGGCACCACATTGATTATAGGGATGGAGCACCTCTCCTATGAAGAAAGGTGAAGAGAAAGGGATCATTCAGCCTAGGAAAAAGAAGGCTTTGGGGTGGCCTAATTACAGCCTTCCAGCACCTGCAGACAGTGTGCAGGGAAGATGGAACTACAACAGCATGTTGTGAGAGGATGGGGGAGAATGGTTTCAAACTGAAAGACTACATTTAGATTACATATTAGGAAGAAATTTTTTACTGTGAGACACTGGCACAGGTTGCCCAGAGAAGCTGTAGATGTCCCACCCCTGCCATTGTTCAAGGCCAGGTTGGATGGAGCTCTGAGCAATACATTCTACTGAAGGGTGTCCCTGTTCATGGCATGGGGATTGGAACTAGATGATCTTTAAGGACCCTTTCAAACCAGACCATTCTATCATTCTATGAGTACAGGCTTCCTAAGGATTTAAAATCAGTAATACAATAATCATTATAAATGCAAGATAAGTGGAACATTGGAACCAGATGGTTCAGGACACAAGATATGTTCCTCGCTGGCCATTTTAAAGGGGATTATGTTCATTGCAGGTGAATAAATGTGAGTTTCTTGCTTGCTTTGATAGTTCTAAAATTTGTCCTAAACCAATAGAATGTCAGTGATACATTGTTCTGCCTGCACTTACACAACCTTGCTAGAGTTTTAAATAATGACTTCCATTTCCAAACACTGGAAATTTGAAAATTAAGATAGCAGTGGGAAGGGGTATATATGCACGCATTGATTCCATTTTAATAAGAGAACAAATGCAATGAGCCACACAAACAGAAATCAAGAAATGTGAACAAATTAGTCAGGCAAACATTTTCCTCTATTTGACTGTTGCAATGTAAAGCTACAGTCTAGGTATAGATTAATATAATCTTTACTACTACTAGTCAATTATTTCTTCTATTTTATGAAATAATTTATTGATATCAGCCTAAAATAAGTGCTATTGTCTGAACTATAGCTTAAGTAGATTTATTCATAATCTTTCAGTCTTAGGATGTAGGTCATACATTGGCTGTATAAACCTTTCCAACTAGTACGAAAATCATTCAGCATAAAATTCGTTATAAAGAAATCACTTTATTCAGAACATGAAACTATCCCTCATTCGTGACTTCTACAAGGCTACTGGGCAGAATACTTAACTCAGATCTCCTCAGGTCAATTTCTTTCTTTAATACTAACCTGTAGCTATGAACATGTATTATTAGAGAAATGATGTAATGGAAAATCACCTTGATTTGAAAGCATATTAGAAGTCACAAGCGAATAGGCTTGCTTGGGGCATTTGAATAACAAAGCAATGCATGACTGAAAGTTGGCAACAGTTCAGCTCCTTTAAGGCTAACAGATTACATGGATTCTGGTTCAATTCGTAGTATCCAACTAAATAGGTTTCTCTTTCTATTGCTGCTGAGATTTGTCACCAGATAATGAGTTGCAAACATGGCTGTGAATTTATAGAATGTCTTACCCAGTACAAGATGAGCAGTAGAACTAGGAAAATCTTATTAATTTATTGGTAATTTTAGTTGCTATGCTAAGCTCAATTGTAAATCTGTATGAACTGATTTGAATAACTAATCAAAGTTAATATGCTATCCTTTAACACATGAATGGTTTTCATGAGGAAAGGTATTTAAGAAATAAATCTTGCAGTGGTCTAAAAACTGTTAAGGTATTTAAATGGATTTTGAGAAACTTCTGTAACTATTGTCATTTACTGAATCCAAAATAACATGAAAACATGCTCCATTTTTAAAGTGCAATTGTACAGACTGTTCTAGTTTTCTTCATCATCTGAAAAAGAGATCTGCTCTTCTTTAAAGGTGATGGCAAAAAAAAGATGAGAGCAAATTGCCACAACAATGTCTGCCACAAAATCAGCTCAGCAATAGAGAAAAATATGAAAAACTTGGTGAATGATAGATTAAAAAAAACCCAAACCAATTTCCAGTTACAGTACAATCTCAAAATGTCATATTAAAGTGACAATGGTACATGAAAATTGTAACTACAGACATAAATAAGTTGTATCAACTTTGCTGATCAGTGTTTTTGTGGCATTTAAGAAATGAATTGCATAACATTATGTATATTCTTGCAATAAATTAACAACAGTCACCTGATATTATAGCTTCTCATCCAGTGCCTTTGAGACTCTTGGAAAATGCAGTGTAAAGTAAGTTACATACAGAACAGTCTGTAGTAATATTGAAATTAGAATCAGAGAAAACTGAGTATTTTACTTGCTTAGGCTATGATTTTTCTGAGACTTAAGAAATTTTGCCAAATAGGGTGAAATGAAGGCACTCAGTTGAAAATTACGTGAAACTGCAGTTTCACATAACACCCTTCCAAAGCAAGGCATTGGAAATCTTTTAAAGATTAGCAGTGATACTGTTAAAATTATTAGCTAAAATGAATCATACTGTCTTCTAAGAGATTTTGCCAAACTGGGACAAATGAAGTTGATTTTCTGCTCGAGATCCAAGCACATCGTCACAAAACTTTGCAATGTTGCAGCTAAAACTGAACATTTTTAAGGAAGGCAAAACTGAAACATCAGTTCCAAATATTCTACTTCAATGGGAAAAGGAGGCAGGAGAAGGAAATATGGGATATTGTTAAAGGTACTACACAAAATCATCCTCTTTCTTTATCTGGCATTCTCATGTACAATGCTCCCCTTGTTTCACAATAAGTCTCTTACAGGTGAAGGATCTGATACTCAACTATTAAAATCAATGGGTGTTTGGGTTTCTGTGTTAGTGAGATCAAGTTAAAAATGATCGCAGAAATCATGCAGTGAGCTTCTAAAAGCAGTCAGTTGCTGCTCTCAAAAACAAACCAATTGCTGGGGAGAAAAGATGAGTTAATGTGCACAGCAAAGTCCAGCTGAAGACAGAATAGCTGGAAAGCAAAAAGGACCATGGGCAGAAATGCAGCATATTGGTATTCCTTGAATATTTTGGGGTATGAAATGGTCTTAACATAATTATGGAACCAAAGGTCCTTTATGAGCTATAGAAAGTGAGGCTGACAGAAGAGATCATAAATTTTAAAATACTCATTGTGAGTGAATCAAGAACTGGTGAAATAGTGAAAACAACTATGTGAATAGTTCATTTTCAGGCAAATTCTAGGCAATTTCCAGATTCCTATATCTCACGAATTGCCTAACAATAGTAAAAAAGAAACCTAAACCCGTTTTCTGCTTGACTTATGAAGTGAAATAGGAAGAGAAATAGCTACTGAAATTGTTGTAATTTTCGTGAAATAGCTGCTAAAATTGCGGGTTTTTTTTTAAACAATGTAACCTTGGACATGAAGAAATTAAAGGGGGGAACAGTTAAATCTCTGTCCAGGTCTATATGACTGTTGATGTGAATAAGCCTGTTGATTACCATGAAGGAAAATAGAGTCAGAAATGTTCTTTTCTGTTTAAATTTTATGTTTCTGGAACAAGTCTCTAAAGCTAATTATTTTTGAAAGCCAGACAGGGAACCAAAGCCACTTGCTTTAATTTTCTTGAGAATATTTTAGGCCAGAGGGTAGGACAGTTTTGCCTATGTTTTGAGTTGGATTACATACACCATGATTTAAAGAATATACAAGTAAATTAATCTTCCAAGAGTTACTTTATGTAATCTTTGCATTTGTGCGCTTTGTGCAATTTGGAAGAACAGTTATACACACTGAATATTAGGTAAATTAAGGCATTTTGAAAAGCTGAAAATTTGGTTCTGATCTTTGAAAAGTTTAGCTTTATTCTACTGTTTTTTATTCTCCCTTCTTTAGTCAAAATGATCTTGTGAGGCCAGGATAGTATAATAAATTTTTCTGCTTTCATTATAATATGTTATATTGTTAAAGAATTACTGAAGGGCCTATAAAGCAGGCATTGTAATATTTTGCACTATTCTCTTGATTATCATGTCACTATTACATCAGATTGCATTGTACCAGGCTTATTTTGGAAATGGGTTGTGCATTCCATAATTATTGTCATTGTACATGTTTCTGGAGCTTTTGTTCAACATTTTAGAACTGAATATATTAATCACTTGATCATTGTGCAGCTAATTTCTGCTCCTGGTTGTGTGATCTAAATCCAGAGTAGCTTCATTTGCTACTTTCTGACCAGAAAATAGCACACTAATATTTTTCTTCTAATGTTCAGAGTCCTGTAAGATTCGTTTGATCTGCCATAATATCTCTCTTATATTATTATCTTTGTAAGTGTTTCCAGACTAATGATGCCCTCATTTAAAGGCAGGAGATCATAGAAAGGGTCTTAATGGCCCTGTTCAGCTTCTAGAACATTAAGAATGTCCTTGAAATACTTGGGAAGCTCATGCAAATCTTGGCTCTGTGCCTCTCCATTTCAATACATGAGATTTGAGAATGTGGCAATGAAAATGTGTTGGCTTATAAAGCTGGGACTTCGTTCCCTCAGAGATAGCCTTAAAGGAATAAGCAATTGTGTTTTAATCTCAAATGTATATTTACAGTAGTTAATATGGTTAATTTTTCATTTTCTATTTATATCCTGAGCAGACCAGAAACATAATATTGTTGTAAACATTGTAATGTTCAGATAGTAATGTTCATTTAGATCTGTAAAAAAAACTATGCCTATAAAAGAGCACAATCTGCTTATCAAAATAAAGCTTTAGCTCAGCTTTTCCAGAAATGTGAGTTTGTAAGGGGAAGGACAATTGTGCCTTTTAACCGACCTTTTTTAAAAAAATTGTTTCTCCAATTCTGAAAACAGTTGGAGATAATTTCAGTATCTAATCTAGTCTAGACAAGTCTCAAAGAACAGAAGACAGGACTGTGGTATTGGCCATTATCTGTTTCTAAAAATAGTATTACAGTAACTTGAGATTTGGCAGTGTAATGTGTGTTAATGCGTTTGTGGCATCTATTTCCTTATAAAAGAAATTGGTGGAAGCTGAAGCTCTACTTGACGCATTCCGCCGGAGCAATAAAGCAAAGGTCCACAGCCAACGTAGGGTGAGGAAGACTGGAACACTTTATTAGGGCACATGGGACTTATATAAGGTCTGGTGGAGAGGTTTCTAGAAACCGGGAGGAGTTAGGGCGGAGTGCGACAAGTATGGGTAAGGAAAGGAGGGATTAACACAAATATGGGGAAACTGGGACTGGCCAGCCTTATATGGTGGTGCTGCACTGCAGCCAGCCAATAGAGAAAAAGGGATCAAGCAACCAATGGGGAAGCAGTAACTAGGGAGAACTGGGGTACAAAGAACAAATAGGAACATTTGAACAGACAAAGGTAATTATGACTTATCTAATACCTATACCTAATACATATAACAACTACCTAATTACCTAATACCTCAGTATAACATTACCCTAATACAATATGTAACCATGCTAAATAAATTGTAGGAACTTCTAAAAACTTGTCAGTCCATGGGTTACTCTGATGGTGTTTTTCATTTCTTTCGTTGGAGTTCGGTCCTTTTTCTTCCTCTTTCCTCTGTCTTCTTTTTATTGTGGGTTTCTTGTTACCCTGACTGCAACACTACTGAATGCATTGAGAGACCATGTTGCCTCTTTCCTGCCATTCTCTTGAGCTAAGAAAGTGCTTTCTTGTCTTCAGCTTATGAAAAATAATAATGGCAAGCATGGGAGTGTGCTCAATAAGAATCCAAGGTGAAAGGAAGGAATATAAGGAAAAATACTGGCTAAACTGTGGCAAAACAACTGCCACGGGGAGCAGCATCACACCTCCATGAATACTTTCACAGTCTGTTCTGCCTTCAGGAACTGCTGGTTTGGTATCATGGGAGCAACATGGCTTTTGGACACTAGGCTTATGCATTTAGGACAGAATGAAACTATTATATTAACCCTTTTCTTTTATTATAAACGTTGTTTTCAATTCTAGTTCAACAAATGAATAACCTTTGTTACATTGTTAGATACTATGTTTCAAATTAGTCCTCAGTTTGTCTCTCCTGAAAAATCAGCCTTTCTCCAGTTTTACTGCCTTGCTGTAGCAAATGATTCATGAATGCTTTCTGAAATGTCATTAAAATGTGGGAGTAACTGCAAAGTTACTTTGCATCCTAGGAAAGACAAAGGCTGTTATGATGCATTAAAGGATACCTCTTTTGCCATCTGTGCAGCCTGACACTTCTGTACAGGCTGAAGCTTCACACAGCTAATTTTTCTGCAGTGAAGTACTTAAACAGTTGACTTTAATTCTGTTCAATGCCTGGGCTTCTACTCCATGTGATGCTATTTCTCCATCAGATTAACTGTGTCCTTTTAGATTGTATAAATCATGGTTTATCAGAAAGGACAAAGGAAAGACATTTTGTACAGAGGAATTTGGTATGCAGAAATAATCTTTTGCAGACTGAAAGCTGCATTATATGTTTAGTCACAGGATGTTCTTGATTCAGATGAACAGAATGTAACATCTTTACGATGTCAAACAACTGACTGACATTATAGACATCAAGCTGCAGAGTGAGAAGGAAAGTATGTGAGATGGGGAGGTGGAAAAGTATTCAATAGACACAAGCCCTTAGCAGAGAGACTGACACACAATGAATATCTTCTCCAAAGGCTAGCTAAAGAGAGTAATTCAAGGTAAGAATAATTTATTAAAAAGCTCTAAGTTGGCTTGTACTATTTCAGTAAGGACAAGACAAGTTTGTTACATGTAAGGCTAAGTTTTTTATGTGATACTGGAATATCTCACATGCTCATCTCTGTGCAAGAGACTTCTATGGCAACATGTTTATAGGCTTTAAAAAACCTTATACATTACTTCTCATAGCTGTACATTTTGAATATAAATTTTATTTCACTCCTAGCAATACTTTCAAATAAACCCTGGGATGTGTACTGACTGCCTTAAGGGAGCAGTAGTTACAATCTAAAAAAACTAATAAAAACAAAGAGAAAAGTGAAAAGGTAGGAAATTCAGTGAATAGTTTATTTCAGCTAACACCAGGAAGCTTTAGGAAAGGTATAAACAAACAGTTGGAATGTGAAAAGAAACACTACAAATTGCTAATGTTTTGTTCAAGAACTTTTACTTTAGACCTGGATGGATGACTAGGATTTGGACTGATAGATTCTTTGGGGCTGGGAGTAGAAACAGAAGCTACTATCCTTGACAATTTTTTAATTTCTATTTTAAAATGAAGTTGGCTCCCTGAAGAATTGACAAAAGCAATGTTTTACACTGACTTAATTTACAAATATTCTCTAAGCAGTACATATTCAACAGGTACTTGGATACATTTTTTTACCTCTTTTTAACTTCTATTTTCTTCTAGGGCAGTAGTGTGGCTATTGGTTACTGTGCAGGCTTTTTGACTTTCTCTCACCTCCATCCAGCAACACCAAGGAACACCTCTGACTACTCTTGTTCCATAGGAAGTGAATGCTACATTGCTTGTTCTGTAAACAGTTGAACTATTACAACTATTCTAAAAATAGAGTTGCTGTCCACTGAATTGCAGTATCAGTGTTAATCTATATCAGGCTTCAGTCTGCTATTGCTAAAAAAACGGTAGCTTTGAAGATTTCATATGTTCACCACCTTTTCTTTTAATCTACTGAGCATGAGGCATAGCCAATTATGTCCTTGTTTTGCTAGAAAATGAGAATTTTCTCCCCTTCCAAATGTCCTTATTCCATTTATTTGTAAGCTTTCTGCAGGAAACTTCTGATCTGTAAGACCAATTGCTTCTGTTCCAAGGCCATTTTTAATGGTTTCAGTGGCTTCCAGGTTATCATGCACAGAGTGCTGTAAATCCTCACTTTTGCATGAATCAGAAAGTTTGCAACATTTGTCACACATAAGAAATCTCAGACTTTTGTTGAACCTTTGAGATTAAGCATCTGATTTTCATCTTGTTAATACAGAAGTTAGGAGTGAAGAAAGAAGTTGGAAGAAATATTTTTGTTGCCTCTTAACCAAGAGCATAGGTTTTCTGCTTGGCCACCTATTGGGTCCTTAACTTTTTTGATCACAGGTTTTTTGGCAAATGTGTCTCTGTGTGTCTAAAGTTGGTACCATAGGATGTTTCTTATTTGAATTTTGTATTTGAAAGAGTTAGGGGGAACAAAATTTCTGAAATACAGCCAAGGCAATGTGGAATGATGGCACTATCTATACCGCTCTAAATGACTCCATGGGGCACCAAGTACAGTGCACATTACTTACCTGGAATAACAAGAAAAGATAATATTTTAACAAGGTAGACTTTGTGTGGGCATCTTGTGGACTAGGAGTTTGCAATCACCTTAAGATGGCACTTGAATGAAAGCCAAAATGAGGTAGTTTAAGTAAATTTCATTAATGTCTTTTATCCAAGAGGAGATGAACTATTTGTCATAAGTTCTCTACAGATTTTTCACTGTAATATTTCAAGTTAATCAGAAGCTAATGGAAAAGAATGTCAACTCCTACATTTGACTGATAAATAGCAAGCTACTTCTGGAAGTTCATAAAAGTTTTCTCTCATGCTGAAAATAAATTCTTCAGGTTTATTGTAATCAGGATTTTAGAAACTGTTGGCAGAGACTATGAAAGTGACATCTGCAGTTGCAACAGTCTGTCTAAAGGATGGGTGTTCTGGAGGTCACCGTGCTTAACCAAAGGTTTTTATAAATGATTTTTTACTAAATAAGAAAAGCTATTTCTTGGAGACTGAATGCAAAACCTGCTGGAGAAAACAATCAGTTTTTGTTGAATCTCTTGATTCAATGTCTTACAGGAATTATACATTGAAGATAATAATTGGAAACTCCATGAAATTTTTGTGACAGCTGAAATCAAAATAGCAATAGCTTTGAAAAATACTATTTTTAAAGAATACTTTTTCTTTTCAGAACTGAGTGAACATACTGAATGAGACATGAAGTTTCATAGTTTTCAGTGTGTAATCAGTGAACTATTTTAACTCAGCACTATTCTTATTTGCAGAGAGTATACCACTAATTAGAGACATTCTAATTAAACAGCTTAATTAACATTAAGGTTTTGGCAAAGATTAAATAGCTTTTATTGTATGCTTATTTTTGCCAAGCCATGGACAGCTTTTTATCTTTCCTTCATGGTCCTAAGGTTATGACCAAACCCACTAGAAAGCTATAAGAAAACAAGAGAGGGAAAATAGACCATTTTTGACCCATCTGGAAATGAGGGCTTTGCATTTCCATGCAGCCTGAGATGAGAATTGAAGATTTATGAAGATCAGGTTTTTCCTTTGAACTCAAAGCTGTTTTCCTGGAGATGGGTGCTGCTTCAGGCTCCTAAAAGGAAGTGTCTCAGCCTCGAGGGAACAGATTTCTCTCTGAACGTCCATGAATTTTGAACCAGTCACACACCTCTGTGTGCCTGGAGGGCCTTGCAAGGTAGAGGAATTACTGATAAGAAGCTCAAGTCCTCTTCCTCTTTGTCTGTGGGGAGATGTTGAAATTGCTCCCTGAGACAGGAGGAGCCACTGTCTCGAGGTGCTCAGGCAGCAACAAGGATATGCAGGTCTCCTGCCTGGTCAAAGTCCAGGAGCTGGGGTTGCTGTGTGTTCCCCCGTGCTCTGGTAAGACTTACAAGGGTATTTTGACTGTACTAGCCACAGTGCACACTGTGCTAGGGCAGGTAGAAGTCACTTATGTGACAAGAAACCTTATTTCACTATGCTTAGTGTATTTCTAAATCACCCCATAAAAAGTCCGAAATTTTAAATGTTAAGCTGAAGGTTTTTTCCCAAATCTTCACAATTATTTCTATCATGAGTACTGAAAAAAAGAATAAGAATGATGTGGTTAAACAATACTATTTTTTCCTGACAGTAGGGGGTTACTTGATATCCTTATTTGCAAAATGGCTGAGAGCATTGTTACTTTTTGCCCAACAAAAAGTGGCCTGAAGCATGTTTATCTGGTTTGCTTAGCATTATGGACTACTAAGAGTCTGAACTGAATGCTGAGGCTGTGAACGTTCAGATCTTGATCTGCGACTGCTTTGAAACAGGGAAAGAGAAAAATATTATGCAGGGTACTGATCCTGCTTTAGTTTTGAACACAGAATAAAGTCCTCTTGTTTAAGCATAAAGTACAAATGTTTACCTTGGAGCCTTGTATAGTTTTAATTAAAACACAAAGTCATGCCTTTGAACATCTACCTCTGAGTCATATAAAACAAATTCTCAAAATTAAAATTTCTGTGAATAGCAGTTTGTTTTGCTCTATTGCTAATCTTAATAAACACACTGCAGGTTAGTCCCATTTATAGTTTTCTGTCTGATCTTCTTAAAACTCATTCTGTGATCAGTTTTGGTCATGTTTCAGCACCTAGCTAATTCTGATTAGCATTGCAATCCACTACAATAAAAGCAGTTTAATAAGAAATTGCAAATGAACCTCAACCAAATCTAGTATAATCAGCTATTTTGCTGACATTGCTTCAGCAGCAGGATTGTCAAGCACAGAATGAATTAGTCGTATGTATGAATGGCTTTAGGACATGTTTGATACTGATTTAGAGGAGAATTTGCATAAACAGCAGTTAAAACTTAATTAAAAGTAAAAACCTTGTCTTATGCTTCTAAGGTTGAGCAATTTTTGCTAAATTTAATAATGAAGAAGTCTGTCCTCAACTAATCCTTTCCACTTTCTCAATCTGTCATAAGCACAACCTCTTGCATTGATTATGTAGGCAGTTGCTATAGGTTCTAAGTATCACAATAATTTAAAGTAAGTCTCACTAATAAATGTCCATGGTTCAGCACTTTATTATTTTTTAATTTTTTTTTAATGATTTTAGGACTGACAAGGTTACTTCTGTGTGGAGCATCTTCTAGTTAGCACTGATGCCATGTTATAAGAATCAAATGCTTTATGACACTCAGGAACCTGGATGAGAAACAGTGGGGAGAAATTTTAATTTATTTACCTTAGCAGACTTAAAAGTCCAGAATGCTAAGCATTAAAAAAAATGTAACAAACTAGAATGATAGACTAGTTTGAAAAACATTCAATAATGAGTCTGGATAACAAATTGGTTTCAAATAATATGACCAAAAATTTGGCTTAGAGGCTAGTCTACAGTAATAAGTTTCCTTCCTTTACTCCTGTTGATCTAAAGAAAAAACACTAACGTTTTTAAGATTAACGATTTCATTCTATTCATGAATGCATACCTCTGGAATCTTGCATTTGGGTTGTCAGGGCAAAATATCTGAAAGTAAAATGCTGTCTGCAGTTAAAATCTTGTGATATATATGGCAAAATTTCTGAGGTTTTTAGTAAATCTAACTGCAGATAAAGCTTTAGCTAAATATACCGGCAAGGATCCTTTTCATAGTGCTATATTCTCCACAGAACTGGCAAAGGAGGAGGAAGCAGATCGCTTGCTGAGCAATAGACCACATATATTTATATAAAACATTATTAGAAGTCAATACAACTTGGACCAAACTGTCTCATTCAAATGCTCATTCCCTTTCAAACCCCATTGCACTGTCACTATCATTCAAAAAAATCTCACCATAAAAAACCTGAATATGGAGTTTTAATATTGAAATTATAATGACATGAGATTAAAATACTTTAAATTGAGGATATTTTCCTTAAATATAAGAAAGTTAATAAATAGGCATTTTAAAAGAAATTCTAACATTCTAAAATACAGCAATATTCAGTAATAAGCAGCCTTTTTCCAAAGAGAACATGGTTCAATTATTTTTTATAACACAATGTATACTGAATGTGTTCTACACACATTTAATCAGAAAAGGTTTCAGCTCTGCAGGTGGATTTCAAAATTTACAAAAAGGTGTAATGAACTGAGGGTCTGCATTTGGAGGATACAACCAAGTTATTAAGCAATTGCCTGATTAATAGAGTCAAGAAAAAAACCCAAAACCAAACCAAACCAAACAACTTGCTTCTCCAGATCTACAAGCTTATAACATTAAGTATTGCTCTAACTAATGGATAAACAGAAAAAAGAAATGTGAGTAATGCATATTGGAATGGAAATAAGTTCTTTAATTTTTCTTTCTGGTTTCTTGCTCTTGATATGGAAAAAAGTCACAAGGTTGGGATTTGTTCTGTTGGTTCTTCTCACTCTGCCTGTAATATAAATTACAATCTTGTATGTTCTTTAAGCAGCGAGGTTAATATGGCTGTGCATTATTATTCTTCAGTCTTTGCCATTACGTTTGATTTCTTAGGCAAAGAATAACAGAAAAACAGAGATACTAGAATTTTTTCTCCTGTATTGTAACAAAAATCAGATAAAAATAACCAGAAAAAAATCCTCTGCTTGAATCATATACACATATCAGGACTGAAGAAAATGAAGACTCTATATAGATAGAGTAGAAGATATCTTTGCCATTTCCAATACATATATGAACAGTTTGAAAATTGCACTTACTTGTACTGGGAGATTTTTTTACTTGCAAGACTTTCTCTGTGATTCTCTTAGCAGTTCTTGCCTTTCATCCTTCTACTCGCATAAAGTTTAATCATTTATGTATTTTCTGTCCTTGTGCTCCAACACAAAATCTTTTGACTCAATTAAATTCAGTATTCTGTAGGTCTTGAAAATACCTCTGACATAGCAGCTTAGTACTCACAACACTTTTCATTTTAAAGCAGAAAAAAAGCGCCTGAATTGCACATCCAGTCTTTTGGGATGTTCAAGTCTTTGTTGTTTTGTTTATTTTGTTTTTATGGTAAGATATCTTTTCCTGGAGTCTAATTATTCAGTGTTTATCCTCACCTTCTCTAAGCTGTTTCTCATAGTATATACCACCAGAGTTTTAGCATTAATATCTAGAATTTTTCTGCTATTTTGTCTTAGCTTTTTTCATTGTCCTTTTCCTTCCAAATCTTCTAGTGAAATACCTACGTGGACATACACTCTTGCCATGGTTTTAAGCTGAACACCAACATAAAATTTTTTTTCTAAAGGAGGCTATGCACTTTTCTGATAGTAGTGGGGTGGGAAGGTGGAATAGGAAGAAAGGGGATAACTTGCTGTGCCACCTACCAACTATACCAAACCCAGGATAATTCCTTCTTTCTTACACTGAGTGAACAGTAGCTTCTCAGGCTCCTGGTTTCCATGTGCACATTTTCAATGGAGTTTGATACAACAAAAAGCAATATCAGCTGGCGTGCCATTAACATAAAACAGTACAAATCATAATGCTGAAATGTAGTACAGTGAAAAAAGGAAGTAATTGGGTACTGATAGACTCACTCACCTAAGCTATTAAAATTTGTGTGAATTTCTTTCCCATCTTTTAATTTCTCTCTGCTAGATAATGGAACTTTGGGCTTCATTGCTTCTTTGTTATATAAAGCAAGGTTTAGAGCATTTCCTGCTAATAACAGTTGATACTTTTCTTTCTTCTACCTGTAGTACTTATAACTGAATGTTTTTGTCTCAGTCTGAATCTTCCTGCCAGGCCTATACTAAAACTGAAAAACTGCTGTTTTGTTAGATATTATATAAGACTTGAGATACTTGTAGAGCAGTTTTGGTTGTGTGACTTGATTATTTTTTTTAAAATCATGCAAAAACTCTCTAGAGGTGGTATGATTAGATACTGTTCCCAATAGACAACTTATTTGAAAGTCCAAACAAAAACATTAAAGTGCTGTCATATGCAACAAATGTGTTTTCCTTATAGTTACTAAATTTTAAAGTATTTGAGAATACTGTGTGTTACTTGTCCATAGCATGAAAAGTATATGTAAAAAATCATCTTTTGTTTCTCTCCAACAGGTTTATGATGCTGTAATAAATATACCCACTTATAAATATCAAAAGGGATGCTTGAGGGAGATTAGTACGTAATTACAAGCTTGCCATTCCTAAGGGAAAATACAAATGTTTATGGTTTTTATAGTTAAATTCAGTTTTGATTATCCATGTTAATGTTGAGGTTCTGAAGTAGTTTGAATTTTTTTATAAGGTCTACTGAGGAAAAAGCCTTTAGAAAACTGAATTGTTTAAACAGATAAATAACTTATATCATTGTAGGGTTTTTGTACTGACCACTTAAATCCAGAGGAAAATAGAAAGAGCAAATAATTTTTGACTGTCTGATTGTTTTGTTACAAAACTGTCTGCCCATTTATGCAGAGATCTGAATGTAAAACTACATTTAAGAACTGTTTATTGAGGCTAATAATTTTAACTGACCTCTTTCTAAGAGAAATTTTAATTTAAAAAGTCTCCTGATAAATAAAGCTGTACATGCATATTTTAATTTAATTGATAATCTAAAAATAGTATTTTGAAGCTCAGAATAGGGGTTTGCTTTTAATCTAATCAGTTAGCGAGTGAAGGCATTAAGTTCATAAATTTCCTGGAAGGATGGTTAGTATTACAGGAGACTGAATTATTTATGGGAAATTGAACATCTGAAGAGAAAAAACTTTTTTTTTTCCCATTTGCAAGCAGATACTGACTGTTGCAAGCTTGTTTCTTATTTCCATGTATTTATTAAACAGATGAAGGCACCAATGAAGCATGCACTTATGTACTCTGCTTTATGTGAGGCAGCATCAGAACATGAACACCCAAGCAGCAGCCCTGTGGGTACTCTGGGGCCCTTGGCTGCCAACCTCTCTGCAAGGAGAGAGCAACCATGGGATTTTAAATGGGTCCAGGGAGCTTCAGTGACCCGGAATCAGGCGAACAGGTTGGGCGAAGAGGGATGTGGCACATCAGTGAGGGCACGGCATGGCAGTTCGCAGGGCAGTTTGTGCAGGCTGGGCGAGGAGCCTCCTGACCATCCAGGAGCAGGCAGTAGAGGCAGCAAGCAGAGGTCAGTGTCTAGTAAGGCAGAGCAAAGAGATCCTTTCAGCCCCAGTGTTATTAGCGTACTAATTTGGACTTTCTCAGTTATGGTGTGGGCTTGCCATAAAGTTTGATCCCCTGTAGCTGCAGAAGTCACTGTACCAGCTGTGTCAGAGGCCTCCAGCCAGACGACCCACTGATGGCAGGCTCAGCTCTCTGGGTCGGGTTGCCAGGAGTGCCTGATGCCTCTTTATGAGGCTGGGACTCACAAACACTTATTTTGCTGAAGGTGTGCTGCAGTTGAAGAGCTGCACAGTCAGGTGACAGAGCCATGGGAAGAAGTGGTCAGGCTGCGTACTATTCAAGCAAGCAAGCAAGCAAGAGGCTGACCAGTTATTTTCAGAGATGCTTAAGTATTAAGGCTCTTGAGTGAGATCTCGAACCTCCACTGTAGCGGAGAAAGAGATGAACTCAGAACCCTAGAGGGTTTGTCAAGGGTTTGTTAAAGATGAAGGCTGGAAGCTGGTCACTTCATGTACTAGGAGAAAGGTACTTGAGCAGAAGGACAGTGTTGAGTGACTAACGCAGTGTACTGCAAAAGTCTTCCTGGGGCAGACTCAACTCTCTCTTACTTTTGACTAAAAATCTTTCATGTGAATGATCTCATACTGATGGCCTCAGGCCTCTCTTCTCAGATTTTTTTTTCTTACCTCAGTAGCCATGCATGTCTTTTTTGCCTCTCCAACTTTTTTTATCCTCTACTTGTTGTAGTAGAAATTGCTTTATCTAACTAGATATTAATACCTCAATTTAATATAATTTGTATAAATATAATTGTTTTCCTTGCATACTAATTCAATTTGCCATGAAAAAGAATACGAACTCTCATACTTTCATCTGCACCATGTACTTACCTGAATTTTTTAGCTGTTCCTCTAGAACACATGACTATATTAACTCTGACATCCTTGGGTGCACAAAGAACACACAATTATTAGGAGTACCGAAATATGAAGCAGAGGAGTTAGAGTGCAACTTCTTTGTTTTGTGGGACAAAATAGAAATATGATTAAACAATACAAGTTTATGCAGATAACTGTAGAATTTTTTCCAAAGAAAAAATGTGCTGGACTTTATACTACCATGTTTCTCAAAAATCCTAGAGTATACTAGTAAAAAGAAGAGAATTTTTGTGAAACTGGTCTCACTAAGATGGCCCACAATTGTGACCTTAAAAAAATGAGTTGTCCATCATCCCTCCAAGCAAGGTACAGAGAAGCTTCCACACCACTGTTCTTTCTGACTGAGCATATATGCACCTTCAGGAAAACTAAACTCAGTACAGTCAGTGAGGGTAACACACTCTGCGCTGTTTCAGATGATGGGGACTATTATAAATTAAATAACTTCGTAAAGAAGAATTTATTAGGCAACAATGCAATTGATCATCTCTGGATTTACTTTCTTATATGTTGTTTTAGCACTGATAATAAATAACTTTTTATTGTAAGTTATTTTACTGCCAGAAAAAGAAATATTTTGTTTAAAACCAGCTCACACAACACAGAGGAATAAGAAGTTTTTAAACATAGCATTTAACAGATGCTAAAGTATTAATGCTTTAATAGTATTTTTTAAAAAATCCTGATGTTGAACACAGCTGACATTAGAAAAATTAAAGTTCTAAATGTAAGCAAATGTTTTGCCTTCAAGGAAATCAAAAAACATAGAGTGAGTCAGTCTTACAGTAAAGAAAAAGTGCTGATAGCTGAAAAGACAAACCATCTTTGTAAAGAATTTTTGTCTTTAGACTTTCATTACTGAATTTCTCTTTCTGATTTTTTGTAAATTATTTACTGAATTTCATTTGAATCTCTAAAATTATTTAATGTACAATTTTGATAGTACTATAGCAGATACTGATGATACTACAGTACTAAAATAATACTAAAACAGTACTAGGAGTACTATTTTGGTGATACTACTGATGTAACTTGAATATATATTCAATATGACAGTTATCTGAATAGTGAAATGGAATATTTAGAGAAAAAAATGTTAGATATACCTATGAGCTTGCATTTATTTAAATGCTATTTACTTTGCATTATGGACATTGATCGTGGATAAAATGACCGTAATGTTTTTGTACACTTATTTCTAGCTTGGTACTATGTTTCAGTGCTTCATGCTAGGATGAGGGAATTTAACTTCATTAAATTTAGGAAACTATGTTTGAATACATTATTCTTTTCAAGGACTGTAAATTTAACTCTTTCAGGACGCTGATACTTATTATGATGTTATTTCTTAACTAGTACCATGGTGTCAAAAGGATGACTTGTATACAGAAAAAGACCTGTCCTCAGAGATTCTAGAGCTGAAATTTGGAATTTAGGATTAGAGAAAAACATTCTTTGCATCTTACTCTGTCATATAAATTCCTTCATAAACATTAAGTTTATGTTTAAGCCATATTTTTCTAAATGTATGTTTTCAATATTTAATATAATTTTGCTGACTTTTTTTTTCCACTTCAAAACATTAGTTTCTTTGTGTACTGGGTAGCCAGTACAGTATATGTAGCTCCTATATAGCCTAATAGAAAGTACGCACTAACAGCATTATGTTTCCTTTTATTGTAGTCTATCCATCTACACATTCACAATAATGTTTTGTTTGCCTTTTATACTGCAACTGTGCTTTGTGTTTCTGGTTAAAATGATTTTCTGTAATAACCTTCAAATTGTTTTCCTGATCAGTGTACTAAATTATTGGGCCATTTGCCACATATTGTATAGCTTGTTTTGTTGCTCCAAGCCTAATTATTTTGCATCTTTCTGTACAACAAAATGCCTTTACCATCTGCTATGCTGTTCATGTAAACAATCAAAATCTGACTTAGTTTGCACCATTCAGCCTTATTTGTTCCATCTTCTAATCCTTGTATCATCTTTAATCTTGAACATAAGTGACCTTATTTCCATGTATGTCTTGAACAGATTCAGGCATCAGAGACCAACAGAGTCCTACAACCAGACGGCCATTTTTATGCTTGATTTTTACAATTAGGAAGGAGATGCACAAGTTGATTACTTTTTACTTCTATTTTTATTCTTTTGGGTTCGTTTTGGTTTTAGTAGTGGTTTTGTTTTGTTTTGTTTTGTTTTGTTTTTTGTGGGAGAGGTTACCGTTTTTGTTTTTTTTTTTTTTAAATTTCTAATCCTTTCAGAACTAGGTTTTCAATCATTACCACAATATATTTATACCATAAACCTTAATGTGAACTATTTCTCCTATTATTCTGTGGATTCAAATACTAGGAAATATGGTTTGTATATATGAATCTATGTTTTACATTATTCATCATGATAGTAAGACCATAATGGCTGAACTTAATAGCAGACCCTTAAACTGGGTTTGGTGGAAGGAAAGGGATATTCTTCTAAATGTCAGAGAGGAACAAGGAAACAACAGCATTTCAGGAAACAGCAGGAAAATACCTCTAAATCATCCCAAAAGAACTGCGTAAGATGAAAGATAGGCATCTGCTCAAAAGGCAAAGATGTCAGTAGTCCAGCTGAAATACCTTTACATCAATGCATGCAAGTGTGGGTAGCAAGCAAAAGGAGTTAGAAACTATGGTGCAATCAGAAATCTATGACCCAGCTGCTGTCACAGAAACATGATGGGATGAATTACACATCTGGAATGCTGCAAATGAGGCATACAAGCTTTTTAGAAGAGATAAGCTGGGAAGCAGGGACTGTTGTGCTCTCTGTTAAGGAACGGATAGATTTTGAAGAGCTGCCTTTGAGTAACAGCTGTGAACAGGCTGAGAGCTTGTGGGTAAAAATTAAGGACAGGTCCAGCAGAGGACACCTGATGACAGGAGTCTGCTGTAGGTGCCGGACCAGGGGAAGCCTGTCAATGAGGCCTTCTTGCTTCACATACAGGAAGCACTGCACTTGCAAACTCTCATCCTGATTGTGTCTTTCAACTACGTGGTTAACTGTTGTGAAAGCAATACAACTTTCTGTAAGCAAACCAGAAGACCCCCAGGGAAGTCTTGGATGCCCTGTCTCTGGATATGTTCAAGGCCAGGTTGGATGGGGCTCTGAGCAACCTGGTCTAGTGAGTGGTGTCCCCCACCATGGCAGGGGAGGTTTGCAACTAAGTGGTCTTTAACGTCCCTTCTAACCCAAACCATTCTATGGTTTTATAATCATCAAATGTCAGGATAAGGCAGTTATGAATGGGTCATCCTGACATCCTTTTTCTCTCCAATATTTTGCATCAAGAAAGTAAAGATTGAAACTACTTACCTCGTTTATGTACATCTTTGCCCTGGTGCCTTACATGATTTTAACAGTGTACTAACGGTGTTAAGATAGCTTGGCATCATGAGTCCATGCCCAACTACACTTGTTCAGTGGGGTGTACTTTAAATGCTATTAAATTTATCTATGTTAATGATACTATTTATTCAATGCCATGCAGACATTGCAGAGATAAGGAATACTTGAAATGTTTATTCCTCAAGCCATATAAAATATAAATACAAACCTGTCTTTTGTACTATCCTGAATTTCCAAGTGCCATTTCAGATATTAGAGCAAGTTCTGAGTAGATGCTAACACTTTTACATTAGAAGCAACAAAATTTTACATTCTCTTGCAAATACGCTGGAGAAGAGCAATGTTATAAAATCATCTTGTGGTACTTATAGGCAAAGAGGAAATCATGTCACCATTGCACTTCATCTGTCACCATGTTTCTTTATACCTGCTCTACTGTTCCAGTAAGGCAAAAAAAATCTATGCTTTTTCTTTGTGATAGATGTAGGCTTATAGTTCACCTTGCTTGAGAAATGAAAGCCCTGGTTTATGTGGGTTTGGTAACAGAAATTTCATATTAGGCAGTCAGATTCCATTCTGTGCACTAGATCTGCCTGTTCTATAAGACATAGCCGTAGTTTCCTGTCACATATTTAAAATGACTTAAGAATTGAGGTCTTGTTACCTTCTGTTGAGTAACCTTCTGTTGAGTGTTGAGGTTGTGAAGTTACTATATCAGAATTTAGAAATGTTTACAATTTCTCACAAGATTATTTTATATTATTTTTAGCTTTGTTTTTAACTCTATTGAAAACAGGAAATTGTATACTGTTCATCAACATACCTAATGAATTGTGACTGACATAATAAGTTCCCCCCCTGGTTCATCTTTCCTTTCCTTCCTCTGAATTATGTATTCTCTTTAGATGATGACTAGTGTAATTGTTTAGGTTTTTTGCATTCTAAGTTAAACAAAAAAACAGTAATACTTGCAACTGCCATTGACATACAAAACAGTACACCATGAAGGATGTCAAGTTGAAGAGAGAAGACAAGTAGCTATGATGTCAAACTCAATTAATATAGTACAAAAAGAAGTTGCTGTCTGCACGTGCAGTGCCACTGAAAAAAGGATGTTACTCTTAACCAATATAATGAAGAACTCAGTGTGCTCAGACAGAGATAAGACAACAGAGATGAAAATTCATGGGAAAGGCATCACGCTTTATAAGATGACAAACCATTTACTTAAAATTATAGATGTGTGGCAAGAAAGAGAATGAGGTGTGCACAAAATACAAGAGAATTACCATTTATAGAAACAAGGTTCTGTCTAAATGCCAATCCTGCAGTCTTCTTCCACCGACAAATAATAAAGAAATATTGTTTCATTTTCACTTCATTCAAGGCATAGGGAGAATGAATCACTTAAGGCATTAACCATGGGTCCTAAAAGGAGAGCTGCAGAATTCTTCAGCAAATTAGCTGAGCACATCCTTATTTGGAGCACAAAGAAGTTTAATAAAGATAGAATGTTATTGTGCTTAACAGTAAGAATGTGCCTGAGAGCCTTACGGGTTTGTGGAGTAAGAAAACATCTTACTAGGAAAAAGCCTAAGTATTTAAAAGAAGACTCTTCCCTTTTTTTTTTTTTTTTCCCCATTTATTGCAGTGCTCCACAGAATGAAACGCCATAGCAAGAAACAAAAACCTAAAAGAAAGTTGCACTATTTTTAAGAATAAAGGCTAATTTTCCTGGGGCAGGAGAGAATAATCCTTTTACATGTGACCTTTGGTTCTGTAAATTACATGGTTTCTGGATCTTTAAGCACATTAATCCCTCCTGCTAAATCCTGTTCATGCCTGTGTTCTATGCATCCTAAATATTTATTCATTATGATAATGACATAAAATAGAAACTAACTTGTTTCAGTTTTAACAAAATGTTATTTGTACTCCATGGCAATAGTCAAATTATTGTTTGTCGTATTAGTATACTCTCCAGAAACAATATTAATTGCAAGGGTAATTTACTGTTAGACATATTTATTTGACATTTAATATTGATTCTTTAGCAAAGTTTTCAACTTATGTGAAGGCATGATTTTGCTCACATTTGCCTGGGGGTTCAAAATGTCGCTGAGGGATCTATTTGTGAACAGAGACAGCTCTGTATGAGCTACCAGCCACTTCTACACATCCTCAACAGACCAACATAAAGCCATTTACAAAGCACCATAACTCTTGCAGAGGGAATTCCTGGGGGTTTCTTTCTGTGGCACAGTATTTTGGAAAAAATCTTGCTTTTTAATAAATACCTGAGGCAGAAATATATTCTTCAGAAAATCATGAAGAGTTATTATTCTACTTCTTACATCCTGCGCTTTTCCCTTGATATTTGCATTGATTAACCCTTCTGCATGGTAGGAAATCTTACTTCATTATTTTTTTCTTTTTTTTCACCTTAGGGGTAGTACAAGGCTAAGTTATGTGTGATAAGAAATGTTACCTTCTTTTGATACCTAGCGAAAATAATAATAGATGGTTACTGAAAAAAAAAAATATATATATAGGAAGTGTTTGGGTTTTTATCAGCTTGCTTCTCAGCTACCTCAGAGGACAAACTCCTCCAGACTACAGAAACAGCGAAAAGATCCCTAGACAATTCTATAAAAGCCTCAACATTTCTCAAAAAAAACCCCTCCAAACACTCTCAGCGTCCCTCAGCCTTCAAGAACTCTACAGAGAAAATGTTCAAGGGACTAACAATAATTAAATATTTAATGCTAAGTTGATGGGAATTAGTTATCTGTCTGCATTCTGCACTTAAACATTTAACTCTCATATAGGAGTTTCCTGGATGTGGTTTTTACCTCTTTGCATTTTGGTCCCTTCACTTTTGCCCTTATTTTTGGGCAAAAAATAAACTTTTAATGGGAACTACTCATAAAATGTGTTCCAAATATTCTCCTGGACTATCTTTGCTAGAACTCAATGTTGTTTGAAAATTGATAGGGAGAGGCTGAGATCTATTTCAGATTGCACCCCAGCTTCTTAAGGTACCTTGGGATGGGAGGTACTATTGATTCAGGCAAGTGGAGATGTACATGTGGTAGCAAACAGCTGCAATGAATGGGCCTATCTCTGAGCTAAGGAGCACTAAATTCATGCTTTTAAATGTAAGCATGAAGAACAAACAAATTTGAACTGTTGGTAACATTTTGAAGCTCAAATGCATTAGTGTGACTCACTAAAGACAGTGTTATTTATGTTATATTGAAGCCTTCATGTCAACCTTACAAGTAAAAATAATGGTGCTTCTAAAATTATAATTATCTATAATTTAAAGAAATTTTTCCAGTATTTTAAGGTTTTAAATTTTTTGCAGTGAAAATACCAAAAGCTGTCTAAATCATGTGTGATAATTTAGAGATAACAGAATTGCTACATACAAAAAAACAAAATGCCAAATAACGTGTAACACTGTTGAACAATGAACAACGTTCACAGCATTGTGAGAGAACAGAAAACCAAATTCATGCACAGAAGTATTTCAGGAAAAGATAGTGAAATATTTCTCTTTTGAAACGAGTCAAGGACAACAAGGATTGGTTCATAATAGTTCAAAGCATATCCCATAACTTTGAAGTAGGAAAAGCAAAAGCCATTTTACAAAAATTGGTAGGTAGCCTATGTAATCTGCTTAGGTCAGGGCCAGTTCTGATTTCCTGGAAGCGAACGCTTTTTTGTGAATAGTGAGACTTCTATAGAAATTTTGAGAAAATTTATAAAAGTACTAAGAGAATGAAACAGCAACCTTCAGTGTCTGCTGGTCCAGAAGAGTCACTTTAACAAATCATGGTGTGCAAGTGACATGTGCTGGAATTGCATTTTGATTCTACCATAGTATCAAGATAAAATACAACACCAGAGATGAGGCAAAGTGTAAGTGCCACATACGTAAAGCAGAAAACAACCTGGAGTTTCTGGAATATATGAGCTGTGATTTTCCACACAACTTTAGTCTGAAGGTTCATCTTCAAAAGTGACTTGAGGAACTGCAAAATATTTTGTCCTTTCTCTTTCTTTACTGTGTTCGAATGGATAAATCTCTATCATCTTGCATGTTCTTTGCCTGTTTTGCTCCTTTGCTTGAAGTTGCTCCTAAAGGAAAATCATCAGTTAACAAATGTGCCCAGTACTCCCCAGTTTTCAGGTCACTTTGTTTACTTCACAGTGTTTGTTTGTTGTTTCTTCAGTAAGTCCCTTGACAGATGTAGACCTTGGAACCTGACCAAAAAGGCAATATTCATCAGGCTCTGAAGCACAGATTTCTCAAGAATGCTTCATCTTTCTTACCACTTTGGGAACTGTTTATGGTAGATCATTAGTTTCAGTTTCTGAGCCCCTTTTCTGGAGCCCTTTTGGTACTAAACCTACACTCAGGGCACTCACCACCTTTCGTCAGCTTGTCTTTTGGTTTTGTGGGAGGGGTCACCTTCCAGGGGCCTTTGCTTGCTGTAAAACTTAAGACCAATTGAAATAGTGCAATGTGAGAAAAGGAGAAAGTCCTGAGCAAATTGGCTAAAATATCCAAGAATACGGAAATAGCTAAGTCAGGCATTGTTAGGGATTTTCAAATGTCAGAAGTAGGACTGATGATATTCTGAGAACATCCCCAGGAGTGGTATGCCTTGATAATCATCTCTCCTTTTTCACTTTTAGTTTGATTAAATACAATTTTTTTTTAAAAAAAATCAGTATTATAATATTAGAACTGTTAACAGTTTCCTCTAATTTGAGAAAGCTTACTTAGTAGAATAAAATGTTGCTGCTATTCAGTCTCTGACATGTAGAAGTCATATTTTCAATTACATTTATGATGTAAGCTTCATTTTTTTTTTTTTGTAATTTAGATTTATTTCATCCAGTTCTGATTTTTTTTCCCTTCTGAATAATTCAACCAATATCTTTCCAGGATTTGACATGAATTTCCCAAATATATTAACCCTGACAACACAGCACTCACAAGCTTCTCTTTTTATAACACTATCTCATACTTCAAGATTTAGAACTATTCAGTGCTCCAGTGCTGGGCCACATTAATACACTAGACTTTTAAGGAAATTTGTTTCATTTACATGTGGACTAGCACTGGTGACACTGTTGTGTGTGTTTGCTACAGCCACTTGTTCAGGTGGAGGTCTTCTAAAAGCAGCTGGAAGAACCCTCACAGTCACTACTGAGCTGCTACTCATGGGTGACTTCAACCCCTGGAGGAACAACACAAGGCACAAGCAGTCCTGAGGGTTCCTAGAAAGCATTCATAGCTTTCATAATTCATAATTGATACAGGTGATGGTGGAGCTGGAAAGGTGTGCTGCTGGACCTTATGATCAGTAACAAAGAAGGTCTGGCCAAAGATATGAAGGTTGGGGGTAGCCTTGGCTGCTGTGACCATGAGTTCAGTATTCTCCAAGTGGGAATCAAGGCAATGAGCAAGATTGCAATCCTAGACTTCAGGAGAGCTTACTTTGGCCTCTTCAGGGAACCACTTGGAAGACTCCCATGGGAATGTGCCCTAGACGGAATAGCTGTGTGCCTCCGTGACCAAGAAGGCCAATGGTATCCCGGGGTGCATTAGGAAAAGCATCGCCAGCAGGTTGAGGGAGGTGATCCTGCCTATTTACTCAGCCCTCGTGAGGTGTATCTGGAGTGCTGTGTCCATTTCTGGGCTCCTCAGGACAAGAATAACACGGAGCTCTTGTAAAAAATCCAAAGAAGGGCAACAAAGATGATTAGAGGATTGGAACATCTCACTTATGAGAACTGGCTGAGAGACCAGGGCCTGTTCAGCCTTGAGAAGACGCAACTGAGAGAGGACCTCATCAGTGTGTCTAAGTATCTGAAGGGAGCCAAGAAGATGGAACCAGGCTTTTCTAGGTGGTACCAAGCAACAGGACAAGATGCAACGTGCAGAAATTCAAACAGGAATTTCCATTTGAATATGAGGCAGAACTTCTTCACCATGAGACTGATTGAGCTCTGGAACAGGTTTCCCAGAAAAGTTTGTGGAGTGTTCTTCTCTGGAAATATTCAAAAACTGTCTGGAAATAATTCTGAATAAAGTGGTCTACGTGACCCTGCTTGAGCAGTGAGGTTGGGCTCTAATCGTCCCTTCCAACTTTCCTCATTGTGTGACTCTGTGATATAAAAGATCCATTGAGTCATATGCCAGAATGGTATTTCTCTTCTCAAAACTACATTTAGATTTTCAGAAGAAAGCCTCTCTCTTTTGGAAACTAATGACAGTAACTGATCTGAGGCTATGCTCCATAGAGATAAGTCTGAAGTGCCTTAAATGTCTCCACGGTCACTGTAAATTTATCACACAGAGAACAAACTACTGAGTGCTTCCATTATTCATGGCTATCCTTGTTCTTTACACACCCAGAGGGAAAAGGGGACACCATGTTTTTCTAGTGGGCATGTTATGTTACTTTGATGAAAAATGGTTTTGTAAACTTCTTTCTGTTACTCTCACTGTATTTGAAAGATTTATGTCAGCATTCTCCAGTGAAGGACAGAGAAGACACTCCGAAAGATATGTGTGTTCAGCATACAAAATTATAATTTTTAACTACTCTACCTTCTGATTCAGTGAAATTAAATTCCCTCTT
Source organism: Dendrocincla tyrannina (assembly GCA_035047865.1). NCBI lineage: Eukaryota > Metazoa > Chordata > Aves > Passeriformes > Dendrocolaptidae > Dendrocincla > Dendrocincla tyrannina. The sequence goes on from JAWWMP010000132.1 coordinate 44,332,612, forward strand.
AGGCCATAAAACCAGTATTGCACTGTATTTTAGACAAGCACAATATACAGAAAAAATCAAAGAGGTAAATAATATTTTCATGGATTCATAAATACAACAGAAGCAAGAAAACTGTTGTTTAGTAAGGGGAAACTTTATAAAGGCTTACATGCAAAATGGAAATTACTCCCTTTTCATCTGCCCCACATTCTGTGGATAGATCTTCACATCTGGCTCAAAAATACCAAGTAATGTCTTTTTAATTCACAGATAACCCACCTCCTCCTACAAAAAATAATTCTACAGCAGTTGTTTTAAAGCACTATGCTTTACATGTTATAGGTCATTGTAAGGAAGAAATATACATATGCTACTTTCAAATATGTATGCAGGATAGTGAGAAATAAAAATGATGTCTTCACATTTATTTTAAGAATTTTTACAGTTACACTGATATTTACAAAGAAATATATTCATGGTGATTCTGCCTGGAACATTTTATTAATTTTCACTTTTCTATTTATTCCAGTCATGCTTTGTATTAGTAAGCTTTTTTTTTTTTTTCAGTACTGAGAAAAAATAAACTGTTTTGCGATTTGCGCAAAAGGCAAGTTTAATACATGATGGAGTAGAATTTAGGTTGCTATGGTCACTTCTGTGGTATCAAATGTTTATTGACAGCATTCTAAAACTTTAGGAACTTTTTTTCCCTGAGGCAAGAAACAAAATAGCAAGTTTGCCTCTGAAGATAAAAATTGAATTATGCCATATATACTTAATAATTAATATACTCCGTATACTAGCTGCTTAGAATAACTCAAATGCTCTATGAGATCCAAAAGTGATTTTTATTACAACTGAATGAGTCAGCAATATGTACCCTGTCAGTAATATGCAGAACCCTCTGATATTTAGAATTGCTTTTTGCTTAGCAGTATTTTAGGTTTACATAGCCCCAGTGGTAAAATAAACATGAAAAACCATCTGGTCAAATAAATTCAGAATCACTAAATGACTTACTCTCAAATGACACCAGAAAGAAGGCTCCTGGGAAAATGTTAACAAACAGTAATGTCACATCACAGCTCCTATAACTTTGTCTCAGCAGGTATACCACAGAGCGAGCTGTCTGCCAGTTTCATTAAATTATTTGGAAATAGCTTTGTGTTATGCACTAGGGTACATTTTCTGAAAATACTATTTTGTTAAAGTTGAAAATTATTTTTATTGATTCTGTCAGTTTACAATGTGTTACTTTTAGGGAATGGTGAGCTATGGGAAATTGGAATTCCTGCCATGATGCTAACCTGATTCCATCAACGCTTCCACACAAATGATGAGCACTGATGAGCACAAATGATGAGCAGCTGTCCCTTTAAAAGCTTCCTTTGCAAAGAGAAAATAAATGCTGAGAGAAGTAATGAAAAGTTGTAAATTTCAGAAATAAATGCAAACTGTTAATTAGATTGATGGAAATTCTAAAGTCAGGTTTCCATTTTTATTTAGGACTGTATTTCTACAATACCTTTTATTTCTTATGCTCTGTGAATATTTAAATTATTCATTCCTCTTTTTAATTTATCGGCTGTTATTCTTGATCTCAGATCTGCAATTGCAGATCTCTGATGTCTTCTAATGGCCATTGAGTTTACACAGTAGTTCATAATTCATTTCAGTGGGCCTTTTATACTGTACCATTTTACTGAGATGTCTTAGTCTTTCTGAGTGTGTCTTTCAAACTCATTTCACTTCTGAGCTATCCAGAAGCTCTGAAATCCCCTGATTATGAATGGAAAAGATGTTTTGACTCTTTTAAAGGTTTTGACTTGACTAAAAACACAAGTATGAGGTAACAAAACAAACAAAAAAAAAAGAAATCACAGCTAGAACTAATTTTCTGGTTCTTATAGTTTCCTACATAATCAGATCTCCATAGAACTGATTTTCAGTTAATCCGATATTTGTGCCAAGGGAACTTCTGTTCCTGTACTGTGTCTTCTGATGGAAAGTGTCTTGCCTTCAAGATAAGATGGATAACAGGACTTTGCCAAATCTTCTTGGTGAACATATTGAAAATCCCTAGTAGAACTATTAAATTGTGGCCATCTATGTTAGACAAATCACATATGCAGGTGCAAGCAGCTTCTCAACCTCATTACTCTAAGAGGTGTGTACCTAATCCTCAGGGGGTAACTGGAAAAACAGTTGGTTTGGGTATTTTAACATGGTTTCTAAAATGTTTTGTGGGGCTCTATAACAGCACCAGAGTGTGCTTAAGTCAGCTGTTGCGTGTTGCTGGACTCTATCTTATTTAGACTCTACTCAACTCTGTAGCTAGGGTAGTGCCTTGCTGAAGAGGTAGTGTCTCATACGGACTGTGAATGGTCTTGAATTGTAAAGGTGCAGAAAAGACTAATTTTATTGTTTCATTAATTGTTGACATTAGATTGGCTTTCAGTATAGCTTAGAAAATGAAATGAGATGTAAAGACTTTAAAATATTTCAAGATGTTTCTATCACAAAAATTAATTATGAAATAGATTAATCTGTGGTTGTCAGCTTTAGTTGCATGATCATGTGTTTCATACAAACAGATTTACCTTTTCCTGCAGGTATGAACAACAAATAACAAATCCAACCCTGGTCTCGAATAGATCCAAAACTCTGACTAAAATCATTGTATAGAATGGACTTCCCAGCCTCAGCTCCAATAGATTCTGAAGATTGGGAGAGGCAGTACAACACTAGGCTTCTTTGTGTGTTGAAACTGCCCTGTCATATTAAGAAGCTGGTTTGTGTTAAAATTTATCATGTGTTTTTCAACCTCTGTTGTTTCAAATCTTTATTTTAATTAACCTTTTAGTGCTGTATTTTTAAACTTTGCTTAGTTCAACGGCTTTGGTTATGATTATTGGCATAGCCTTATGATAAAGCATATTCTGTTCAGCTATGGAAATATAACCAACGATCTCATTTCCACTGTTCATAAAAAGCAAGGATGTGTTTGTATTTTCATTACAGACATGAACTTGTGACTGTGATGACTATTGAAACCATTTCTTTGAGCTGCTATAGTTTTTTTTGGACCTCTTGTGATGACAATTTCTTGACAGTCACAAGGCACTTTCTAAAATCTAATAGATTGCTCTATACATAGGCAAAGTTGTGTATTGACTTGTTTTCATTTGAAAGCAAGTATAAGAGCCTTGACACAGACTGTGAGAAAATATACTTTGGAAGAGTTAAAGGAGTTAGCACAACGTCTTCATAAACCTCAGACTTCTCAAATTTGAATGACAGAACCTGCTCCAATAAAGAAAATATATTATTGGTATTTTATGTCTTATAAAATGACATGATTGGGCTTTTTTATACATTCTCTGTATAAATAAAAATAAATAAAATAAAGGTGTATAACCATCTCAAGTAGTCACAGTTGACTTTACCATAAGTAAAGCGGCACTTCCTTATCACAAATAATTCATATTTTGAAGTAATTTTTTCATCTAAGAAACATTTTGGACCCATCTAGTTATATTTCCTTTTCAACCCTCTGAGACCTGCCATTCAGCCATTTATTTGTTTGTAAGCAATTTAGATGTCCACAAGGACTGTTTACATATGCAAAGGCACTACATTAGAGGTCTACCTGAAATTATTGATTCTTCAAATAAGTTTTCTTATTTTCCAAATACAGAATTACTGTAAGCCCTGGGTTGATCATAACTTTAATTAGCACTGAAATAGAAGCTTTGAACAAAAAGAAAGAACTCATTAAGAAAGTGGTTTGTGATCATAGTATTCAGTTTCAATACCTAGTCTAACACACTCCAAATAGCATAGTTACATGCATTAAAAAGTATGGGTTTTTTTCTACTTCACTTGTGAAAAAAAGTTACAGACATAAAGAAGTTACCCTTTACACCTTTCAGACCTTGTTCTGACTCTATTATCTGAGATATATTATTATGTTGTCAGCTGCTTACTTAGAAAGTAATCTATTCTGTTCTCTGAAAGAAGAGAAAGTGAAAAATGCCTACAGTGAAAGCTGTAGCTCAATGTTTACACAGGAACAAACTTTCATTTTTGGACTCTGTGTATAATTTTTATTTATTAGTGTTTGATTATTATTACATCAACACTGGAGTTGCAGAGATAATCTTTGCTTGTGGTTTCTGATAGTTACAAAGCAAATGATTTCTGTACCATTTGGATGTTACAGACCAGGCAAAAAATATATCTCCTTTTATACTGGGCAATATAACTCCTTTTTTTATTTTACCTTAACTAAGGAGAATGATCAAAATTTCTAAGGAGACACTGCTTGAAATATTTTTATAATTTCCAGGTACTATTCTTAAAATGACTCATTTTATAGAATTTGCTTTTGAGTGGGGAGGTTTGTTTTTAGATAGACAAAAAGATTGGAAGAGTTTAGCATCAAGTCTGGATGAAAAAAAAAAAGGAAAAAAATCTCAGAATATTCCAAGTTCTGTAGAAAATTTTGTTTGATAAGCAAAGATTTGAGCTTTTG
>JAWWMP010000132.1:44337224-44352525 GCA_035047865.1 Dendrocincla tyrannina
TGCCTCATTTTATAGAAACTGCTTTTAAGTGGAGAGGTTTTAACACAGACAAAAAGAGTGGAAGAGTTTAGCATCAAACTTGGATGAAAAAAAAATTGAACCATTTCCCCCCCACCCCCCTCAATAATCGAAGATCTGTAGAAAATTTTGCTTGACAAATGTGAGCTTTTGAGATTTGACATAACAAAGACTAGTTAAAGAAACAATAAATTTATCTACTTACATTCACTTAATTGTTTCCTTGTTGATAATAGTATTGATTTCCATGATGAAGTAGTGCCTTTTTTACCTATTGTGGTTTTTTGTAGAGCAAAGCCAATGACATATAAAAGACATTTTTTGCAGCTCTGTAATATTATTGTGTGGGAGAACACATGACGTATACAGAATGGAAGTGTCACCTTAAGAGATGGACAGATGAAGATTGTGGTGCTGCTGTTTCTCTGGACTCCAGCAAACCCACCATGCTGCAGACCCTGGCTGTTGAAGTTTAAGAGTTCTGTGTTGTTGCCTTCTTCTCCTGTGGATTTGCCAGCTTTCTCTCTGACCCTGATATCTGGTTTTAACCCTCAGTTCCTGTGTTTGATGGCAGCTTTTCCAGTTTGCACACCCTGCCTCTGACCTTGCCCAGCGACCTCCCAAGCCACATAAAAGCCCTCACAGTCATGTAATAAATGGCTTTTTGCTCCATTTTCACCTGGCAAGGAGTGAGGTGTGCAAGAGTCTGTTATTCCTCAGTCCCTGCTGTCATTATTGGAAATGCATTAAAATATCTGATGTTACTTTGAATTGCAAGAGGAATTACATTTAAAATGTTAGAATAATATTTTTATTACAGAAGCTGCTTCCTAAAGAGTCACGTAAGAGTTCTTCTTAGTACCAGTAACACATGAATAAGACAGCAGTTTTAATTAGTTATTATAGAGAAGGAAGTTAGGTCATATATTTTAATATGAAGTTGGAAGAAGCCCATTTAAAGCTGGGGTCACTTTCATATGTTAATAAAGTTATTTTTTTAGGGTAGATGTAAAAATTTTAGCAGAATATTTATTATTTTTTGTCATTACTGGAGAGCTTCATGCATATTTATTTTCCACTGCTTGCATTAATATTCTGAAAATTGATGTATTCTCACATAATGGGGAAAGAGATAACTGCTGTGAATGCTAGGATATGAAACCAGATTTTAGTTTAAATAGTTGCCTAGGTGTGGAATAGCATAGGTAGAAAAAGATTGTTAAATAAACCTCTCATTTTACTGAGTCACTGCTTTGGTAACACTTTACAAATACGATTGACTGGAGGATATCTCATTTTCAAATAAAGTAGGACATGTAAGTGACTAAGATTAATCCTTTTGCGAATTGAAAAATGGCAGACTTTCAAATCTTATAAAGTATACTGCAAAAAAACCCCACAGTGGTCTGCAGAAGAAAATAACTGTCTTGAAACTTCATTTTGTAATGATGGAAATGTCTGAAGGATCATTAATTTGTTTTTCTTTCTCATATTCAGAAAAAAATAGCATTACAACCCTCCAAGAGTAAGACAGCAATTTTATTTGCAGATGGAAAGGATCACAAGACTCAGTAACTAGTTCTGCCTCCTTCCCAGCTATCTTCGCAGGTGAGGAAATAATGTTAGCCAGATAGATCTCATCTCCATGTCTCAGGGCTGATTTTCTGTGAAATGAGTATTATCATGAGAGATAAAAATTTTTTTTTCTTTTTGGCCTCTAAATGTTAGGTATTTGTACATGAAATTCTTCAATCTGAATTATTTTTCTCTTTATGTCTTTATTAAAAAGATACAGTCAAGAGATATCCATTCTCTAACTAGAAATATGTACAATTTTACCTTAAGCCAGAAATGCTGGGTTTTGTTTAATGTTGTTTAATTTGGTTTGGCTTTTCAATTTTGAAGTGGGCTTATTTGGTCATTGGCATTATCTAATACAAAAAAAAAAAATCACTAAACGAATCACCCTTGTTTGGGAAAATGTGCCTGGTCAGCTCTGAATGTAAACATTTGCTTGACTTTAACTATATTCCTCAGAACAGGGAAACCATATTCCTGAACTGTGTCCTACAGTAAAATAAGAGTATATGTCATTGGGACTGCCAATGTGAGAAGTAAATCTGTGTATTAGGACGGGTCTGTGATGCTTCTTATAATTCTTAACCACTCCAAATTTTTTTTTTTGACTAAATGAAGGAACTATGAAGAACATGATTTTAACCATCTGATATATTTTCTCTGCTAAGTTACAAATATCTAGATATTGGGTACCTGAACCACTTACCCAACCTTTGAAAAGTATTAAGGTCAATGATGTAGTTGAATATCTTTCTGTCTTCTTTTTTTTTTTTTTGTTAAAAATGAAATACTTTCAACTGATATAAAATGATTGCTCTGGAGTATGAAAGCTTTTAGGTACAGGGCAAGGGTAAATGAAATGAAAATAGAAATGTAAGCTTTGTTCAGCATGAGCCAAAGGATTTTTGAGGTGATATGAAGGATACATCAACATCTCAGGGGATTGATGATTCAGTCTTGAGGTCCACTCGATCTGTAGTAATTTTACCGGGGTTATACTTTTGCAGTTCCAGTCAAATAGTACAAGATAATTCCTAATAGAATTATGTTTTATGATTAGATTTATCAGCTTTTCAACTTTTATCCTTTCTGTGGAGCAAAAGTAATTTACCTTTGGTAGCAATGTTTCTTGTCTCCTAATGGTTGATTTCAGCCTTTAATTAAAGCACTTTTTTCTTTTGTCAACTGCTACAAACCTCAGGTCTTCCTATCTGTGCTATTTCTTATGCACTGTTCTTGAATATGATTTTCCATCGTAACTAAGGGGGAAAAGGACATGGTTATTTAATGTCTTAAAAAATAATATCTTAAATTTATTTTATATTATTGAGTGTTACCTTCTTTTCCTCTTAAAAGAATTATTTTAGGGAATATGTAGTCAAGCTTCAAAGCAGTAATACATCAGGACCAAAAAGAAGGGGTTTCATTTACTTTGACATCTATATTTTTCAAAAGTATTTCCTTCCTTTTTCCTATAATTTATAATCTGAGCACTTAAATGTATGTAGTAAAAGTGCCACAATCTCCTTTTGCACTATAGGCTACATGCTCATTCAAATGCTTACACTGCTAATAATTTTTTCCTAATATCTGTCTAAACTTTTCTTAGCCTCAAGACATTGTTCTTCGTCTGTCATTTCTTGAGACTGTGACTGAGATTTTTGTCATGTAAACTGTCACTGTAAGGGCATTTGTAGGCTGCTGAAAACACATATTATCCCCTTAGTATTCACCAGTCTAAATTACATACATTCAACTCACTCAGTCCCTATTACAGGATTTATCCTCTAACCTTTGTGTCAGCCTTATTTCCTTTGTAATTTCTCTATGTATTTTTTCTAGTTTGGTTCCTGTGTAACCAAAGACATGAGCAACCTGTAGCTTGGCCAGACAGAAAAATGCTAGTACTACACTAGGGCAGTAAATAAATGTTCATATATTCACAAGGATATTTTCCTGTGTTGTTTTTCATTGGTCTAATAATGTCTAGTTCATGGGACTTTACTAACTCACATTTCTTTCTTTTAATGTTTTGTCTTGAAATGTTGTTTCAGTTGTATAAAAGCTACATAGAAATTTGAAAGTACATTTGATGATGCTAATGTAGCTCTTCATCAAATTAAATACTTCTTCAACCATAATAGTAATTGAAATCACTTTCTGATTATTCCACTGCTGTGGAGTTGAATTGATCTGATACATTGCATCTTTGATGTTTCATTAATGGTTTTCCAAATGCATCATAAGAGTGTGTAGGTTTATGCATTTTATATAAGAAACACAAAACTAAGAAAAAGCTTGTCCTTCAGCTTTAAACAAAATATAGAGGTTATGTATTATTGACGTTTGGCAAATGTTATGCTGTTCCCCCAAATAAGATAGGAGCTGTTGGATTTTGACTTCCTTTATGAGTTCCCGATGTTAACTGTTTTGCCTCTATCTACTTTAGTCTCAAACACAATCTGTTCTGAACATCCAAAATGCAAAGATTAATGTTCTGACACACATACAAAAGCACAGAAACAAACATACAACAGAGAATGAGAAAGAAGCTGAGCAATATTTATTGTAGAAGTGTAAACATAGAAACATATTAGCGGATTTATATTGATTCATAGAGTCAACAGTAACTATCCCTGAGCACCTACCAAATATATTTTTGCAGTGAAAACCACATGTGTACACTATTACTATTGCTGCTGGTGAATACAGTACTTTGAGTGTTGGCTTCAGTGCATGTTTCTAAAAGCATCACTTTGAGAAAGAAATAAAAAATAAACCCAGCATCTTTGGGCATGATTTCATCTGAAGCAGTTCAGAGCCATTTCTGGGAGAGCTACCAAGGTAACTGCAGTGTTAGACACTAAAGCCCACCTTGGCTGTGCTCCACTGTAGCGGGGTAGTTGGCATCCAGTGCATAGGAGAAAGGAAACAGGAGCTCGCGGGATAACCTCTGCCTGCTGAGGTCAATAGATATTAAGAATTAAAATGTTGCTGAATGAAATAGTCTGACTTACACAATGCAGGCTTTTCTATTCTGAATTATATTCTTGCTTTGAATCCAATATTGCTGTTGAAACAGAGTGAGCCTGTTGCAAAGAATCCATTCTCTGCCACTCCGATAGGAAAAAATCTTGGATAAACATTATTGTGATCTTGATTTTAAAATTTTTATTACAAATAGATTAATCTTTGATAGAGTGTTTTAATTGTAAATTATGGTCTGTGTTGGTTTTGGCTGAGATAGAGTTAATATTCTTCAAAGTGGTATGGGACTACAGTACTACAGTATGGGACTGTATTTTGGATTTATGCTGAATACAAGGATGGTAATGTAGAGAGGTTTTTGTTATTGATGGGTAGTGCTTACACAGAGCCAAGACCTTTTTTGCTTTTTTTTACTGCCACACTGGCAAGGAAGTTGGGTTGCATGGGAAATGGGAGGAGACACAGCCAGGACAGGTGACCCAAACGGATCAAAGGGATATTCCATACCTTATGACATCATGCTAGGTATATAAAGTGAGAGGGAGAAGGAGGAGGAATAGGGGATGTTTTGAGTGATGTCATTTTCTTCCCAAGTAACCATTATCTGTGATGGGGCTCTGCTCTCCTGGGGATGACTGAGCAGCTGCCTGCCCATGGGAACTGGTGAATTAATTCTTTGTTTTGCTTTTCTTGCATGCACAGCTTTTGCTTTCCCTATTAAATTGTCTTTATCTCAATCCACAAGTTTTCCAGATTTTACCCTTCTGATTCTCTCTTCTATCCTACTGGTGGGAGAGTCATCAAATGGCTGTGTGGGGCTTGGTTGCTGGCTGGGGTTAAATCATGACATGCTTACACATTTCTTTTGTCTTATTGCTAATCTGAATGTTAGTTTCTGCCGGCACATGTTGGATTTTATTGCATCTTCTTTCCACCTCCCTATCCCCCATTAACTATTCTGCTAAACAAATTGCACTCTTTCCTTATGTTAGCATCATTATTTTTATCTCTGATCCTCTCTGAAAAAACTTACTTCTTACTTGAAGTCATTGTTTGTAGTATAGTTTAGCTCCTCTTTTAGAGGTGACAAAACCTGGAAGTGTTGTGGGCAATACCACTAGCCTGGCCCTGTAAAGTTTGATTGGAATTTTTTTGTTTTTCTGATAGACAGTTAAAGGGCAGAAGTTTGAGCATCTTGCAATGTCACCATTACAGAAATTTCCAGCCTGACTTTTCTGAAGATCCATTTTACTCACAGGCAAATGGCTGGAGCATCACCGGATTTTCAAGGGGCACCACAAAAGTTCCACACAGCCACACTAGCGACATTTAGCATAGACAGTCATACAATGGGTGGATGGACTGGATCTACTTTAGTATGCATGGTTATTTCAGAATAAATTCCTTTTCCTGACTCTTTAGGTCATTAGAAACAGTTTAATTGTAGACACATTATTGTTTTGCACATAGTGTTCTATAGTAGAGAAAGTGAACTATCCGGATTATAATACTGTGTTGTTAAACTGGCATCTGAGTGCCTAAAATAGGTTAAATTAGCACTTGACAATTCCTCTGGGCTTTCATGAAGACACCATGTTCTCTTCTGTCTTGACTGCAGAGAACTGTATTAGTTTTCAGTCTGTGTTGTCAGGATAGATGTACTTTTTAAAGTTACCATATATTCTCGTGGATTTTATTTTTTTTTTCGTAACTACAGAGTAAAATTTATGCACAAAAGAAGAGCTAGCAAATACAACATTGTAAGTGATAAACTATTTCAATTACATCCCATTAAAATTCAGGAGGCAATGTAATTAATTTTCTATGAGTAAGAACTTATACCTACTGACATTAGGCTAGATTTGGATTTGTATGCAGATGCTCCTACCATGTTAATGGCAATGACTTCTCAGTCTGCCAGCAGCTTTAATTTTGTACAGAAATTAGTTTGATGCTCATGACATTTCCTCCTATATTATTCCACTGTAGTTAAGAACACATAACTGCTTCTATCCTAAACGTTTTTCAGCTACTGATAGGAATCGATTTAATGTACAATTAAAAGGACTTAAAATATCAAGAACATCAAAGACTAACAGTTTGATTTTTTCCATCTGAAATAAATTTTGAGATTGTTTATCACTAAGGCTCTAAAATAAAATTAAAAAAAAAAAAACAACAAAAAAAAATGTTAAAACCTTGAGTACAGCCCTGCATTACAGAAAACCCATTGAAACAATTTTATGGGTTCTCACAATCAAAGTAGCCTAACAGGGAGTTTAACACAGTTTAACAATTCTGCATATATGTTATAACAAGGCACAGAAATGGCAGTTTTTGTTGCTGTATTACTCACTAACTCTCTTTCGGATTTCTTTCATTTTCATACATGATTATCACAGAAAGGCATGGACACACATAAAGCTTTTATACAAAAATCAGTCCTTTTGGGGAAGCATCTGTGCATTTAAGCTTAACAAAATAATAAAAATATTATTAGACCATTAGAATCCGTATGGCAGAGATTTTACAAGTAGAGGTGCTCAAGAGGGAAAAAGAAAAGCCTGAAGATTTTAGTGGTGGGAATCTGGTGAAATTAAATTTTTATGGCTGTGAATGTCAAAACTCCATGAAAAGAAAAAGTTTTGGTCAGGATGAGCTGAATCATGACTATTCCCATGGTTGCATGGTAGGGACAAAGGAGAGAAGGAAGAAAACCATTTTGTTGTCTCTGTTAATATTTTAGTTTGCATCCCCTAAGTAATGAAGCCAAAGTATGTCAAGCAGCTGGTATCTATCACTTGAGATGGTTCTTAAGCACACCCCAAATATGACACACAGGTCATTAAAGAATGCTCTTTCATTAATAATTCCCACTGTGTACAGTTTGTCATCATATCTTCACTGTGAGCAAACATCAATAGTTTGTAAGGTATATATAAATGTATATATAAAGTGCGTGAACAAAGTATTGGATGGAGATTTTTAAACTTAAAAAGCTTTTCTCCTCATCCCATCTACTATTATAAGTAAAACTGAAAGTGTTTCAAAAGTTTCCAGGAACTGCTAACTGGTTTTAAGTGTTAGGCATACAAAATAAGAGTCCAAATAAGTGATTTGAAATACATTTGGAAAAACTTGTTCCTTTTTAAATAGCCGTATATTGTAACTTGCTGTTGCATAGTATGGGCAGAGGATCTTGAAAATGATCTCTTCTCTGAGTAGTACCTGAGCGACTTGGCGATTACAATAAGGTATTAAATAAATAAGCAGTTCACTTTAGCTTTGATATTTATTGATGTAGATGCCAATGTTCTGGTCTCTTTCAAGACAAAATTATTCTGGGTGAATGACAGTACAGGAATAGGAGGTTCAGTGAAGATGTGTGTTTGTATACATCAATTCGTCTGTTAGTACTTTAATATCCCAACAGTACCAATGAATGGTTCAATTAGTATAGGAGTTAACTACTGGAATAGTTGGTAAAAGTAGTTAACATTAAAATGCATCATATCTTTACCAAGAATTTGTTCCAAATCTAATTTTCTTTTTGAAATAATTAGAGGTAGAAACAAAAAAAATAATCTGAGATATTGTTTGAAATGGCTCATACTCTGTCACTGGAGTGTCTGAATTACTTCCTTGGTCTTTAAAAAAATGAAACTGAACCAGATGAAGCACAAAAAGAACTCTTCTTAATCCACCCACCTGCAAAAATGAGGGCAATAGTTTATGTAAAAAGACCTAGTACAAAGTTGTAGATATCTTATATTTAAACGACTACTTGCAAACACATCTGTTCAGAGAAAAGCTCTATTTTCACTTTTACCTGCTGCTTAAAGCACTGACCTCCAACACAGGTCCGGGGCATAGCTTTGATTTAACAATACCTGAATGACCCTTAGGCAATCTGTGCAACACTCTGGAATGTAATGGGTAAAGACCAACAACTGTCATTCACAGTATTTTTCTAACCTGTCTCCTGTCAGCACTTGAAAATATTCAGACATATTCGAATTAATCGAAGGGTCAAAACATGACCTTCCAGCATCTCTTTCAGTCTTTTCACAGAATACAGGTTTAGATCACATAATGATGTAGAGATTATATATTCTATGACCTGAATGTTAGCCTGGAAAATAAATAAACTTTGCAGTTGAAGGTGATCCTTTCTGCTTCCTGGCTGTAATCCAGTGTGAGCATGCAAGGTTCCTAATATTTTTAATTCAGAAAAAAGCATTAAATATTAAACTAAAATTGTATATAAAATATAGGGTCCAAGTAGAAATAAGAAATTTCTTTGCTCCCTAAAATGAGAAACACCAATAATGCTTGTCTGATGAATAAGGATAATAGCATATACTTTTTAATTCACATAATATTGATTCTCAGTATTGAGTCTCAGTATCTTTCCTCCTAATTGCTTTTTTTTTTTTGAAGATTAGCTTATTTACATTTACTGTATGCAGCCAGTGGCCTCATGATTTGCATTCAGCTGAAAGTGAGTAGATGTAGAGTTGTCCTTCAGACCAAAGGAAAAGCATATTTTACTTGACACAAATACACATATAGCTCTTAAAAATGTCAGTTTATGGCCAAAAAACTGTTCAAATATTTGCTTCCATAATGTGTTACCTAAAAAGCCTGGAACAAGTATATTCAGTGTAAGAATTTCTGATTAAAAGTGGGAAAAGACCATGGAAAAGGATTTATGAATTTAATGGGATTACATTTGAATTGCTAACTGGTTTCATTTTTATGAAAGTATGAACTTCCACACAGCCTGTGGAACTGCTGTTATACCGTGTAAATGACATCTGTACCAAACTTTCTCTGTGCTGGTCACTAAATCTTCCTTATGGGTCTCATGGGAAGTTACATTTATTGGTTTCCTAAATCTGGATTACTTTGTAACACCAAATGGTTCTTCAAACCTTCGACAGTTCCGAAACCATCCTGAGAACTATTTTCAATTTTCCAGTTTCACTTTGAGAATCAAGTGCCACAGGATATAACATACAGTATTGGGTTATTGCTATTTCTTACGTAGCCTGTGCAAGATTCCGTTTTCACCAAAACAAAGGAAGGCCTTTAACCTTCATGATTAAGAGACTTGATGCACAGGTTGGGGCTGACTTGATTTTCTCTTAAGTAAAATAATACCTAACTGCCTGTTTGAAAAAAAAGCAGGACATGAAGCTAATTATTAATATACTACTACTGCTACTACTACTACTAATTTTAAAAGGTACATCTCACAACTTTCATCAGCAAATATGGACCTGATGCAATCAATTCAATTGTGGTTTAAAAGCACTGTTCTGTCTTAATTATTATTTTTATTGTTTACTGATATTAAGGATAAAGCTGTGCCTGCATTATCATTTTGATGATGGAGTTTGTGCACAGATTCTATGATTATTGATATTACTCAGCAAACTTAGATGATATTCTTTTGTCTGGTCTAACCTAAATTTTAACTCTTCTTCAGGGAAAAGGCAGTCCAAGCAAAAGGTTGGCTTAGTTTAGGCTCTGTCTTTGAAAAGCTGTCATTGTGGAGATCTGTAATGGAAACCGGTATATAGCTAAAAAAATGTTGGCAGGAAGTAGCAGAGTTTCCTGTTGATGTTGTAGGATGCATAGTGCTTGAGAAAAATCAGAGGAAAAATGTGTCTCAAGAAGGAGTCACAGGTGACAATAACTCCTAAGCTGAATTAGAGAGAAAAATAAAGGGATGATTATAATAAATATTTTATTGAAGAATAAACTCATAAGAACTAGGTAGAGATTAGCAATTTTTCTTCAGTGAAATAGAAGACCTGTATTTTGACTGGAACTTTACTGAAAATATGCAATCATAGAAACATAGAATAGTTTGGGTTGGAAGGGACCTTAAAGATTGACCAGTTCCAACCTTTCTACTATGGACAGGGATGTCACTCACTAGATCAAGTTATTCAGGACTGCATCCAACCTGGTGTTGAACACTCCCAGGGACGGAGCATCCACAAGCTCTCTCGGCATCCTACCCCAGTGCTTCAACACCCTCTGAGTAAAGAATTTTTTTCCTAACATCTAAAATATATCTATTTACTTGACCTACTTTCCATTATCTCATCTTGTAAAACAACATACTTAAATTCTTACCTGTAAGACAACCTCACGGAGTTACTGTAATGCCTACAGTAATGTGATAACTGACTCTCAGTGGACACGATTGTATTTTTATGCAGTTTTGGGTAAAGCTCTTGTCACTGAAAAACCCATGATTTTTTTTGGTGGGCACCTGAATGTGTAAATATAGGCCACATAAGTGATTGAGTGGTGTAAAAAGAAATAATTTATTTTGCATTTTTTTAATTTTTTTTTGTAAGGATGTATATAGAGCATTTAAAAAGACACCTTGTAAAAAAATTCTCATTAGATTCCTTGAATCATCTCTAATTGTCTACTTAGATGAACTTCACTTTCCTTTTCCACAAAACTACTTAATATGATGTTTTTTTCTGTAGAACAGTTAAAATTACCTGCGTGATGGAATGGGGATATTACACTGCATGGTAATTGGAGAAGACAGGGATTTTTTTGAGAAAATTTTGCATTTTTGTTTCTTTTAAATGAAAAATAATATTATCATACATAAATATGATAAGATATGATATGATAATATGATAAGATATGTATATATCTCACACTAATTTCCACAAAGATTTTAATTACCAATCTAAAAACTAATTCTAGCATGTCTGAGAACACCCCCAGAAGAAGGATAAAACAGACCAAAAAAAAATGAGATTAGAAAATCCTAAATTCCACCCCACTGCTTTCTGCTGTTCTCAAAAGTATATGCACAAGACCCCTACCCCACAGCCAGCATGTTTCTTTTAAGCATGTGCTCCTCCTGCACTAAGTGCCATCCCCCACAATGACTGACCACACAAGAGTTTCAACGTATTGCAAAGCATAGTCCTAGAGGTTTGGTTCACAGAATCACAGAATATGCGAAGTTGGAAGGGACCCACAAGGATCATTGAATCCAATGCTTAGCCCTGCACAGAACCATCCACAAGAGTCACACCATGTGCCTGAGAGTATCATCCAAACGCTTGAACTCTGTCAGGCTTGATGCTGTGACCACTTCCCTGGGGAGCCTGTTTCAGTAGCCAACCACCCTCCGGATAAAGAACCTTTTTCTAATATCCAACCTCAACCTCCCCTGACACAAGTTCAGGCCATTTCCCCAGGTCCTGTCACTGGTCACCACAGAGAAGGGATCAGTGTCTGCCCCTCCTCTTCCACTCCCAAGGAACTTGTAACTGCAATGAGGTCTCCCCTCAGTCTCCTCTTCTCCAGGCTGAACAGACCAAGTGCCCTCAGCTGCTCCTCAAGGCCCTTCACCATCTTTGTTGCCCTCCTTTGGACGCTCTCTAATGGCTTAATATCTTTCTTATATTGCAGTGCCCAAAACTGCACACAATATCCAAGGTGAGGATGCCCCAGTGCAGAGCAGAGTGGGACAATCCCCTCTCTTGACCAGCTAGTGATTCTTTGCCTGATAGTTCCTGTTTTTTGACTGATACTGAAGTGGAAAAAAAGGCAATACATTTTTTCTTGGTGAAAACCATCCCCTGATCACTGAGAAAGCCTGAAATCATGGCATGTATTGTGTCTCCTTTAATCATTCTCCATTGAGGACTGGAACATTAGAGACACTGTCCTGTAGATGGTAAGAAATGGTTGTCTTCTCAGAGGCAGCACCTTGCATTTACAATTCAATCAAGTACAGGCACTGTGATGACATTGGAGCCAAAGCCATGAAAAGTAGGTGACAGACATAAGCATATTTTTTCTCAGACATTCTGACTGTTGCAGCAGGAAAGTGGTGATTGGAAGAGAAGATGCTGTGGAGGTGGGGCAGTGATGTTCTGAGCTGCTCCTTTTATGCCTTCAGATCAATGTGCCTGTGTCAACTTCCCCCTCCCTGCACTCTGAACTAACTTCCTGGAGAGCTCAAAAGGGTTGGCTGTGCATGTGTGAACAGAATGGTGTGAAAATATAGTTTATATAAGAGGTGGGCAACATGTTAAATATAATAGGAAGTGGATTGGTCTCCCTCTCTTTTTCCTCTTGCTCTCCTTGTCGACCTGAGATCTGGACTCTCCACATGGCAGGACCAACACAGAATCTAAGGACTGGTGATCTTTCTTCCCTTTCTCTCTTTTCTGCCTTTATTTCTACTGTCCCTTGCTTTGCCTTGGCAAAGTGCTGTCATAATCTACCCCTCACTCCATACTGAGGTTTGTTGTGAGGATTGGCTGCTTGTTGAAGTGTGCTGTAAAATAAAAGGCTTGTTAGCCAATACCTTTGAGAAGCCTGTTGTGAGGAGTGGGAAGCTTGTTCTGGTGTGTTGCAAAAGTTAAGAGCTTGTTAGCCAACAATTTTGAGACTAAATAATGGGCTACTTGGCGGAGTTAAGGTGACTATACAATAAAACCATGTGAGTTCCCTGACACTTTGATCAGTGTCTTTGTTCAACCTGATGAAAATTTAAAACAAACATGCTCCTCTACGCCCTCCTATTGAGCAGGTTATGACAGTAAAAAAGTGTGCCAAGTAAGATGATGAGATCTAACAGAAACTTAAAGTGTGTGAGGCACTTACTGGGTTGCAAATACATCTTTTGAACTCCTTTTCAGTCTATTGAACATTGATAGATGTTGTGTGATACTTGCATCATATTTAAAGGTTGTGGTTTTAACTTTAAGTGAAAGGGAAAATGGTCACAGGATGACTGCTGCTCAGGTGTCAATAGTTTCTGCTCCAGTCAGCCTCCTGTGGTTCATGTATTAGTACTGTCAGAAGCACTGTCTGTATGAATTGAATAATTACTGACAGTCAAAGCCTTGGAAACATAGTGAATAAAGCAACCGGGTAGATTTTCAGGACTTCTAAATAGTTCAGAAATTTGATGATGGTTTTTATATGTCATTTTATCTTCCTACATTTTGTGTGTACGTGTCCCAACTTTATAGAAACTGGTGTAAATATTTTTTCTGTAATAGTTTTTGTTTGCCTACATCCTATTATATAAAAAAATTGTTTAGGTATTTTAGAAATAACCCCTGAGGGTAAGTAAATGCTTACTTTAATTCAATTGTTGGCATTTCTTAGGTTTTACAGAGGAGCTGGGAGAGTTTACGAGTATCTGAGCATCCTCAGTAATAGATTCTGACATTTTTGACTTCTAGCCAACAAGGCTTAGAAAGAAGCCACTGCCATCTCTGTGACAGAGCAGATTGTACACTGCATAGGATGCATATACCAAGGCTCCTTTCCAATGTGAAACTTAAAATGAGATATGTCTGGAGGGTAGGAACATATGGTTGCTCCATGAAGTCGTTTATAGGAGACACTTCTTTTCCTATCACATCTGTGACACTCTAAGATGGTCTCTTTTTTTGTATAATTTACTCAGTCAGAAGAATTTACAACCTGTATAATATGTTCCCATCTAAGTATTTCTAGTTCCCAGAAGAGCCAGCTCTGACATCCCAGAGGGCAAGCACAAGAAGAACAGACTATCTTTTTCCCTTTTTATAATTCTGTGGGGCTCCCAGCAGAATTGTCCATTAAGGATTGCAATTTTAATATAAAAAATTACAAACCAAAGAGAATCCTTTCCAAAGGCAATTTTTGTTGGGAAGTGTGCCCCATTCAATACACCCATTTCTTTAAATCTTGACACCTTTAAAAGGAGGTAAAATAATTGTAACATATAATATAAACTGAAAAAATAAAAAATATTGCATTATAATTTCAATAAGTAAAGTAAGATATATGCAAGTATCCCCCAAAATGCCACAGGAGTGAAAACAATTCAAAAGGTTTATTTGAAGGCAAGAACACTAAAAATCTTACAAAGTAAAAAATGTCCATGCTTCCTGAGCATGGGGCCTGAGAAAAGGTAAAAAAGTCTTTTTTTTCCTGGGCTATATCATCACCCCTGGCCTCCCTCCCCCAGGCTCACTGCTGGCACGGCCTGTAACACTGTGAGGATTTATGTCTCCTCAGACTAGAGAGATACTGCGATTTTTCTCAAGTGTGCAAAGGCAAAGGGAGAGAAAAAACATCCAACTATTTGTGAGAAAAGTACTCTTAGGTAGGAAATGCTTCTTAAGTGAAAATAAGTTCCAGTTTCCTGTTACAAATTCTTCTGAAAAGGGAAACATGTTTCTTCAAATTCACATACTATTTTACAGTCACCAGGAGGCTTTTATTTATTTATTTATTTATTTTAAAGTGGGAATGACCAGTGAAATGAGATCTTTATTTTCACAAGTGAATTTTTTTCTTGTGGTTCTGGTGAAGGCACTTGAACTTTCTATGAATAAATGAAACATCTTCCCACCAGAAACCTGAATTCCTGTGATTTGTTAAAAAAACACACAACCAAAGCAATTCCTGGTAAGAACTGATTGTAAGGGAAAACATGACCTCTGAGAGATGATGTTGACTATACAAACTCTTTTGTGCATAAAGACTCTATTAAGAACTGAATTAGTATTAAAATCTTCACCCAAATATTAGGTAAACTAACCAATTTTTACTCCAGTAATGGAAAATTTAGGAAAAAAGCTAAAGTTCAAGCATTTTTCAAAGGAAGTTTCTTCCATTTTCTCTTTTTCCTTTTTTTTTTTTTTTTTTTTTTTTTTTTTTC
>JAWWMP010000132.1:44352625-44378824 GCA_035047865.1 Dendrocincla tyrannina
TTTTTCAATGCAAGCACGTTTTAAAAATCATTCTAGCCATTACTGGTGCTCATACACACCAGCATTCCCGCTCATACCTCATCAGCAAAGATTTATCTGAGAGAGAGTCCTTCTTGTTGTGGTAAGATATTGATCTTTTGCCTGTGAGTGTTAAAATAGTTAACTGTATTCTGTGCCAGTAAGATATTTATAACCTGATAGCTGTATTTCTGATCTGCCTTGTTCTTTTGATTTTATCTACCTTTGATTTGCTTGATTTAAAAATCATTGTGCTATCTTCTAAGACTTTCTGATATGGGGCAAAATATGTGACCTCCTCAGTATATTGCCCACCTAAGAAGGTTCTTTCCAATAAATAAACTCTGTTAGGTCTCCCTTTACTGAGCAAGGAAATCTCCACTTAAAACGACAAGATTTCCTTTGAACAAGTAAAGGAGCTGTTGTGGTTTTCTTTTTTGTCCAGGTGGTTTTGGTAACACAAACCAAATAGCCTGGGAGAACAGAAGAGTTGTCCTATATGTCTAATAAGTACATTTGTAAATAGACTCTGGCGGTCCCAGCTATGAACTGCTGGGTCATAGTTGTGAGCATGCTTGCAATCCCTTTTTGCCAATTGGGAAATTAAGGCCATTATTATAGGGATGAGAGATATCTGTGTCATATCCACACTGGAAAATTTACATCTGGATCTTTTGGGCCAGCATTTGGAATGGAGGAAGGGAAAGATTTTTGTTGCAGGACAGTGTGAGAGCTACTATCCAAATGCAGGATTTTTGTAAATTTAATTTTATTATGTACCTCCACATGTCTCTCTGCTCCTTCAAGAATGTCAAAACTTGTCTGCCTAATGTAGAAAATCATCCTGCTAGTATTTAAATAGTGTGGTGTTTTTTTTTTTTTTGTAGTTTGAAATGTTTTAAGTGCAATAGCACCTAAAGACAAATGCTATCCTTGGTGTTATAAAGAGTTATCAATGCATTAATATATCCATAATGAAAACACAAGTTGGTACATCTTGTAGAAGTTGTAGAAATGTAGTTTCTTCAAGAGGGAAAAGTGGAAAAAGAAACCAAACATGGTTACAGAAGTGCTTTAACATTGGGAGAGGCTAATCTTTCTATTTCCAAAAGTAAATGGGAATCAGTCAAAATTGTATCGGGTTTATATTATTGATCTTAGAAAGATCACAGTTGCAATCACATTTACATGCAAAAAAAAAATATTATGAAAAATATATATGGCCTGCACGTGTATGGTTCCTTTCTGTGTTTTGAAGTTACTTTTCCCCCAAATGAGCAGTTTTTGATAAATTTGTGTGTTTACTTTAAAACACCTCTGGCCTGATTTCAGTAAATCAGTTGTCTGATATCTTGTTTGTTTCTGAACAACAGACTGAAATAATATGTTTCTGGAGTGTAAACTAACCTCATCTATCCATAAGAAGTGTGAAGCTTCATAGCTTAACTTTGGCTTTGGGCGATGTAGTGACTGAAAGCCAGATCCTCTACAGTGTAAATTAAATTAATTCTCCTTTCCTGCCTTCAGTGACTCACACAAATTTACAGCAGCTGAGCACATGACCTTACACTCAGAGTCAATTTGTCCAGAACAGATACAGACACTGTTGTGAAATAAAATGCCTTTAGATTTTTCACATTTTCTCCTGATATTTTTACTCATTCATTTCCTTTTAGCCTCCCAATGCCTTTGGAAGTGAGGCAAGAGGAACGGCAGTTAAATTTCATTTAGTGAGAAGGTATGCTACAGTGGTATATTAGATTCATATAGTACAAATCTGCAGCATTTTTGTATATATTGTTCTTGTACCATGGGACTAAATTATGCCCCAACATCCCTGCACTTTTATATCAATTTGCATGGCAGATGTAGACCTCTATTTGAAACAAAAAAAAATGATTTTAGCATGTTTTTCCAATATCTCAACTTTTTATATATACTAGTGATCACAATTCATCCATGAATTTAGCAGCCTTTTCTTTACTTTAATATATGGTGTCACCCTGACTTACAGGATGAAGATATGACTTATTTTTCATATTTTCTATGTTTTCTATGTTTTTAAAATGGTTTATGGTTTAATGGTTTTAAAATGGTTCTACGTTTTCTATGTTTTTAAAATGGTTTCAGTACTCATTCAAGTGTGCAAATAGGAACATAATCTTCCTGTATATTGTACTTGTTTTACAGATGTTGGTGTAGCAACTTGAAACAGCAACAAGATGTCAGTGAACATGACATGCCACATTATTTTTTACCATCTGTATTCAAAGACCTTCACCAAACTGATGTTTGTATCTTTCTCTCTGAGGAACGTTTATTGTCAGTTGAATTAAATGGGTTTAATCCAGATACTTTCTTCTGAATTTTAGGGAACAGATGCTCTGCCTTTCTACAGTCTGCGTAAGAGCACAGGCTGATGAAAATGTGTGTCTGTGAGGCAGGAATATTGGGAAAGTTTTTCTGAAGTGTATTGTTGGAGCACTCACTACATTTATCTGTCTTCCTCTAAAAGCATGCAACTTCCAAAACACTTCTTTTCTGATCATGCTACTAGACAAATCATTCTTGCCTAGATTTTTATGCAGAATTTTTAATTGAACTATTTTGGTGATAACATGAATGTATTTATCTAACCTGATGAAAGGGTAAATCAGTTTTTTAGTAAAATGTGGTCATAATTACATTTTTATTCAAAGGACTGTATCTCAGCTAGGAAATCAATTTGATTAAACCCAAAGTTCCTCAAAACAACCTTACCTTCTTCTTCCCACTGAGTAAATCCAAGAAGTAATTACAATCTAGCAGACATAGCTTTTCATAAACAAGCCCAAATGCCATAGGATTTCTTTATAGAAAGCAATAAACACAAGGCAGGTTACAGTATATATACAGGGTAAACAGTCCTCACCCAGCCACTTTGCTGGAACTGATGTTAATAAGTGATAACAACGCTTTCGTGCCAGGATCTCTGTAAGGCATTCTTCTTGATAATTTTTTTTCCAGCCACAGCAAAACAATGTTAACAAAATGTTAGCTGTCAATATTATTGCAATGCAAAATTTCATACACATGCATAACTCTGTGCTGCTGAGGCCTCTGTAGGTACAAAATAGCTGTACCATAGTTGCTAGGAGACAGTAAGGCTATTAGTTTCAGCTACAGCATGACCTGGGTCTGCTTCTCTAAGGCATCCTTGTGCTGTGGGCAAATCCTTCATGGAAAGTTCAAAAAGCAGTAAAAAATTTCAGCAAGCTACTGGGCCTCAGCTAAATAAGTTCTGAATGGAGAGTATCAAAAGATAGCATAGGGAAACAGGGATTTAAGGGAAAGAATTTTCTTCATCTTCTCTCAGAAGTCATGTATAAAACACAGTGTACATTTCAGGTGGAATATTGATAATAATTGTTGCTACTGAAAGTCACGAGTTGACTATGGTTTTGGTTTCCCTAGGAAGAATAAATTCACTATTAAGATAGAAGAATGGGACTCAGCAGATCACAGGTTTTAAGGAATGGATTATGCTGGACATCTCTTACAGTCTCTTACATTGCACTGCCCAATGCACTTTCCAAATTTTTCTGGAATATGCCTATAATTTTTGATACATTTGGTAGACAAGTTTATTCTTGATTGTACCATATAAATTTTGCAATTTATGCCATGTGTCTGTGCTTTTGTTGCATCATCTGTGTATAATGGGATATTTTCTTCTGCACAGAATAGAGATTTATTAATGGTTGAGAATTGTTCTGATACAATGGAGATTGAAAGTATTTTTTAAGAAAAAATGAGAGATTCCTTATTAAGTGGTAATGGTTATGGGAACCAAGACAGAAGAACAGAATAGCAGTTCAAGGCTCTTTCTGGTACTTTGAGTCCACAACAAAAATGGATAATACTATTTCTATTTGCTCCTTGAATGTTTGGAACATTTTAGGAAACGTAATCTATCAATGTAGTATTAATATTTCCTTAAAGTTTGAAAATATAATTTAGAGTTTGGGATTTAAAAATATTAAAATGTACCTTCATGTAGAATCGGGCAGAAGGTACTCTAAGCACCCAAGCAGTGATTTACGATTTAATCAAGACATAGGGCTAAGATTTATGATAGCTCTTTCAGAGGTCTGCTTCTTCTGGTGTAAAACTAGGTGAAAGTGATGTTGTTGAATGGATTTTTTCTGGGAAGGAGGTAGAAAGTAAAATGAGGTTTATCAATGAGCAGGGAGACAGTAATACTAATGCCTCATTTCTATGACTCAACAATAACAGAATGGTGGCATCACATCCCATGACATTCTCTTTCAAAACTCAGCTGAATTCAGAAACATATCAATGTTTAGTAAACTGAATGACCAAGGTAGACTTCTATAGAAAGGAATGCAGACATCTGACTTAGCCTGTTATGGCAACATTGGACTTTCAGAACCTCTGAAATTCAGAGATAATCACAGTGCCCAACACTCATGTCATTTGAAAATCTCAGAACACTTTACAGTCTTGGCCAAACATTAATGTTCTTTATTTTACCTAGCCATGAACAGCATTTTGGATTAGCCTTCTTGTTCAGAGTGAATAAGAAAAGAGCTAATCATTCATTTTATTTAAAAAAAAAATTCTGAAGACTTTGGATTTACATAAAAATCTTGTCCAGAGTAAAACACCAAGCTAACTTATGAGTACCATGTTGAAAGGAGATAGAAGCATAATTTCTGATGTATGAGTGAATTTTTTTCCATTCTGGAAACAACATCACACAAATACTGTAGACTGTGTTTCACAAGTTGCTCACCAAACTCTTTTGGGTTTGGGCTATTTAGATACCCCACTGGAAGTTCTATAGAATGTTAATGACCGTGAAAGTTTTAAAGGACCTTTAGGTAAAAGGCCCTCTTTAAATTTATTTTGAAAGGAAGTAAGAATCTAACCCTTTCAAATCTCAAATTAACTTCCTGAAGTACAGTAAAATTAGAATTCAAGATAATTTTTCTTACTGCAATATGAAAAAAAATATTCTCTACATTACTGTAGCTTTAAACTCAGAATACAGAGAAATTACACTAAGACAGTAAGCCAATTTAATTTGCTTCATCTACATGAAGCACCCTCTTTACATATTGTGTAAAACTAGAATTTTCAAGACATGCAATCAGCTATGTAATGCAACAGGCTTGGCAAATATAAGTGCATTTTAAAAATGTGGTTTATTTTAAGCAGATTATGAAAATCAACATGTAAATAGAAGATATAAATTTAATCTCTAGTTCACAGAGATTGTCAGACCTACACAGAAATAAATGGGATGTATTTGTTTCAACACTACTCAAGTGAGGGAAATGTTTAATATTGAGGCTGCCCCACTTCAGAGAAGATATGAAAGTGTCAACACTAAGTTACTAGCAGTCTTCCCCAGATTTAAAAGACAGTAGATAAGTCTTTGATACTTTACTCTAGTAAGATGAAGTCTTAATTTTTTTACTTTTTCTGAAGAGATTTTTTCAAATAAAAGAGTATTTTTTCCCATATTCCATGACTACCTTTGATAATTAAGAACAGTCAATGTATGAAGGTTTTTTGCCACTTACAATAAAGTGAAACTCATCTCACTGTGTGTAGAAAATATATTTAGTCTATATACTGTCCATTTTCTAGGATACAATCAAAATATTAAAGTACACTTGGGAAGGATCAAAATGATTTATGTTAATAAAATATTAATGATTATTTACACATGGTGATGAGAGTTCATTATTCTATGTCTGAAAGGCAATATATCTAGGAAGGATTTTCTCTGTTACAGTAGAACAGATGTAATTAAAATCTCTTGGACTGGCCTGAATTGCCCCAGGAAAGAAGTTTCAAAAGAGGATTTTAATTTGCTGAATTATGCAGTTTTGTGACAGAAAAATCTCCAAACCAACACTCATGGCATGGGAAGATTCCTGGTACAGGCCTGGTCTTGCTTTATTCTTTATAGATTCTGTATTCTGTTCCTCATACAAAAATTATCTCTGTATTTGCATGTCATCTCACCTTTAGTACCGTGAAGTGGGTGAAGAAGGAAAGACAGCTTATGTGAACAGATATTTTTACTTCCTGAGACTTGATTACAAGTAGGTCTTTTAACATTTATCTTACTTAAACTACTTCAGAATTGATGGAGATGTTTTTCTTTTCAACTTTAGAAACAAAAGCCTCCAGACTTTCTCATTGGAGAGGTGAGGATATTGAGCAGTATTACACAATGTTTGTTGTAATGCAGTTGTGGGGTTAATCTTCAACATTTTTTTTGTTGATCTCTTTCAAATGCTATAAAACAAAGAAGTTAAACAAATAAACTTTTAAATATGACATTACCACTGGGAAATCCTTTTCAGGTTCTATCATTAAATGTTTCTGCTATATCTAGTTATTGCAACTACGGTTAGGCCAAATCAGGCTTTATTAACTTCAGTTTCTTTACAGTTAGGATATAAAATATGTCTTTGAATTGTCTGACTTTAGTATTTGTGTTTTGTGACTGGTAACAAAACATATGTGAAGCATTTTCATTTGCATGCATATCACCTGGTGGTGAGAATCAACCCCTGGTTCCCACAAAAACTGCAGTATGTACTACCTTTGACAGGTAGTGTTTGTGGTAGTGATGATGATGATGATGATGATAATAATAAAGGATACAGAGATGAAAGGGTTTTGCTTTAAAAGTTTGAAGAGTAGCTTTTAGCAATAAGATGAAAGGACATTTTGTTAGCCCAGTAGAAAAGGAAGGAACACAATCATAAAGGGGAAAAAAACCTGTGCATGATAGCTCAAGGAATGTAATAAATTAATTAATTAATGATCTTATGTGAAATTAGAAATAATATTTTCCTCTTCTCAACACAGAAATGTGAACAACCCAGTATACCAAACTGGCTGAAACTTCAGCAATGTTGCAGCCTGCTTGACTGTTTCAGAAATCAATATTTGCATTAATTTCCTAGCTTTAAAATACACTAAGTAGTCTGATGAGATGAAAGAGATTCTCAGAGAAAACGACACGTGAGAAAAATGCCTATAGGCCATTGGTTTGTGAGGAACCTTGAGGGAAAATATCTTTGACAATAAAATATGGCTTGCTTTGTTACAGAAATTTGTAATTGAGTTGGTTGCCATATTCTTTTTCTGCCCGCTTGCTCATTTAAACCATTGGACACCTGCAAATTCATTTTAAAGATATATATGTATTATCTGGTTTTCCTTATTATCCCTTATTAACCTTTGTAAAACATTCATTCCCCTTGTCCTAATACATAAATCTCATCTATATATAATGGACCATTTTAGTACAGTAACTAGTAATAAGATTGAGAAGTTTTCCTGGGCTTTGTTTGTAATTTTTAACAAAAATTATTTCATAATAAATGACCTTTTCATAGTTGTGTAGTAGTGTTTAATTGTGCAGCTGTTTGTGGTTTCTCACGGTGGAGTGAGGTACAGCAGGACTTTGATGAAAAAACCAATCGGTGATCTAAATATTATTACCATCTCATCATACAAATGTATACGTGGGTGGATAGTAGGTTTAATTGCTTCATGAGGCTTTATGGAAATTTCTGGAGCCGTTAGAGCTGCAATTCAAAAAGCAGAATTTATGACTGTTTATCACTGAAATCTAAGCTGGTTGTTATCAGTAGTATGTGAAAACTGTTTTACATATAGAATGTCATCTTTTGCTACTAAGATACTGGTAAAGCACTTAGGTCCCTTAAACAATAAAGGAAAGATGTGAGACTCATAAATTAGAATCACTGAACAAAAGAATTTTCTGTGGTGCTTTTCTGAAAAGTGTTTTTCCTCCATGAAAGTGCCTCTGTAGTAAATCTAATCCTTTAGGCTTTTAATCATTTTATGTGAATGTCTTGTAAATGTCTGTGCCTCACACTGGGAGCCAAGTGATCTTACAGTAAATATCATGGCAATAAGATGATGAATCTTTGTGTCTTGATAAAATGATGACTTGGATTACTTGATTATCACTTAGAAAAGACATCATACAAAAAGCCCAGACATTGGGAATATTAATATTGACAAAAGGAAGAGGAGTAGGTAAAATATACATCAACTTGTCCTCACTTGAAAATAGACAATCTAAAAGGTATGTTTGAGACAATTATCTATGCCTTGTAAAAATGTGAACATAAATACATACATTGTGGAAATGTGTAACCATACCTATTAGTGATCTTTCATCCCAGAGTACTACTGCATTTCTTTAAAATTGCCTTGGAATAAATATTTCAAATAAATATCTGGAATGTGTTGGAATAAGTAACGGTTATTCAGTGAAAAACAATTACTTAATCAAATAGAGATATAGTCTATGCCACTTTAAGAGGAGAAGAAAGATCTGTCTTTGTAGACTGGCAGACTATAACTGCAGGAAATGGAGTATCAGTAGTTTAAAAAGTTTTTGAATATCAGAATTGCTGAATCTTAGCAAATGTCTTAGTAACTTACTATATTAATAAACTATTTAAAGAGGTCTATAATTTGAGAAAAAATGTTGCTTTTTTTTTCAAAATTCTGGAACTAGTGTTGAACATTAAATGTTTAGTAAGCATCAGACAGCTGTTGCTAGTGAAATATCTTTTTGTGTGTACTACTTTTGTGACAGTCCTGAAGTTTTTAGGATTGAGATGACGAACAGATTCCCTAGAGAGTAATGTGGAAATGTAGTTGAGCAAACTGAAATCCTTTATTCACTCTATAAGGGATTGGGCCTGAGTTACTGTAAGACTCCAAGCTCGCCTCACGAGTTCGTTGAAAGGGTTTTATGCCAAAAAGATATAAGGTCCCAAAACCCACCTGGACAGATGTATTTGAGGGGCTGTAGGTTCTTTTATTCTCTGAGGCTGTGCATGGGAAAAATGTGATGTTTTTCAGGAGATCAAAATAAAACACTTCTATTGACAAACTTTGGAATAGAAGGAATCTTGGAAAAAGTTTAAAGCATTTCACAAAGCATTGATTTAGGAAATTCCAACCTACTCAGGTTTAAGTTACCCAAATATCAAGAAAAGGAAATTAGAAGAAGAAGTAGAGAGAGAGAGAGAAAATTATAGCTACCACTTTAGATCCAGTGTAGAACCAGCTATGACAAATCCAAGAATGATAGGGCCATGAGTTGTGGGGGACCTTGTGGTGTTAGTTTTATTTGCTCTGGACTCCTACATCCAACCCGCCCGGGTGGGGCTTTTGACCTGCCAGCCATTTGGAATCTGGGTTAGGAACTCCAGGGGATGTGGTGTGGGGTTTCAGGTGTGCCAAAGGCTAATAGCCATTCTAGGTTGGACTAGAGGCTTCAGGGCTAGGAGGTATCACAGGTACACTGTCCCAGTTTGGCACAACTTGCCCTGCCCCTGCCATTGACAATTTCTTTCAGTTTCTCCCAGTTACAAATGAGGTACTTTAGGCTACAGCCTTCCAAAGTCTGCTAGCTTCAGAGGTTTGCTTCAGGCTTCTTGCTGCTCTAAGGAAATTGTTAGGAAATTATCAGAATGAGGTTAACTTTTGGGAGGGGAAAAAATAAAATAGCAAAACAGTATGCCTGTGGAAACAAGAAGAAGAAAACAAAACAAAACAAAACCTGATGGAAACCTGGTAGTGCTAGCAGTAAATAAATGTGATGATCTTGCACTGTTGCACAGCAGACAAAAGACCAGTATGAGCCTGGGCTATTTACAAAACATGTGCATCAGAGAGTCCTGATCTGTGTGGTCTGTCTCTGAGCTGCTGACCTTAGGCAAGGCATTTTTCATAAATGTATTTCCTTTCCCTGCTTTAAAACTCAAACAAAACTTTCTTTAGTGCTCTAAAAATCCCTTGGGATTGGATAAAGTTTGTGTGTTACTCCTCAGGCCAGTGTAGCAGTAACGCACTGTTACTGTTACTATTGTACCGGCAGCTACAATAGGCTACTCAGATGTACTTTTTGTTCTTTAAAAAAAAAAAAATAAGAGGAAGGAAAGCTTTGACAACAAGTCTAAATATGTTTATCACCTGCGCTCAGATGGTTATCTAAATCTAACATAATTTTCAACTCCCTGTTATAATTCTTGTTGGTGAATGATTTCTCCCTATAAATCATGGATCTTTTTGACTGCAAGCTTATAAATCATAGAATCATAGAGTATCCTGATCTGGAAAGGACTCACAAGGGTGACTGAGTCCAACTGTTGGCCCTGCACAGGACCAACAAGGGTGAGAGTATTGTCCAGACACTTTTTGAACTCTGTCAGGCTTGGTGCTGTGACCATTTCCCTGGGGAGCCTGTTCCAGCAGCCAGTGACCCTCTGGTTAAAGATCCTTTTCCTAATGACCATCCTAAAGCTTCCCTGACACAACTTCAGGCCATTCCCTCAGGTCTTGTCACTGGTCACCACAGAGAAGAGATCAGTGCCTGCCCCTCCTCTTCCCCTCACAAGGAAGTGGTCTCCTCTACTCCAGGCTAAACAGACCAAGTGACCTCAGTCACTTCTCATGTCACTCTTCACCATTTTTCTTTCCCTCCCTTGGATGCTCTCTGATAGTTTTCTGTCTTTACATTGTGGCAGCCCAAACTGCACACAGTACCAAAGATGAGGCCACCCCAGTGCAGAACAGAGTGGGTCAATCCCCTCCCTTGCCCGGCTGGTGATGCTGTGCCTGATGCTCCCCAAGACAGGGTTGGCCCTCCTGGCTGCCAGGGCACTGCTAATTCACATTCAACTTGCCATCAAGCAGGATCTCCAGGTCCCTTTCTGTGATGCTGTTCTCCAGCTCCTTGTCCAGTCTGTACAAACATCCAGGGTTGCCCCACAGCAGGTGCAGAATCTGGTGCCTGTCTTTATTAAACTTCATATGGTTGGTGAGTGTCCAGCCCTTTCACTTGTTGGGGTCTCCCTGCAGAGCCTCCCTGCCTCTGAAGGAGTCAACAGCTTCTACAAATTTAGTATCATCAGCTAACTTAGTATATACTTTCCAGTCCTGATCTAAGCTATTTATGAAGGTGTTGAGGAGAACTGGCCCTAAGACAGATCCTTGTGGAACTCCATGAGTGACAGGCCACTAGCCTGATGTCATCCTATTTACTGTAGCTCTTTGAACCTGACCCATGAGCCAGTCACTCACCCATCACATGATGAGTTTATAAGGCTTTGTGTTGGACATTTTGCAGGTTGAATACTGTGTTCAAAACTTTCACTGAAATCCAAAAATATTGCATCAACTGGCTTCCCTTCATCAACTAAGTGGGTTACCTTGTTGAAAAAGGAAATTAAGTTTGACAAGCAGGACTTGAAGATATGCTGGCTGTGACCTATGTCTGTGTTGTCCTTCAGGTGTTTTTCAATACCTCCCACAATAATCTTTGCCTAATTTTACCAGTGACTGAAGTGAGATTGACAGGCCTTTGGTTTCCAAGGTCATCCTTCTTGCCCTTCTTGAAAATTGGGACAACATGAGCCGGCTTCCAGTCAGCTGGGTCCTCTCTAGATTCCTAAGACCATTCAAAAATCATTGTGAGAGGCCTTTCAATTCCATCAGCCAGCTCTTTGAGTATTCTCGGATGAATTGCACCAGGTTCCACAGAGAGGGATTCAGCTGAAGCATCAGATCCTGAACGAGTTCAGTGTCAATTGGGAGTTGGTAATTCTCACAGTCATGTTCCTTCAGCTGAGGGTACAGGGACCTGAGTCATATACTTTTCAAATATTCTAACTTGTGGTTGCTTGCTATTCTCCCTGAGTCACAAGGGCATCTTTCATAATGGTAAAACTAGATCTAGTGAAGGTGTTGTTTCCCACCCACCCCTGGGAAACTCAGAGAAAGAATCATTGAAGTCACATAACAGTGTTCTCTGGCTGAGCAACATACACAACATCAGGAAGACTGAAAGCTTTTCAGGATGCAACATTTTGAGAACAATGCAAGATCTGAAAAGCACTTACTACTTCTTTTTTATGAGCCTGGTTACTATCATGCTTCTGTACCAATTGCAATTCATCACTTTGATGCAATTATGATCGATTGCAGAAATCTTAAAATGAAATAAGGGAAGACCAGGTACTAGCTGATGTGTAAGGTAAAATACTAGTTCTATTAGGACTTTTACAATTAAGACATTCTATCAAGTAACAAATTCAGCTTGCTGAATGATTTCAAAGTGGGCAGTTGTTGAATCTTAAACACAGTTCAAGATAGTCACAGAGATGTCAGGAAAACTCATACTGTCAATTTATTAGAGCTAGACAATCATCACCAGGACAAATATTTCAAAAAGATGACTAGGACAAGACGATGAGATGTCAATGAATCAAAAGTTAGCATTTCCTTGATGTTTTCTTTATGAATGACTTTTCATAGCTCAGAGTCTGTTGCTTGGTTGCTGTGCGATGCAATTTGCTCATCTGATTAACAGTTAATACAAGGTTGAATGTCACCATCAGACACCAAACACTTGCAACACATAGGGTAAAAGCGTTACCCTGAAAAGTTGAAAGCAGCTGTTAGCAAGCTGTCAGATGCTATTTTATATAACTGGTTGCATTTAGCAAATGGTTGAGAGATAGGAAAATGACATTTTACAAAGATTTTCTCAAGAGAATTGAGAGCAGCATCTTCTCAGAAGACAAAGATCATCTTTTGGTGTCAGAAAATATCCTGTGTGACATCAAAGCTCATCAGCTAAACTGGAACAGTGAACAGCACAGACAGTGTGAAAGACAAACGGTCCTATCTTTATGAAGGACTGTGATATGCTATGACATCTGTGAAGACTGGACTAAATTCTCATGCATAGTTACATTCTGATCTGCTGAATTATTTGGAAAATCTAAAGCCCCATTTCAAGTACATTGGAGAAGATACCGCATAAAGTATCATTGCACTGAATTTACTGCAATTTGAATTTTTTTCTCCATAAATAGGGTGATTTACTTGATAATATCCTTGCAGTGTTTCAATACAATTCTTCCCCAAAAATTAAATTAATAGATCTTATTCACAGAGGAAAGTGCTAGCTTAATATTTAAAAAATTGAAGCACAATAAGGATAAAATATTTTCCACAGGCTTGAAATGTATAAGTAAAGTGGTTTTTCCTTTGATTAAAAAGAACCAAAAAAAATGCTTTCTGTGGACTTTAATATTCTGTAGTTGTGCATAGAATGTAAGGTTCTTTCCATTTCACTGCTCTTCTGTATATAATCAACAATATTGTTTCTAAATGCAATGACAGAACTGCAATTGCATTAGCAATTGAACTATATTTATCCAAGTATTTGCACAACACTCTTTGGAACCAAAAATGAAATGTTACCATCTTGACTGGCTACCTAGCATATTTCTGAAATGATTGTTTTAGAAGCTAAACCATTGTTAATCTTCAAAACACTGCATAACTCGAAAATATTAAAAATAAAATTAAAAATATTAAATAATAATAATATTAAAAATATTAAAATATTAAAAAATGTCACTCTGCTGATATTTAATTTCATTCCAAGATCAGTAAATATGTACAAGGACATTAGGAATAACTCATCAGTAGAAAAAGTTTTCATGTCTTTTTTTTTTTGTGTGTGTGTTTTGGTTTCTGTTTCCTTTTGGTAAGAACTGATTAGGAGGACACATAGAGCAGAGTATGTATGAGCAGAGACAGTATGTAGGACAGAAAGAGAGGAAAGGACATCCAGGAGAAAAAAGTGATGGGATGAAAGAGCAACTATGAAATAGAGTGTAGAGTCAATGTGAAAAGACCTAAGAAGTTATGGGGCATAAATAAAGTACACAGCCCATCAGTAGCTGGTGGAGAAATGCTAGTCAAAGTTGATGACATTTTCACTCACTTATTAGCAGCCTTTGCAGCTACCATATGCATCTTCATTTCTTCTCCCTAGAGACTCTTTTGTAGATGGTTTTACTGGGTGCAAATGCATCACATTGAACCAAACATCTCCTGAGGGAATCTTTCCGGTGGTTTCCTGTGACAACAAAATTTAAAGTGAGGGATTACCATAGTTAGTAGCCTTTTCATATCTCCTATTTCATCCTGCCTTGTTCTGTTTCTTATCGTATGTGGAAGATGGGCTATTTGCAGTGCATAATGCTGGCAAATTTTGCCATGTCTCTCCTCATACATTATTCAGCAAAAAACATTCTGATTGTATAAACATATTTATTTTGGAATGAACACTTTGGACTGAACACATATATAAACATATCAAGGTATGGGTTATTCATGAACTATTTGTTTTGATTTTGTTTTGAAGTCTTCTGTCTTTGTAGCACAATTGCAGTGGATGCTACTGTATTATGATTGCTTACTCTTCTGTTCTTAATAAGTTAAACAAGATTTTGTGCTAGCCATATGGAGAATTGTCAGCTAGATACACAGGAATTGCAAGGCTATATTTTTCTGACAAGGGAAATAAAAGAACTATTTAGATACTTTTAAAAATGGAAAAGGTTCTGAAAAGTGTTAAATTAAATTCATAGCTTTTATTCAAATGATTGTATATAAGTATTTTTTCTCAGTGCTTACTCATGTGAAATAGTATCGATAGATATCCTCAAAGCAGAAAACAGTATTATAACTTATCCATGGATATAAGTGTCATATCTTGAGTAAAAGTAACGACTGTGGTTTCACTGTCCTGCAACTGTTGTCTGTGTTTGGAAAATACAGTGGTCTAGTATACTCCTCTCCCCCAAGGCTGCCCCCCTGCAATAGAGCATGGCAGTGGAGCACAGGTTTTTACAGATGAGAGAAGGTGGTAGCAGCCCAGTGAAGGGATTGGTTTGCTAATCCTAAGCCAAATAAGTGTTTGTGTTACTCTAGTTCTGAACAGCTCTGCATGTGAGACAATGAAAATTTTGCTGTCTGTCTTCCACTAATCTGCTTGGTTTTGGTTTTGTTTTGTTTTTTTTTTGGTTTTTTGTTTTTTTTTTTTTTTTTTTGGTTTATTTGTTTTGTTTTTGTTTTTGTTTTTATATCAGGGACAACACTTAGATTTCTGTTAAAATAGGAGAGATGTTAGTTATAAATATTTCTGTCTTACATTAGGGAGTGAATCTAACATGCATGATGTCTGCCTCAAAATTACTTGGCTGATACATCTTGCACCAAGCAAGCTGAACAAAGACTGAGCAAAGGTAGTCTTGTAAAAGAAAATAGGAGAACAAGCTTTTTAACTGATGACAACTCAAAGTGAAACATGCTAAAAAATCAAATCGATTTTGAAAATTGATGAAATAAGAGCATAGATTTGCTTTTTGAAACCTTCTATGTTGCAGAAAATCATTAAAAAATGATTCTATAAAGAAAGATATACCAAGTGTATTGGCTGAAACTTAGACACAATTTAGAAATAGGCACAAATATCCCATGGGAAAGATGATAAAGCATTTTAAAAAACTATCAAGAGAAATTATGAATTCTATATCTTTTCTAAATCAGAACTGGAATTTACCTTTTAGCTTCATTCAACTTGTTGGCTTCAGTATAGGTGGATGTATATATTTGCCTGCATTGCCAGAAGAGGCAGAGAATGTGATTTAATGAGACTTTCTAGCTTCAAAATCAATTCTGCTGTTGTAGGTTTTCCAACAGGATGAACAGAGAGGAAGGGGAACAACCATGATGTAGCTGTGCATCCATGACAGCTACAGTATCTTTTATTACTTATTTGGCAGCCAGTAGCTTGCTCTACAACCACTTCTCTCTTCCTCCTCTAGGTAGTCCCTGTCTCTTGAGCCATGGGAGAATTTGCATGTATCTGTGGCTCATTTTATTTACAGAACAGGTAATGGAGAGCAGGCTACACTAGCAAGCCTTTTTATGATAAGCAACCTCTCGATCTCTGAGAATATTTTTAGTGACATACTGCCTGCATGATATATCTTAATCTTTTTCCTTAATGCTGCCCTTTCACATGTGAAGCAGTGGCAAGTTTTACATAAATAAAACTAGTTTGTATGTAATAGATTTACCAAGTTTAGAATATCTGAAAACTAGCTGGTATCTAATTTTATTTTATTTGACTAAACCCATACATTTTCTGCAATGCAACTCCAATTTGCAGCAAATATATCAAGTGACAGGCAGACTTTTTGAAGGAGTTGAAGACAAACAATTTTTTCAACAGACAGATGAATGCCAGTAGTGTGAGCAATTGCAATTTATTTAAGAAACATGAACTTTCAAAAATCCCTTTTTGAAATCCTACTTCCATTTTTCTGTGTTATGAATGTGACAGTCTATGTTAGCACAGGGTAACGTAACAACGCAACTCAGAATCAATATATGAAAACTATAAGAATTGCTGGAGACATGTCAGAATCAAATGTGCTACTGCACATAGCAACTTTACTACTTAAAATGGATATTTTAGTTATGCGGATTGGCTAAATGTGTTCAAAGCAGGTGTTAAATTCACTGGTCTATGCCCTGAAAATCCAGCTGTGCGCTAAGCTTCACTGCAGACCTTTGCACATCACCTTTAGGTGTAGGAACAGAAGGAATTTTAAATAGAGAAGTTGTGCCAAGTCTCTGCTTCTGCGTGAATTTCATTTAAAATAAAGTTATATTTTAGTATTACAAGCCAAATACTCCACTGCTTTTATTCTCTGTGTTTTTTGATTCTTTTGAATTGTTATGTTATCCAACGGTGGATTTAATACTTTAATAAAGCATACTTCTGAAAGTTGAATAAATAAAGTTGAATAAACAATGGACTGTTTATTGTTAATGGAT
The DNA here is from genome assembly GCA_035047865.1 of Dendrocincla tyrannina. NCBI lineage: Eukaryota > Metazoa > Chordata > Aves > Passeriformes > Dendrocolaptidae > Dendrocincla > Dendrocincla tyrannina. Next base: position 44,369,423 of record JAWWMP010000132.1, read on the forward strand.
TACACATATAATTCATTGCACTTATTAAAAAAAAAAAAAAAGAAAACCAAACACATCAGTCTATTTACTGAATATTTGTCTCCAGAGAAAATTTGCAAAGTATTAGCCTTGCAATTTTTAATCATTTTACTAATCCACTACTTTTATTCACAGGTGGCAGTTAAGACAGTATGTTAAGATAGAAAAGAAGTGAAATAATTAGACTAAGGTGAAAGAAAGAGGTGAAGGGCAGATGTTATAAAATCAGTTAATCCTATCAGCTGCTTTTAGATATCTTTGAATATCAGATGTGTAATAACAAATATGTCATCAAAAATTAAATGTAAAGATTCTAATTCTAATAAGAGTTACGTTCTAATCCTGAAATATGGTTCTTATGCTCAGTTTTCACATTTATTTTTGGTTTAGTGGAATGCACATTTAGATTATGCTGGATAAGGTACAGAAACGGACCTTGGGAACAGAGATCAGAATGCAAGATTATTTTTACTGGTACCACTTGGAAACTCTTCGGGTTTTTTGCTTGCTACTCAGCTCAATGTTGAAAATTTCTGACAAGGAAATTTTTACAGTTGAATAGCATCTAGCCCAAAGAAAATTTAAGATGCTGATGATCAAGAAACAAGACTCAAATGAGCTAAACAAAAAACAATGTAGTGAACACTCCACGTACAGTAAGGCATAGAAGTGATAATGACTATTAAAAGCAGAAAAAACCCTGACACTTTTGCATGCAACTTCTCTGTACCTAATCTATAAACCTTCTTCTCAAAGTAAGGAAACAAAGAAAGAGAAAGCATGAGGATTGATGTTACTTAGTGATGTCATAGTTTTATAGCAAATCCATACCCAACTTGTCTTTAAAACAGCAGGAGTTAATTAACAGCTTTTGAAGCGTAATAGGATGACATAAATCACTGACTTAATTCTTTCATAGGATGTCTTTTAAAGTCTGGTTTATAACAAAATAAATCAATTTTGGACCATCAATAAGGCAATCAAAGGCACACACTCTGACTGCAGTCATGCTTCTGGGGTAGTTGAAGGTACTATCTCACTATTCATGCAGAATATCCCTTAAACGTACTCCATTTTTATGCTTCAGTCTTGAGCTTCAAAAGCTAAAACAACAATGATTTAACCTAACCTACTCTGCTGTATGCTACTGGCATGCAGTCCAAAGAATGGCTTTTGTCAAGGTTTACTTTCCACTTGCAGGTTCTGCAAGGAATTTGTGGGCTATGTTCACTCATTAATATGAGTATTAGGAAAATGAACATTAATTCAGTAATGTAGTAAAAAACTATTGCTGATATTATCGTAACCACATCATTATATTTGAGGAGATAATGGTTGTTCTTATAGTAAAAAGTATGATATCTTATAAACTCTGTAATGACAATATACCAAGTTCTCTGTTACACAAAGTAAAAATAGGCTGTGATATATGATTTCAATCTATGAAGCATGACATGTTTATCTTGGCATATTAAAAATGAAAAGTTGTGGCTTATTTTGAGACATAGTACAGATAAAAGCATATGTTAAAATATTCTGTCATAACATCCAGAAAGAGAGAAATTAATTTCTAAAAGGAAACTCCCATTTAGGCCCAAGCCCATATTGCAGTTTTGGAAGGCCTGCTTCAGTTGCTCCTCTGTGGGTTTCAGGTAATTGTTTCTCTCTCTTGCTACTTATTCATTTGAACAAGTATTTAATTCCATTTCACTTCACTTTCCTGCTAGTAGCATTTTCCTTGTTGCTTTGTTAATATCTGTGATATTCAGCAGTAACAACGGGAAACTCTCTTCCATGCCCACCTTCCTCCTGTCTACTGAACACACTACTGGAAATCAACCAGTCCATATCCCTTAGCATCAGCACCTCTTTTCCACCCTACAAGACGAAAAGCACAGGAAAAATGTTCCTCCCCTCAATAAGATCAGCATTTACTGATGTGTTGCTCCTCGCAATGCTGAGAATGAGTACCTTTTTCTTTAGTTCATTCTACCAAAAGAAAAGAGGGCTGAAAGGATTTGAGTAAGGGTGCATATGCATCTGTCACTTATTACACTTTGATTAGCTTGCTGCCTCTATGTTTTCCAGCATATTGTTTAGACTAATAGATTTGTGAGGCTAGATAAGCTTGGACACCTGAACAGTGGCAGGTGAATCAAAGATTTCCTTACACACTGAACTTTTTAGCTATTAGGTAACTCAAGTATTTTGGCCCTGATGCCTTCTAGTGGATGGTCATAATTTTAGAACATGAAAACCACTGCCCCGCTCTCAAAATTTACCGTGTTTTAATCCTTCTCTGGAAGCTTGGGCAAGTGTGGCACATGACTGCAGCATTGTGTCTTTCTGAATTCAGAAAATTAGCCATCTGGCTGTAGTGTTGATGTGAGCAGGAACATGTTGGATGACTCATCATTGCAAACCCTGATACAGTATTTCTTCCTGCTTCAGTGAATGCTTCAAATGATTTGGTGATTTTTATGGAGCGTTTGCAGCACTTGCTTCACCTTGGTTATCTAGTTGTCATTGCTCCTTAGCATCCTGGAGGCTTTGCTGAAGTTTCTGAGATGACATCAGTCATGTGTCTTTTTCTTTAAAAAAAAAAAAAGAGCTTTGCCATCCTATTCTGGCTCCACTGTTCTCCTCACAAAATGACAGAGCAAAATAGGGAAAACCAGCCATGGAGTTCAAGGCTGTTATTTTTCATGCAGTAGAAATTTATGTGAAGGAAATACAGGCAAGGCAACATAGGCAGTTGACAAGTTGAGTCCAAAAAGTTCAGAAAAGTTCTAGTTCAGAAATAATGAACTTGATGAAGAAATTACTTTATTAAATTACATGGAATTTCTTGTGCTGCAGGTCAGAATTGATCACTGTGATGATTCCCCCAGACTTCAAAATCTATTAGTTCCATTTAAATTAATTAGAGGTACCTATCCAGATTTGTAAGAAGTCAACTTACTACCTCCTTAATGAAGAAATCCTATAGTATTTAATTAGGATGAATCTGTATAGTGTTGTGCTTATTTAATAAGATTATGCACGTATAGTAATCACTCTACAAGAAACTGAGGTAATGGAAAATCACATGACTGTTTCTGAATTCAATACTATGTATTGCTGTGAAGTTTTCTGCTAGGTTTTACTGGGTTGCTTAAAAGAGCTACGATAAAGCTACAACTTTCTTACTAATACCACAGGTATTCTAAAATCTTATGTGATATTTGCTTCAGTTAAAGAAGTATTTCATTTGTCTTAAATTGGTTCTATGTACTGTGTGTGGAGTTGTAATTTTGTTACATGGAGCATATGTCGTGTATGAGAGAGCAGTGATCTGCAGTGCAGAAGTGTAGTTAGAGGTGTGTAAGTGAAGAAAGGGTTTTGACAACAGCTCTGGGTTGAAGAACAAATACATGTGTCTATTCTTCAAAAGGACGAACTGGAATCTGAATGAATCAGTTTGGGAATCTGTACAGACTCTGATTTTCCCAGATACATTACACATAGGCTATATAATGGGATGATAAATTTCAGTACTTGTAGGTGTGTAGTATTTAGGAAGAGCATGGCTGCTGATTAAAATTCTCGATAGATGCTTGATAGAAAACTAGTAATTGGTAAAAATGCATAAAGCAATATCCAAAGAACTAATTAAAATTAGACAGAAGGCAGCTATGCTTCAGTTGCTTGGTATGACAGCTGGATTTCGGTCCTTCAGGAGTTTGACGATTTGACTGTCCTACACCACTGTGATCACCACTACACACTGTTCTACTGGCTGCCTGCCATACTGCCTGAGTACCCAAGAAACCTGACTGCTGTGTCACATCCTCAGTTTTGCAGACCTGGACTCCTGTTGGTGGGATAAGCAGACTTTGGAGCGATCAAATGAGTCAATTAAAAAAAAAAAAAAAATCTTCTGAAACTGAAGCAAGTTTGTCCAGTTTCTGGAATGCCAGTAATTTGCTGTGAAATCATAATAAATTGATCTGGGCCATACATAATAAAAATAATATTTTCTACAGTTATTTAGTCCTTCTTTCAAATATGTATCAGTAATTTACTGAGTAGCTCAATGCCAAAAGCTACAGCAATGCTTTAGGACTTTAGAGGTCATTAATATTGATCAGAAGCACCTGATAATAGTCTTATGATTTGACTCTTATCAAAAATAATGGTGTTTTCTACTTGAGCACAATACAAAATTAGTCTTTGAGGTTTTTAAATTTTTTGGTATATTGTGTTTTTGGAAAAAAAGAAATAAATAAGAATTGTATTTGCATTTAGAATTCCATATATGCAGCATATGCTGATTTTGAAATCTATGCCCTAAAAAGCACCTCCGTATTCATTAAATTAATTGTATTGTTTTTGTCTTAACCAGAATCAAACTTTAGTATCCAAAGAACTGATATGCTGAAAGAAAAGGACTTTTTTACATGTATTATCTTTCCAAGGAAACTCTATATTTGTTGCTTGCTGGTAATTCAAATTAATTATGAACAGACTTTTAAAGCAGATAGGGTTTTTTTCTCTTCATTATATTTTAATCAAAAGTTTTGGAGAGTTTCCTTTTAATATAGCAGGAATGTATCCTCTGGTTGCCACAGAATTAGATTTTTATGTCTAAAATTATGCAGAGACTGATTTAAGATGTGATGAAACCTCTTCAAGTTACAGTTGTCTGGTGTAAATTTTGTGGTAAATTTTGACCTTGTCAGGTGAAGACAGTTGAATTATGATCCAGTCTCTGTGAGAAATGATATGTCTACCATATTAGATTAATTTCCTGTAAACTTCACCATTTTGCATTACCAAACCTTGTAAATGTCATCTTTATCCATCATCATGCAATATTTTGATGTTGCTTATGGAGCACTTCTCATTTAATTTTTGGCTTTTCTACAGATCTATTTTACTTTAAAAATATGCTTTTTAGGTTCTATATTTTTGGTTTTGTCTAAGTCTGCACAGTAGCCATTAAAAAGTTAATTAACATGGCTTAGTTTCTCTATAAATTATTTGACAGAATTTCTCTTTGAGAAAGACTGGATTTTTTTTCCTTTTTTCATATTTTCTGTGAAGAGAAGAGAAATGCCCAAATTATTGTTGTAATTAAAGCAAGGACTGAAATAAGGAAAGTCAAAGATTTACTCTCATATTCAATATTCTTTCTAACTAGCTGTCTGTCTGTCTTTGACTTAATTTGTAGCATTACTCTCTAATGAGGAGAACTTAGATCTATGAAAGTAAAATAGAATAATTTATGGAAATTGGAAAATCCAGACATATATTAAAAGGAAAACTGAGGCCCTAAAGACAGGCCTTTAAATCTGTACTCAAAGTGTTTCCTTTTCTTCTGTGAAAACTATGTGTAAAAAGTAATGATGAGCAGGGTTTCCTGATAAATTACATTGGCTTAACCAATCAAAATTACAAAAGAAATAGCCTATTTCCCAAGGCTTATATGCAGTGGAAATTCTCATCCATCTACTTAAATCTTTCAACTATTAACACTCTTGAGGAATTGTGTTCCTAATGAGAATGCCACACTGTAGTTCAAGCTAATTTATATTACAAATTTATCTTATTAAGCTGAATTCAGAAGGTGAATTTTATTCCCTTTGTTTTTATTATCGTTTTTATTTGTTTTTATTAATGATTTTTATCTGTCATGGAATATCAATATAATATTTCCTTTCACTTAAACCATGTAAACGAGGTAGTTTTTTTTTTTTTTTTTAGTTCTGTTTACTTTTTCAGCTCCTCATAATCAAAGGTGAGAATGTAAAAGTGTTGCCTTTAAATGAGATTGCTCTAAGCCCTATCCTGTTGATTGTATCCGTCCTCAAATATACTACACACAAACTGTTGATTTTCTACTAGAATTTTTCAATAAAGATGTCTTTTGGAGTGTATTGATGAAACTGTTTAACTTTGAAAATAACAGTTTGTCCCAAAGGAACTTTTTTTTTTTCCCAGCTTCCTGTAAAGGCTTTTAATTCCATTTAAGTTAAAATATGGAAAATATGATGTTTTATATAGGAGAAGTGTTTCTAAGTTTATTTTTTCCCAGTTCATGCTATTAGGGCACTCCTGCATTTTGAACAATTTTTTTTTTTTTTACCCTCCCAGTCCTTATGAATATGGGTCGCATTCATCTCTCATGTATTCTGCCAGCAATGGCAAACACCTTTCTACTCTTCTGAGCAGCTTTAGATCAATATTTGGTTTCCTTAATCTACTCAAACATTTTTCCATTTTAGTTCCAATCTGTTCAGTCATCTTTATTGTTCAGTTTCTTAAAAATTATTTGACACCACTGCTACACATTGTGATAAGAGATAAAGAACAATTAAGGAAACTGTATATTTCTGACAACAATGTGTATGATGCCTTTGTTCTCAGCATTTTTGTGGCTGAAATTATATATTCAAGGTAAAATACTCATGAAATATGAAAAGAAAAGGAATTTGAAAAAGATTGAGAACGAAAATGACATGTTTGATAAATAATACATTACTTTAAAATGTCTTTTTTTCCAAGTGATTTTGTCCCTTCTATGCCATTCTTTATCATAACTATTTTTCTTCATTTCTAAATAAGTAGTTCTTATTTTCTCAGTGGATTATCCAGAAGAGGGAGCCATGGACATGTACACTTAAACTGTATACTGCTAAATCATAGTCATTAAAGAATAATCTTTAGGTTTTTGTGAGATTTATAACCCAGTTCTTCTCCAAACTAATAGTTGCTAGGTGACCTGTGGCCAACATATTGTAACCTAGCAGGAAGCACTGGGACAGTGTTCAAACAACCTTGTCAGGACACTGTAAACATCTGATGTTCGTGGCAGTCTTAGAAACGAGTAGGATATTGTAGTATTGGGGAACTTAGCATATATAAGGAGTACATTTGATACCATTTCCATATTCAGATGTTGAGCTAAATTCAGTATTTATTTGCATGGTCAAGACTGTACTTTAAACGACAAACTGTTTCTTTTTGTTATCATGAATTTGTGTGATAAGAAATGCTTTTGAAATTAAAAAGTTTTAGGTATGTTGTATAGGCAGGGCATGCATATTGTAAAAAAATTGTATGCTATTTATATTATAGATCAACAGTATATTCAGGAATAAGTTAAATTATAAAGACTTAATGACATACTTTACTTTTAAGATAAACACTAAGTTCAGAGGAAAGGAAAGCTGATATTTAGGGCTCAGCATAGAGGCTGAGGACCACAGAGGAACTTCCTATTTAACCCTCTTGAAATGCAGAAACCTGGAGTTCTGTGTTTATGATAAGAGATTTTTGCTAACCTTGGAAGACCTTAGTGGAGCTGTTGCCATGGTTCATCGATATGTAATTGTGGTTTCCTTTCCTCTGCTGACCTGAAGAAAATTCAACAAGCAGGCAGATTCCCTGAAACCTAAGGTTTTTTATAAGGCACAGTACCATACCATGATAGGTAGATAAAACTACAGTCAAACTTTGTGATTTCCTTTATGTATGGTTGCATAGCTCATCCAATCAATTCTTGCTCAGATGTGCATTGATGTTTAGATTTACATTTGCATCAAGCTTGGCAACACTATTTTAATAGTTTTTCAATATATTTCAAACACTACAATCCACTGACTTAAAACCACTACTTTGTCTGGTAGGTACTGCATAGCAACGGGTACATAGCAATGGCCCACATGTGCAGAACCCTTGCTTCTTGAAGCATGTGTGGCTATGGCCAATCCAGGCTGAAACCCGTGGCTGCTTCTGTAGTGATATGCCAATATGTTGGGCAAGGTGATTCAGCTGACTGTACAAATCCTTTACTTACAGATCATATCACACATCAGAACAGTTTCCCCTTTGAAAAAGCCCCGTTTGGAGCCTGACGATGAAGCTGACCAATGTGATTAAAGACCAGAGGCTGGCAGCACATCTGTCACGACTGACTTATACATCAGGGCTTGTTTCTGCAAATTTCCATCTGGAGCGACAACCATGGTTCCTAACAATGCTAACATGTATCAAAAAATTTCAAATTTATGCAACCTTGAATTAACTTGGAGTGCCAACTTGACTGGGGCATTAGGTAAAAGGGCTATTGAAATTACAGTACACAAGAGAAGAAAGGAAACATGTAGATATGTTCTACTGTTCTAAGCCTGAAAACTAACAATAGTCTACAATGACAAGTGGTTGGTAAAAATATTGAATAATTTTTGGAAATATTAGGAGCAATCTTAGGTTTTCCCTCTTCCTGACTCAATTTTCCTTCATTTTCTATGAGAAAATGTTATAAGCAAAATACTTAAAATACAATGCCTGCTTTAATGCTTTATTCAAGTCTTGTGTGTGTTTAGTTGACGAGTCTTGTGAGTATTCACCCCTTGCATCTTGCATTGTGTTTACAGACACTATATAGATAGATAGATAGTTATTAGACCAGACGTCCTAGTAAATGGTTTCTATTTAACAGATTGTAAAATGCTTCCAGAGACTGCGCATCTTAATTAGGCAAACCACTTTTTAAATCCATCCTTAGCCAAATAAAAGGGTAAGCATGCTCTTTGTTCCACTCATTTTCGGATTATGAATGGCAGCCTAACCCATTCTGTCAGAAATGTTTTCTGAAGAAGAATGCTATTAAAGGTCTTATTTTACTCTGTGGCCAGCTTAAAACTGAAAGCCCAGATGATAGCAGCAGCACAGACCAAAAGCTTCAAAGAATACTTCTGATTTTGTATTAATTTATGCATAATGTGGAAATAACTATTCATCAGGAGCTGTGTGAATTATGAAGTCTGGCAACATTCAAAATAGCAACAGATTTGAAATTCTATCAAGCCTTTAGATATCATAAGATGACTTCTTAATGGCTAACCATATTCTTTACTTAGCAGTAAATATATAAAATATATATAAATCCGTTACTATGACATGTGAAGTAGCAAAGGGAGAATCCATTTCCAGCTTCTTCTAGTTATGTTCAGTCCTTTAGAAAATCTATATAACAGCCTCTGTCTGAAATGATTAAAAAATCAATAACACACTTCTTTTTTTGAGAATTGTGTTTTGATAACCTTTCTACAAGTACGGTTCTAGACATCCTTTACCACTTGCCTGGCTGCATTATCTGTAATTGTCTTTTAATAGACTGAGACTAAATTATTAGAAAAGCGTTGCATCACCAGGGAGTAAGGGTTGTCAGATACCAGTGAGATGCAATACATCAAATGCTGTTGTGTACAGCCTTATCGCATGTGCTGTTTGTTTTTTAGTTGTTCTTTTCTTTTTCTTCTTTTTCTTTTTCTTTTTTTTCTTTTTCTTTTTCTTTTTCTTTTTCTTTTTCTTTTTCTTTTTCTTTTTCTTTTTCTT
>JAWWMP010000132.1:44378924-44394607 GCA_035047865.1 Dendrocincla tyrannina
TTTTCTTTTTCTTTTTCTTTTTCTTTTTCTTTTTCTTTTTCTTTTTCTTTTTCTTTTTCTTTTTTTCTTTTTCTTTTTCTTTTTCTTTTTTTAATAGAGCTTTTGACCCTTGCAACCCACTCTAGTTCAGAACAGGCGAACTAATGAATGCAAAACTACATGCAGCTCCATAGAATTAATGAATCAATGAGAACAACAACATACTGGATAAAAAGTTCATGACCTGAAAAGCAGATACTGCAAAGTTTCTTTTTAGCTGAGCATAAGTTTTTTTTTGACTCCACAACTAAAGACAGAGTTCTTTAGGAAATCATAGAGAGGTTTGCTTTGCCACCACAAGCTACTTACTGTGTTCCTCCAAAGTACTCTTCTAATTCATTGAGAAAGCTTTTGAACAATAGTTGGACAAGGCCTTGACAAGTTCTTGAATGCCTGGGTTTTAACTCTGGCTAAGAAATTTACTTTGTCATTTAGAGTAATATATATATAGAGAGAGTATGTTATCACCTATGTAAAGATATTAGCAATTAACAGCTACTTACAGGTTGACAAAATTTAATTAGATGAAGTATTTGCATAGTGTTTTTGTATACCCAGCATGTCTTGATTTATGTAATTTTTGAAATTATTTTAGTGATGAGTGATCATTTGCCTCAACAAATGATCAAAAAAAGAGCTTGTTGAAAATGCCCCCCCAATTTAATGTCAGGACAAGGTAAGTATGCATTATGATTACTGAACTCTCAAGACAGGGTGGTGCCATAGGCTCGATGAGTGTCTGGACAATAGAAAGAGTCTTCCTCCCTAGGTTAGTGCCGGCTAAGGCGAGGGTCACCTCGACCGTTGAGTTTTTGGCAGGAACCTGAGCATGAGGGAGAGTTAGCCTTCACATGTGAGATATGCTTTGCATGTAGAGCTAATGTGCTAAAGTACAGAGTGGGTGGCAGCGCAGAATGGCTGCTCTCAAGGTGACAAGTCTCCCTTTATTTTTATGGGCAGAGGGACTCACAGTAAGAAAATATATGTTATGGAGGAGCAAAGGTGCATTGGAACAAAGTTATTTCTTGTTTAGAGAAAAGAGGAGTACATATTTGCTTCACAGGTTTAGGAAACCTGCTAGGAGTGGGACAGTTATACTTTCTAGGCAGTAACCTAATCATTTCCTTTGCTGACACAAGAAGCTAATCTTTCTCCTTACTGCTCTCCAGTGTGCTTGTGTGCTTCAGGACACATAGGAAATTTGTTTTGGCACTACTTTATATGGGTGCACCAGACAGGAAAGCCTCTGTGTAATATCACCATTACCCGGTGCATCTATGCACAGGGCACAGTTTAGCCACGAGTTTATTTTAGGCATCCTGGTATTTTCTTTTTTTATTTTATTGTGATGCCCACCACTCTGTGCTTTACTGATGATACAGTCCATAATTATTTCACTTAATATTTAGACTGTTCTTGATTTTTAGGAAAGAAATAACATGAGAAAAGATTTCTTGAATGGACAATCTGTCTGTGCCACAATCAAAAGTACAGTGGCTGATTCTCTGTGATTTAGTCTGAGAAGGGAGTCTAAATTTCAGAAGCTGAGGTCTCGGGTGCTTAAGGTATGAGTCTGGGGGAGAATATATGTATTCTGATTTTTCAGAGAAAAAAGTATTGTTTCAATAGACACACTACTCTTTGTCAAGCACCACAAATAAATTTAACACTGTTTTGACTTTTTTTGGGCCAAGCTGTTTGTACCATCAAGTTCATTCTTTATAGAATCCTGAATGAAATAATAGTTTTAGGCACATTATTACAGAAAATACTGCCATTTATCCCTATGGGCAGGGGAAGTAGTGTGGATTCTGTCATTGATCTCAGTAGTTCTAGGATCTGCCTTTGAGAAATGAAAATCAGAAGCTGAGCTTCTCTGGCAATTTTGGAAAAGCATAATTAATTAGAAGTACTTTTTTATACTTAAATTAATAAGATAGTAGTTCTTGAAAGGCATTAATGAGAATCTGAGACCTGCTGAAATCAGTGGGAGTTCTGTGATTCACCATCTTAGGGCCAAGATTTCATCAACTGTGAAATTTCCTACATGTTGCTTTTGCAAGTACTTTAAAGAGAAAGAAAACAAACCTGAAAGCTGAATGACATAATGACATGCTGGAATATTTGGCCTCGTGTAAGCCACCTTGCAAAGCTAACGCAAAATATAACTGTTATGTTGGTTTTGAGAGACATTAAGAGATGAATACAGCTTTTGTATTTTATCTGATTTGCTAGTTTATGGCCCTGGAAAATCATGGTGCAAAATATATTTTATAGAAGTCAGTTGTTTGTTTCAATAAATTGGGAATATCTCAGAGGAGGAAGGGAAAGGTTATTTTTGTATCAGAAGACAGAAACTGTTATCAGTTATCCATATTGTCCACATTGTGCCTGTACAATAGAACTTAGCTTGGAAACTGAAAAAAAACTAGCTCAGAACTCAAACCCAAGTTTGAATAACCTTCAGAAATCTATATTTTGCCTTTTCTCTAGATACTAGGCCCAAGAAAAATGAGAGAGATTTGTAGTACAAGTTTGATTTATGTTTCCATTTATTTTACCAAAGGAAAAGAGAGAATAAAGCTTATACTAGAATAAAATTTGCAGAATTGTGAGGTTAGTCTTGAAGCCAGCTACTTTGAAAACTCCTCTAGATGACCATTTGATCTGATTGCTGAAACTTCTGTGAATATTCCATGGCCAGCAGCAGTTAAAGACTTTATCCTGCAAGAACTGTTTCTAAAGAAAACCCCACTGGATGCATGCATTTGAAATAGCTAAGGTATTAATAGGCATTTGATTTTTCTCATCCATAGAAGGAAATAAATCAATTGTTTGATCAAGTTAAAAGATGTTCTGTGTATCTTATGTATGGTAGACTGCATTGAAATATATTACTTTTAATCAATTGCTACTTTGTTGTTCCTTGAACTCTTCATGATTATGTCTCCTAGGTGTGCACTGGCATATTGTTTGCATGTTTAGAGGAAAGATACACCTGAAGTTTTTGAAGTAAAAGACACAGTCTATAAATTGGTAGTGTAAAGGCTTGTCAAACTTGCAACAAGTGAACTGCAGATTGAAATGTTTGCTTCTGTAAGAGTACCGAAATAGCTCTGACATTTCTAGACATAGAGAATGTACGGGCAATATCCTTTTTGTTCTGTATACTAATCACCTGCACAAGGTGCATGCATTATTTGTAATCTGAGTAAATGAATTTTGCAAGCAACATCTGTGTTTCAAAGAAGTTCACAGACAGACTTACTTATACACGATTATTTCTTTAAAAGAACTGCAAAACTGAATTGAGATTTGGTAAAATAAAAAGAATTAAAATGAGGATAGGATGCATGAAAAGAAATTAAGTAAGATTATATGGTCATTGGATTAAATTTTGGATACATTTGCACACATTAAAAATTGCATCTATATATTTTATTATTACTCCCTTTTTATAAGATTGTATGTAGAAATTAGTACTGAGAATGTTTTAAGAAAGCAGGAATGATGTCATGTTCAACTCCCAAAGAGAGGGTTTTTTGGATACTGTGAGATTATAGAAAAAAGGTAATACACGGGAAGACAACAAGAGTGGAAATATAAGTCTTAAATTATTCAAGAGCCTAAAAATGAAGCAACTGTATCAATTTTATAAGGCTGTAACCAGAAGGAGAATTAGAGTAAAAGATGGTTTGACCAAACCAGTGAGATTAAAAACATTTTTTTGAGTGATCTTAATGAGAACAAGATGTATGTCACTGAAATGAAGTGATATCATGAGTAGCTATTTGCCAAGGTATGGATTTTTACTGTGCTGAAATCTAGGAGAAAGAAGTAATGGAAAGGCAAAAATCAGATGGTTGTAGCAGCTGATTTGCTGGATGAATCTATAACTCTTGGGTTACAGGCCTGGGTACTGGGACATCACTGGAAATGATGACTTAATAGAACTAGATTGACACAGGAGTTTAGTTGAAAACTTGGAAAATTTTAAAGGATAAGACACTAATTACATTGAGATAGTTTAATTTTTAGAGAGCCCCTGCAGAGAGACCTCAAAAAATTAGAGAGGTAGGCAATCACCAACTGTATTCATTTAACAAAGGCAAGTGGTGGATTCCACACCTGGGATGGGGCAACCCAGACTGTGTGTATAGACTACAGAATGAGAGGCTGGAAAGCAGTGCTGTGGAAAGAGACCCGGAGGTCCTGATTGATGGCAAGTTGAATATGCGTCAGCAGTGCCCTGGCAGCCAGGAGGGCCAATTTTGTCCTGAGGGGCATCAGGCAAAGCATCACCAGCTGGGCAAGGGAGGGGATTGTCCCGCTCTGCTCTGCACTGGGGCAGCCTCACCTTGAATATTGTGTGCAGTTTTGGGCACCACAATTTAAGAAAGATATTAATTTATGAGAAAGGTTTAAGGTATATATCAAGAAAAGATTTCTCACCCAGAGGTTGTTGGGCACTGGAATAGGCTCCCCAGGGAGGTGATCACAGCACCAAGCCTAACAAAGTTCAAGAAGCATTTGAACAATGCTCTCAGGCACACGTTGCGAACTTGGGGATTGTTCCATGCAGGACTGTGTTGGACTAGATGATCCTTGTGGGTCCCTTCCAACTTAGCATATTTTCTGATTCTCTGATGTTCTGTGATTATGATGCAGAGCTATTCACAATGCATGGAAATCTCTTTTAATACAAATTCCTTAATCTAAGCGTTTTCAAAATATTTATGACAGCATTTTAATTAGGCTTCAGTTAGATTTTATATGATCCAGTGCTTTGCACATGGATCATAGAATTTTGGGATGCCGCAGCTTGAGTCTGATGCCACATGAGGTAAATCTCCCCGATAATTTTCAGGATGTTGCAGCATAGTGTCCTGCAATAGTGTAGCATCAGAGAAGATGCTTAACCTGGTAACATTTCATACAGTTAGAAAATGCATCTGAGTAATAAAGGATGTTTTATTATTCACATTCTATTTTTGTTAAGTGAGGAAAGTAAAGGTAATAGTCCTGATGAAAAAAATCAACCAACCAACCAAAAAAACCACCCAAAAATCCAAAGAACAAAAAACAAAACAACCAACAAACCAAAAAGCCCTCCAACCAACCAATAAAAAAACCCAAAAAACCAAAACCCCCAAAACAACCAAAAAAATACCCAGCAAAAAAACCCACACCAAAATCAAACCAAAACAGAAAAAAACCAAAAAACCCCAGGAGGATGCAATGAACAGAGACCCAAATTCTTGGTCAAAAATGTCATAGGAAAGTTTTTAAGAGAGGTACCCTGACAAGATATTTATTCAGTATTTGTTGTTATTTTCATTCAGAACTCATTTTTAATATAGAAATACTAAAGCAATTATTTAAAAAGAAAGGCTAGATTATATATAAAATTTTAAACTTTTTGAATTGCTTTCAGTCTTCCTGGCAGTAAAGGAAGAAAATGCTGATGCAGAGTGAAATTTTGTTTAACTGTCTTTGATGCCATGCCAGTAGGTGGTCATTGTCACTTCAGCTGAGCTGCCAGAACTCTAACTGTGTGAAAAAAATCAGATTTCTTGGAGTGCTACTGCTTCTGTCTTTCCTGTTTCAGGTTTAACAAAGCTGGATATTTGACGAGATTTGGGATGTGATATGTTTTGTGCAAAATCTGAGCAAGCTACAGAAAGATTAGTGCATATTTTACAGCTTTCTATTTTTTCAAAAGTTGCATTTATTTTAGTTATTATAATGCAGAAACTCACTATAGAAGACAGATGATTGGAGATCGGTTTATAAACCCAAATCTACATGAGTCATTAGGGCAGCTAGAGACTTTTTTTCTAAAGAACAGAGATCTAAGAGAATGTGATATAATCCTATGTGTAAATCTCATATTGGCAACTGCCTGCATACTGAGATTCTATATACCTCTGAATAAGTAAGATTTATTTTATTGTATTTTTATTTTTCAGGGGTTTGATGCACAAATATAATCACAATTCTCTGAACTTTTCTTATCTGTGGAATCTCTTCTTTCTGCTAATGTGCTCTAACTAGATTCATATCTTTAATGAGAATTTTCCCTGGAAATCAGGTCACTGATAGCAACTACACAGCACTATTACTTTCCCATCACTGCTTTGATCATGTTATTGCATTCTGTCTTGCTCCCTCTCATCTTTTTAATTTTCATTACATTTATCACAGAAAAGCTGGAGACTGTTATACTGTTTATAAACACAGACCAATATTTTTAATTATGATACATTTGTTTAGACAGCTAAATAGATTATTTGAATTGAAAATGAAGCATCAAAGACTAGAAATACTGGTTAAACTAGCAATTTCTATCAAAAGATAAGATCTTCAGAGAGAATGTAAAGACCAAACTCCTTCTAAATAGTTAAGGATGGCAGTACCATAGTGATGGTGAAGGGTGGTACACAGTACCAGTACACAGCACAGGTCTATGGGCAATAAAAGCATTTATCCTAAAGCATGAAGCTTTGGATGAGCTAAACTGTTGCTGCTGTTTCTGCTTCTACTTTTTCCTTTTCAGTGTTTCCTCTGAAAGGGCAAGCTGTTATTGCATTAAGAGCAGAGTAGCAGAATGTTAGTACAGACAGAAACGAGCTGCTGGTGAAAAATATTTTCTGCAAATGATCAAAATTTTTTTTCTGGTGAGATTTCAAAGTTCAGAGAGCAAAGAAGGGCCCTGTAAAAGAAGGTAAAAGTATGTCTGCAAAAAGTAAAATAAAAAAAAAATGATTTGGTGACTGTTGTACAACATTTATACCTGGAGTGATTATATAGCAAAGTCAAAAGACTTAAGACTTGCGATACTGTCTATTATTCATTACATACAGAGGAAGGTACAAGCCATGCTGCAAGGAGCACTGCGGTCATGTGCACGATTAATGATTGTGGCACTCGTGGAATTGGGCAGCTTTCAGCTTCAAAAAGCTATATTAATAAGGCAGATACTTAGGGAGGGAAAAAAAGGGAAAAATTAAAACATTGACAATAAGACTTAGTAGATTCCACAGCTTAGCTGAGTTTTTTTTAAATCCATGTAATTTTTAACAGGAGTTTTCCTGGGACTGGGTGAAGTGTTGTTGACTTCTCAACTGGATATGGTAAATCATACACTTCTGTTTAATTTTTCAGTCTTTGTGGCAACCTTTTATCTGTTGTGTGTGCTTCCTTGACCATCAGGTTGTCAAGAGAAATGTAGTCATGGGAATGCCATTTTATAGATCTTCTTTTGGCAGAAAATCCTCCACCAGTGTGCAGAATCACATTCCTTTCTCAAGCTCGGATGCAACCTAAGCCTCCTTCCTCCCATATGGTCAGACAAGGTAATTATGCAGATAGCCGCAACTGCACCAATAGATTAAAATTAAACTCTACATGAGTGTGAATTTTAATGGTTTCTTTGTCTCTTCTTGGCACAGACCAGATTTTTATTACTGAATATATTAAATACAGTTACAGAAGATACAGTCAAACAACATATAAACCCTAATTTGCTAAAATGACAAAGGTTCAGGAGTGGCCCAAAAGCTCCTGTTCCAGATCACAGAAATGAGATATATGGTACAGTCTCCGTCGCCTTCTTTAAGCCAATTAACAACTCCCAACAACAATATTAATAGTCATCAGAATTCTTGCATGAATTATAACCTTAGCATTTCCCATGGTTATTTCTATAAGATTTAGGTATGAATAGTTATTTTGAAATAATCCATTAAAATAAATCAGAATAAAAAGAAAACATAGAAAGACCTTGAATAAAATTCCAGTCTTGGAACAAGTATTTGGCAATTAATGGGTTATCCCTGCTACTAAGCTCCTATGTCCTACTAACAAACGGAAACAGGATTGAACAGGATTCCTGTCTATTTTGACAGGAATTTTTTTCCTTTCAAACAGTTCTCACAGGGCATTCTCATGGTTTTTGTTTGGCTAAAAGCAGATGGTTTTCATTGTGGCAAGGCCAGTGAAAGATTGTTTATACAGTTTCTTATTTCAATATGGAAATTTAGTGTTATGGCTTAATTGCACTTGCATACATAATACCAGGTATGTAGAAATCAATGTAATTTAATTCTGAACAGCAGCTAAGGAAGCATCATGGAAATGATGTTCAGAGAGATCAAAATTTAAATGAAGATACCAAGGCTTTCCATTCATGGAGCACTGTTCTGAAGTTAGCTCAAAGCTTGTTTGCATTGAAAGGCTGGAAAGTGATCTGAATGAGTTTAATGACAGACATATTTCATTAAAAGGGAACAACCTTAAAAGTGTCTGTCAAGCCATTCCTCTTAAACCATTTGACAAATGTTTATGCAGTTTAGTGAAAAATCTTAGGCATCAAAGAAAGTGGTTGCCATTCTTTTCCCCTTCAAGTTCTTGGGTTGGCAGTAGCACTGCCGGTAGTGTTGGGCATGGTGCATCTTTGCCCTTTCCTAAGGGTTGGCTTGAACAGCCCAGAGTTTAGTCCAGATGGGATTGTTTGCCTTGGATGCTTTGGACAGGAAAGAACAAGGCCAGAGGGTGGTGAGTCTAAAAGCTGGAATAGGAAACAAATTAGTCTGGTTGCTGGAAGGGGCCGATCACTTCCTGAGTAGAACTGATGAGCTGCCAAGGACTGTCATAATGAAACATGCCAATGCCTCCTGGGGACTGTGCTGCAGACTTCCCTCTCAACGTGCCTTTGAAGGAATTTTGAGCAGACTGATGCCAGACAAATTGTTAGTGCTCCACTCCTCCCCTTTCGTTGTAAATACTGGAGTTATTTATTTGAAAAGGCCTAGGACTGTGACATCTTTCTAATGTAAAATGGAATGGTTTATTCTGTTCGAATCAAATTTTATTTATGCCTCAAATTGGCAGGACAAAGCGTGAGACTTTAATTTTGCACCTGACTATCAATTAGACAGGCATTAAGAGCAATTTAAGCAGAAAATACTGGATAGACACCACAAGCATGGGAAAGATTTTTTTGGTTGCTTAAATAAAAATATTTTCTGTTTAAAGACAATTAGTCAATTTGCATAAGAATGTCAAATTAGATAAGATATTTTGGTTCCTTAGCATCCTTTTTGATTCATCTTTAAAGAAAAAAAAATACGTATAGTTTCAGATCATTTGTAGTAGTGCTAATAAAACATACCTGTCATATTAATTTAGGTATGCTATTGGTGAATTGTGCCATGTATTCTGGAGGTTTTTGATGGTTA
Organism: Dendrocincla tyrannina; assembly: GCA_035047865.1. Lineage (NCBI taxonomy): Eukaryota > Metazoa > Chordata > Aves > Passeriformes > Dendrocolaptidae > Dendrocincla > Dendrocincla tyrannina. The sequence goes on from JAWWMP010000132.1 coordinate 44,388,203, forward strand.
TTTTTTCCTCCTCTTTTTAAAACTCATGTAAATACTGTTATTTGTCCTTTGGTAGAATTGAACAGCTAGAATTTTATTTTGGCCCCAGGTTTTTTTCAATTTGTAGTAAATTATTTTCCAGTTTAATGTTTTGATAGTTTAATGTAGACATCACTTTATATTCTTGCAAATAAGTTCATAGTGATGATTATTTAGGTAATAAATATTTAATTTGTTTTTAGTGGTATTTAGGTAATTTATTTAAATTTTAATTTATTTAGGTAATAATTTAATTTGTTTTTAGTGGTATTTAGAGTAGTATTTTAGATAATAATAGTAGTCTGAAGTAACAAAAATGTTTTTTTTAAAAAGGTGGAAAATAATTTATTGTGTTTTGTACTTGCTAAAGACTGGAAGATGGGAGAAATTGCTAAATTTGGACTGCAAAACATACAAAGTAAAATAGATACCGAAGAAGCTTTTTGTACAATGGATTAAAACCATGGCTTTCTGTTTGTCTCTTTCCTATAGCCTGAATACAAGCTTTGCATAGTCAATATCAGAGACAGCATCTTCAGAGAATCAGTTATTTAAATACGACAAGAGATGTGTTAAAAACATTATTCAGTTAGATTCATTACTAATTCTACTATTACTAATCCGTTACTAATTCTACTAATCCTATAATAGGGAATGTATCATCCCATTATAAGCACAAACAGTTTAGTGACTTTGTTACCAGTGTCTAAGCTTAGGCCTGGATGATCTCATAAAACAGAGAGCTTAGAGACAAAACTGAATATTCCATATTTTATTATTTCTTTTCTTATTATGTAAAATTCTGTACGTCTCCTCACAAATTATAGGAAAGGTAGAATTTCTGGTCTACTCTCTGTCCAAGAAAATAATTTTATTAATAGTCTAAGGGTTAGATTATTCTCAATCTTCTTTTTTTTGTGTCTTGTTTACAAGAACAAAATTGATTCTATAAGTTGCTAAAGATAATATCACAAAAAAATCAAATTTTTATTAAAAATTCTTTCTTTTGTGTTACTTTTAAGAATGTTTCATTTAGTTTCTGAAAAATCCTACTCATCTATGTTTCTTTCTCCTCTGACATCATTAAAGCTTTGCCATGGCTTTCAGGTTTCATCCCAAGTTGAAAGCATTTCTATAGTTTCCTGTCAGAAGAAAAATCTGCAGAATTTGCTGACATTGAAGACTCCAGAGACTTTCTTCTGTTGCCTGAGCATATCTATCTAGTGCCCTTGGAGGTGCCTTGGGGTCTGCTGCAGGGTCTCCACATACTTCTCCAGGAGGGAATAAGTTTCCCATAGGTCCTGAATTGTATCTGCCAGCTTCATGCTGACGTTTCAGCATGTCCCAGATGGCACCAGGTGGGCAATTGAACTCAGCTTTGGTTTTGATTTATGTGCCAGGAAGCTGAAGTTTGCAATCCATGATGATAGCTAGTGTTGTGAATTTGAGTAATTAAGAGGCTTCTGTATCTCATCAGTGATGATTTTAGACATTTCCTCTCTTTATTTTCAGTTGTCTACCAGCATAATCATAATTTCTGCACATTTACTGTAAAAAGTAATTTCTTTCACTTGCACAGCCATAAAATGTTATCCAAGCAAAATCAGCACCCCAGTGTCACAAAACAAAGCATTATAGTTGAATGATAAGAGTATAGATTAAATAGGAACTTCATTGATGCAATCTATCAAATATAGTTCTTATTTTCTTCCCCCCCCTTTTTTTTTCTGTCACACTGACATTAATGTATCTTTGTTTACCCTTGAATTGTACTGAATTTTGCTAAAGTCTGGTTTAATCCCAGTAAGAAGCCAAGCCCCATGCAGCTTTTGCTCACTGCCCTGTCAGACAGTTAGGAAAGAGAACTGGGAGAGTAGATTCTGGAAAAGTCATGGGTTGAGATAAAGACACTTTAACGGGTAACACACAAGTCACACACAAGCAAAGCAAAACAAGGAATTAATTCACACTTCCCATGCACAGGCAGCTGCTCAGCTGCCCCCAGGAGAGCAGGGCCCCATCACACATAATGGTTACTTCGGAAGACAAACAGCATCACTCCAAATGTCCCCCCATTCCTCCTCCTTCCCCCTACTTTATATACTGAGCATGATGTTCTATGGTATGGAATATCCCTTTGGTCCATTTGGGTCACCCGTCCTGGCTGTGTCTCTCCCAGCCTCCTGTGCACTCTCAACTTCCTCATCAGCATGGCAGTACAAAAAGCAGAAAAAGTCCTTGTCTCTGTGTAAGCCCTGATTAGCAATGACAAAAAATCTCTATATTATGAACCCTGTGCTCAGTGCAAATCCAAAACACAGCTCCAGTCAATGTGAAGAAAATTAACTCTGCCTCAGCCAAAGCTAGCACGTTGGCAAACAGAATTTCATTTCTGTAAATTTAAGGAATATGTAGGAATTAGCATGTAATTTTCAAATGGTATCTGGAAGACCAATACGTTGTCTTCAGAACAAATTAAGTTTAAACAAAGCAAGTTGAATTCATGACAGAAAATAATTTATTAAACCTTTTGGCAGAACAATTTATTCTCTTATGAGAAGAAATAATACTTCCACTATGGGAAAGCAGAATGAGATAAACACATTCTCAGAACATAACATAAAGGAGAAGGACATGTAAAGGGAATAATAGTCTCTCTTAAAACATTGAACAGATGTTTACAACCTAAACTGCAGTAACCTAAATTTACTGGAAGAGACTGAATGGAATCAGAAAACAAGTGGTTTTTTTCTGTTTTCTTCTTCTTCTTAATGTGAGGGTGGAAAATGAAAGCTAAAATATATCATTCTTTCGGAACTATGCCTAAATAAGACCAATGCTTTGGGGGAGAATGCATATATACATGTATATCAATGTATATAATGTATAACTTCTCCTTGTTTGAGCCATTTGTTCCTGACACATGATGTCAATTATTTATGAAATGACCTGTTCCTTTAAATTGCATATTCTGTTCTGTGTGCTACCTCCTACCTCTGCTTCACTGAATGAGTATCTGCCCACTATTTACATGCTTTTGAGAGTTTCCTTATTCACTTGATGATGATCAAAGGATGGATTTTTTTGTAGTACTTAGAGTCATGAAGATGCAGACAAGCACCAATGAGAATTAGATACTTAGGTACCTTTGAAAATTTCATTTGATGACTGTTCCCTTAAAAATCTAGTCATGCATACTTATGCCTATCCATATAACTGAAAGGAACTGTGAATCAGGATTTATGTAATGATTTTTTTTTCAGCTGATTTGCAAGCCTTTGAGAGTAGATCAAAATTCACTTTAATTGATTTTCAAAATGGACATTGAATCATTCTTTCGTTATCCTCTTAGTATCAGCTGAATACCTGGATAACAAGAAAGGTACCCAATTCTTTATTATCCTGTACAGAGGAGGAAAAGCACTAAAGTGCTGAGAAAAATGGCACGGAGAGGGAACAAAATTGTAATAAGGATTTTTATAATCCTGCTTTTCATTCTCTATTGTAGGCAGAGCTAAAAACAGGCTAGGGGGTTGTTATACAGTGGGAGATATATTATTGAAACATACAGAGAAACAGAATGGCAGTGTAACCAAAAACCAGAGGATACTTTTCTTCCCTTTATTTCTGTTTCCCAGTGCCCTAAGAGAAGAAGGCTGAGCTGTGCATGGGTCTTCTCCATGTACCACAAGTTCAGTCGGTGACAGAGCACCTGGAGCTATGTTTGTACTAATGGTCCTTAGCAATTGAAATGTTCAGATCCTGTGGCAAAGACCTGTGCTATCCATCATCTCTCAGTCACAGCTGTTCACACCGTGAGAATTTCCTTGTGCTCCATAACTATGCCAGTCTCCAAATGAATGTGTGATACCCAAATAGCGGAATGACAGATGCCAGGGTATGTGTTGGGCTTCAGAGTATTATGATGAATTTTAGGCTCTTCATAAATGGGGCTTTTTCCTAACAGTTGGTTCTCTAGGAATCTTGGATTTGACTCAAAGGTATGTGTCTGGATGTCATGTCCTTCCCAGTCCCAGCCGCCACAGGGCTCTGTGGGATTTCTGAAACAAGCATAATTTTAAAGTGCCTTCTGGGCGGGTTTGAATTATGCTTTAGTTTAGCTTCTGTCCTAACAGGCATTAAATAACTGGAAAATCAGATTAAAGATAGTCTTCCACTCCTGTTCCTAAAATGCACAGAACTTGAACCTGAAACAGAGGCTGTGGTATCTATGCATTTTGGATTACATAAATTTAAATACCTTTCAGTTTATCTTAGCAGTAACTGAAGAAAATGGAGACAAAATACCTGAACACTAAAAATACTTACTTGGTTTTGTTTTTAGAATATTTTCTAATCTCTTCTACTGAAAGTTTCTCAGTCCTTTTATTTTTTATTTTCTTGTATTATTATTTTTAACTCTAGTATCACCGTTAAGCATTTTTTTTCAGTGTAATATCTTTAAAAGCTTCTAGACTCTGTCTTTTCTGCAAAGTGTTGAAAATATCTGTGTTAGAAAACACATATATGTGTATTTACTCCTTTGCTGATTTTCAGGCCATAGCTACCACATGTTTTAATTAAATTCTAACTATCTGGTTCAATTTCTTGGATTACTGAAGGTCATAAAGGGATAAAGACACATGTATCAATAATTTACACCATTTAAAAATTGAAAAGAAGAACACCAGAAGTAAGAAAGGAAGAGTCAAAAAGACAAAAATAATAAACATTGATTTTCTTCTCTGATTCTCTTCGATCTTTGGCAATCTTTTGTGAATACTAATTTACTTATTTTTTACCCCAAGGACAGTACAGCAAAAGCCATTGTATTCAAAATGCTTCTTACTATTCGTGTTTCATTTTATTGGTTGTGCAGCATTTGGTTTCTTTAAGCTCAAAGGTGATTTCTTTGAGCAATGAATTTTTTAACATTAAACATTTAAAATATATAAATTTATACTTCCTGTTACTAAAAGAAAGTGATTAATAAACTTTCATTTATGCTTCACTCTATACATTTCAGTATCCTCTGCTTTCAAGAAATTTAAGGGGGCTATGAACCATACTAACTTTTTACATGATCTCTCTTATGCTCCTACAAAATCTCATGGAGACCTCTTGGCAATACCTCATCCAGTAACAGCACAGGAGTGCAACATTTCCTCTCTCTCTTTCTTACTGAAAATCTCACTGAGTATGAGCCAGCAGTGCCCTTGGCAGCCAGGAGGGCCAACCATATCCTGGGGGTCATCAGGCAAAGCATCACCAGCTCTAAGGAGGGGATTGTCCCGCTCTGCTCTGCACTGGGGCAGCCTCACATTGTGTGCAGTTTTGGGCACTGAAATATAAGAAAGATATTAAGTTATTAGAGAGGGTACAAAGGAGGTCAAGTGAAGATGGTGAAGGGCCTTGAGGGGAGGCTGTATGAGGAGCAGCTGAGGGCACTTGGTCTGCTGAGCCTGGAGAGGAGGAGGCTGAGGGGAGACCTCATTGCAGTTACAGCTTCCTTGTGAAGGGCAGAGGAAGGGCAGGCACCGATCCCTTCTCTGTGCTAACCATTGACAAGACCTGAGGGAATGGCCTGAAGTTGTGTCAGGGGACGTTGAGGTTGGATATTAGGAAAAGGTTCAAGCAGCGGTTGGTTGGGCAGTAGAACAGGCTCCCCAAGGAAGTGGGCACAGCACCAAGCCTGATACAGTTCAAAACACATTTGGAGGATACTCTCAGGCACACTCTTGGGGATGGCCCTGTGCAGGGCTAGAAGTTGGACTTGATGATCCTTAGGGATCCTTTGCAACTTGGCATATTCTGAGATTCTGTGAAAGTCACACATACAGTCTTTTTGAATTCTCTAACAAAAGAAATTACTTATATATAAATATATGCATGTTAGAGAGTTTTCTTAGAGCACTTTTAGCCCATGCTTGAAAATAGCATTCCAGCACTATCCTCCAGAGTCACTATAGCAATGTAATTTTTATTTCATCATAAAATGTTAAAAGCCAACAAAAGAAAAGTTTCAGATGGAGGTAATTTGATATTTAGTATCCTTCAATGATTTGATCAGAAAACATTGCATTTCAGAAGGATCTAGCAGGGCATGTAGTGATAGGACAAGAGGGAATGACTTTAAGCTGAAATAGTGTAGATTTTTTTATTAGATATTATGAAGAAATTCTTTAAGAGTGGTGAGACAACAGAACAGGTTGCCCAGAGAGACTGTGGAGTCCCATTTTTTGGAGCTGTTCAAGGACAGGCTGCATGGGTCTTTGTGCAACCTGGTCTAGCGGAAAGTATCCCTACCCTTGGCAGTGGAATTGGAACTAGAGGAACTTTAAGATCCCTTCCAACCCAAACAATTCTATGACTCTATGATTTTTTTAA
>JAWWMP010000132.1:44394707-44445577 GCA_035047865.1 Dendrocincla tyrannina
AATCTTGGACCTTGGGAAACCAAGATAACTGAGAAACATATTTTGTCAATAAACTGAAGGGCATATCTTCAAGTGGAGCAACTAGAAAAATAATTTATTATACAGATTGTGACTTCATTCTGTTGTTTATATTTGGTTGGCTAAGATTTCTTTTTAGCATTCAAGTGCAATATGTATCACTCAACCAGGAATACACTATAGAAAGTATCTTGTTAAAAAGAACAACAAAAATCCCAGGAGACATCTAGGAGAAGCTGTTACCTTCACGAGAAATTAAGCTGCCTTTCCTATTTGGTTTAGATTCAGTCTGTTGCCTTTTATCTGCTTATACCATTATCTTCACTTTTTAATGTAATTTCCTCTCTATTTGTATTATGAGAATTCACTTATCGCAATTATATTTCTTTATGGCCTGTATCTGTGGTGGGTTGACCCTTGACTGGGTGACAGGTGCCCACCAAAGCTGCTCTGTCACTCCCTTCCTTATCTGAATAGGGGAGAGAAAATAGAATGAAAGGCTTTTGGATTGAGATAAGGATCACTCACCAGTTACTGTCACAGGCAAAACAGAATTGACTTGGGGAAATTAACTGAATTATTAACAATGAAATCAGAGTAGGGTAATGAGGAATAAAAAACTAAATTTTAAAACATCTTCCTCCCACTCCTCCCATCTTTGCGGGCTTGCCCTCACTCCTGAATTCTCTACCTCCTCCCTGCCTTAGCAGTACAGAAGGATGGGTTATAGAGGTTGAGGTCAGACACATATGTGTTGTCTCTGCTGCAACTTCCTCCTCAGAAGGAAGACTCCTCACACTCTTTCCCTGCCCCATCATGGAGTACCTCCCACAGGAGACAGTTCTCCATGAAGTTCTGCAGTGTCACTCCTTTCCACCAGCTGCAGTTCTTCATTAACTGCTCCAGCACAGGTCCCTTCCATGAGATGCAGTCCTTCAGAAAAGGCTACTCCAGTGTGAATCCTCCACACTGTCACAAGTCCTGCCCACAAACCTGCTCCAGTATGGGCTGCTCTCTCCACAGGTCCACAGGAGCCTGCTCTGACTTCAGCTTCCCACAGAGTCACAGCCTCCTGTGGGCATCTACCTACTCCAATGTAGGGCCCTCCACAGTGTGCAGGTGGATCACGGCTCCACTGCGAACCTCCATGGACTACAGTGGGACAGCTTGTTTCAGTCTGCATCATGGGCTGCAGAGGAGTCTCAGCTGCAGCACCTGGAGGACCTCCTTTCCTTCTTTTTTTCAGTGACTTGGGTGGATGCAGAGCTGTTGCTATCACATATTCTCACTCCCCTCTCTGGCTGCTGATGCTATAGCGCAATAACTTCTTTCCCCTTAAATATGTTATCCCAGAGGTGCTACCACTGTCACTGACAGACTTGGCCTTGGCCAATAGCAGGTTTGCCTGGGAGCCAACTGGTATTGGCTTCACTGGACACGGGGGAAGCTTCTGGCAACTTCTCACAGAAGCCACCCCTGTAGCCTCCCCTGCTACCAAAGCCTTTATATACAAACCCAATGTTATCAAAGAAATACTGTATCAATGTATCAAAGAAACACTGGCTAGATTTAATGTAAAAGTATCAGATTATTTCAGGGAAAATTATTAGTTAAAACACTAAAGAAATACTTCAGTGGGGTTGAAAAACTTTCACATACCATTGAACAAAGGATCATTTATTTGTCTGTTTCAGTTTGAGAACAGATTTCCAAAACAGCCTTTTTTGACAAGAGCAGATCACCTGTGCTCAGTAGGTTACTGGTTAATCCTGTGGGAATGCCATATCAAAAAATCATCACATGACCAATAAATCTGTGTTACAGGTAGTTAGTGGACTCAATTCATCCCTGGCATAACTTCGCATTGGAAATTGAAGCAAAGTTTGCCTTTCTGTATTTGTGCTTTATCTCATTAATGAAAAACCTGTTGGTTATTAAGACAGCTATGTTTTTCTCTATGAGTTTCAAGAACAAGAAGATACATTCTCTCTAAGCTGTGAAGCATGCACTCAGTATTATTGTCATTTTGGGGTCTGCATGTAACAGTGTTTAAGAAATATATGAGACAAAATACTAGAAGATGCAACTCTTATGTATCTTACAAGCAGTAAACTGGTGACTTTAACTTAACTTCAGAATGCAACAGGGTACTTATATAGTATCCATAATAAGAATAAAAATATGTGGTAGTAAGGAATCAGGCCTTGATTTCTTGATCCCTCTTCCTATTTTAGCTTCCTACACAGAACTTACCTGAAATTACAAATGCTATAAAAGTCAATGTTTGAAACAGTTTCTCTAGAGGTTAAAATACATTTTGAAAACAAATTTCTTGTTGGAAAAAATTTAGAACTTTTAGGCAAATGATTTTGTAATCATGACAGTGCATTATTTGCAAATGAATTAATTCAACTAGTCTAAATGCCATGGAAGTTAATGACGGTGATCAAATTACTTCAATAATAACAAATGGAACCTAAAGGAGAAATTCTTCTATGGATAAGCTAGGTTCTTAAAACAAAATATAACAGGGAAAAGCAATCCATAAAAGAAAAAAAGATAATCTTCTCATGGAAAATCCAGGGGTCTTTTTACATTCCTGTAACATCTGAAGATGAATTTTAGTTCAGTTATCACTGATACATTTTGCAGGTTTAAGATGTCAACCTTCCAACTTTGTTGAAATTTGTGCTTTATAGAAAAGAAATTACAAAAGTCTTCAAACATCATTTTGGAATTCTACTTCTAGATTAAGTGAAGAATTTTCAAAGCTTTGGCTTTGGCTTTGAAAGTGCTACAAGATACAACATTAGAGTGACTATGTCTTAGAAATACAGTGTGTAGGAGAGTGGAGTGTTGGGATGAAAGTTTATGTGCCCTTGTGTTTCTAGTGTGTGAGCTATAAATCTCTATAAAGATGTTTTACTGCATCAGATTGATTGTTTTCATGAACCAAAACCAATGAGATATATGTGATTTTTCAAGTAGCAAGATATTGTGCAATGCAATGTTCTAGAAAAATACGATTCAATATTTTGCTATGTCTGGAGTGTGTTTTTGGAACATTATCTCTAATATAAGTGCTGTGGCTGATTTGAATATGCCCCTTCTGCCAGCTGGTAAATGTTTGTTGTGTGTATTATTGGCCTCTTTTTTCCATGTTTGCTTTCTTCTTGTCTGCCTTTCTGTCTGTATCCCTAGAAGATGATGGGTAGGATATGGGTATAACATAACAGAGATATTGCTCTGAAGTTTGCTAAAAGGCTCCAATCATGACAAGAGTAAAATCGGAACTGAATTTTTCATAAAGGGTTATGGGCTATATTCATAAAAATGCATATAGTTGTGCCTCTGATAGACATAACTTCCTGCAAAATGAAAAAGATTAAAATTCACCCATCCATTTTAATTTTTACAAACCCATTATTCCCCCCTGATAATGGCTCATTCTGATTTTGTTCTACATCATAAAAGGGAGGTGGGGCACAAATACATTCCTTCCACCAGACTTGAGGCCACAATATTTGCAGTGTTTTAGTTCTCACTGATGTTATGTTCTACTGCTGTGTTAAAACCAAGCAACCATTTGAAAATACACTTGACCTTGTATTTCTGTAGCTATACAATTACAGTTGCAACTATACAATATACAAACGCTGATATAATAAAGGATGGATTCAAGGAAGAAAGCATTGGCATCTCTAGTATGTAAGAACATGCGACCTGCTAGTGAAAAACAAGATGAAAGGCCATAATTTCTTAGTTCACAGGTTAGTTCCATTTTCTTCTGAATTGCTTTGGTTTTTTTCATGAGAAGAAAATGTCGTGCCTTTTGACTGTGTTAGCCTATTTATATTTTCTGCTATAAAACACTAGATTAGTATGGAATGGTCAGTTACTCATGGACTGTGTTCTCAGGGGTATAACAAAATCAGTTTATTAATAACACATTTTGACGTATATAGGGTTATTATAATTAAGAGGCTGGGTTATGCAAAATGAGGGATGGATCATGTAACTAGGGAATACATTATGTTAATAAGGGGAAGCAGGTATCTAGAGTTCATCCATTACTCATGACACAAGGGAAGGGGAGACAATGGATGTTGCTAAACAGATTTTGGGTACAGGGCAGGGAATACACAGAAACTGCAAATGTTGTCAAATGCAAATATAGTCTTTAGGCATCCAGAGATGGGTCAGTGTTGCAGGTTGGATTAACTCTATCCTTTTTGGGAGGCCTCCTGCATTCTGGTATTTTGCAGATTTGTATTCCTACATTAGTATGTAAGAATCATGCAAATTTCCCTGCTTTGCAGTCCTGGGAGGAAGTCTTTCATTTTTAGTCTCCCTTCTACTAATACTACACTCTCATTTATTAATTTGCTGCTATATACTTTCACAAAATGGTCCTTCTGGTAAGACTTCATAGTTATCCCTCTATATTCTTTGTATTTCCCATTATCCCATTAATCTTTGTAACACTTGAATTCATGCTCAGTTTCTGAGTTTCTCATAGTGCACATCTCAACACTGGATTCCACCCTTCATCCCCATACCTCTTTCAGTAAATTTCCATGGGAATAGATATCTGTTATTTTTCCTACAAGGAAAAAAATATGCAAATCTGACAGGAAAAGAAAAAAAAAAGAGAGAGTCCCTCCTTTCTATGACTCTGCTAGTCTTCCTAAACTTGAAAGACTCAATCCAGGTCCCAGGTCAGTGTCTATCCTCTTTTGTTTTCCTATGTTGCTGCTTCAATGACCTGGCACCACTATGTCTGTAGCTGTTCAAATTTAAATGTTGAAGCAAGGGGCTTTTAAGGTCCCTGCAAGCTGTCAGAACAACTCACTCTTTGGGAGCTGGTACTGAGCTTCAGTGTACCATTCTTACCAGCAATGCTGATTATTTTCCATGAAATAACAGCTACTCTTTCTAAATATATCTCTGAATATATCTCCTGAATATATCTGGAAAGTAAGTTTGTAGTGTTTATAAAGGGGGTGATCTTAATGACCAAGATGTCATATATACAGTCAAATCTTCTAACTATATTGTCTTACCAACTACTCCAGTTAATGAGATGTGTGTTGTGAGGGTTACTTTATGCCTAATATTGTATATAATGTCTCAAGTATCATTCTATTGATATTTAATTAGATATGTCGTGAGACACTCCCGTATACTCCAAATTCTTCCTTTAATTCATTAAATAATGAGATTGACTTCTGGACTGTGACTCCACACTATGGATATTAAACCCATAGTTGTAATTTAATTTTTGGAATCTTAAGTCCCTAACAATTCTTAAGATGTGTTTGTCTTACTTTTTTCTTTATTCTTCTCTTTTTAATCTGAAGAATTCTCTTGTTTGTTTCAATTTGTTTGTGGTATCCTGCTAAATTTTCTGTTCTTGTATATAATGTTCTTTCCTGATCAGTTTTAATTTTCATTGCTTTTCCTATTTGCGGTAATCTTTATAGAGGTATTTTTCTGCACTTCTATATACCAAGGGACCTTCCTCTACTCCTAAAGTCAGTATTTGTGAATAATTCCTAAATTCTTTAACGAATACCTTCAAAATATTCATATTCATATGTTTTTGAATATCATTGAGACTCGTCTGTAAATTAACAAAATATCTGCTTCCTTTTTTGAACATAAGGAACATGAGTTGATATTTTTTCTTAGGACTCAGACTTCAAACACTAGGATCAAAACATAAATTTTGTTCATTTGCTCATTTTCAAACGGGAAATTCCCAGGGCCTTTCCCTTCCAGCAAAGAACAGTAATACCATCATTACAGACAGTTACTTTTTCTTTTCCTTTATTTCTTTTTTTAGTCTTGGTTTGAAGGCTTTTCTCTGTAATGATCATATTTTTTTGAACTACTGTTCCACCCTTTCCAATTTTTTGATATGTTCACTTCAAAGCTTTGCTGCTTAGTGTGTGAAATTCATCTATCTTCTGGCAAAATTCAGGCTTTCAGGTTTGACAGTTTATTCAGTATGTTCATTATCTTCTGTATGAAATAATTTGCTTTCTACTATACTTGCGTATTGTGTTTACATTTATTTATTTATTTTTTTTTACTATCAGGTCATTATTTAGTGCACGCTTATATCCTATATTAAAAATCCAGACTCTTAGAAGTGTTTTCTGTCATGCATGTCCAGTTTATATTCAATATCCAGGGTTTTGAGTAGAATACATTATTCTCCAATTCTTCACAGAGTTATGCTCTGTGAGGGATCTTACATATATTCTCATGTATTTCACAGAATCACAGAATGCGTAAGATTGGAAAGGACCCCAGCGGGTCTTCTTGTCCAACCTCCCTGCTCAAGAAGACCCATCCTAGAGCACATGGTACAGGATAGAGTCCAGACAGTTCTTGAATATCTCCAGTGTGGGTCAGTCCACAACCTCTCTGGGCAACCTGCTCCAGTACTTGGTCACCTGCACAGAAAAGTTCTTCCTCATATTCAGGTGGAACTTTCTGTGCATCACTTTCTGCCCATTGCCTCTTTTCCTATAGCTTGGCACCACTAAGAAGAGCCTGGTTCCACTTTCATCTTGACACACTTCCCTCAGGTACTTACAGGAATTGATGAGGTCCCCTTCCAGTTGTCTCCAGACCTAACAGACCCAGGGCCCTCAGCCTTTCCTTATAAGCAAAATTCTCCCTTAATCATCTTTGTAGCCCTTCACTGGACTTGCTCCAGGAGCATCATGTCGCTCTTGTCCTGGGGAGCTCAGAACTGGACACAGCACAACAGATGCATCTCACTAAGGCTGAGTTAGGGATCATCTCCCTCAGCCTACTGTCAGTGCTCTTCCTAATGCACCCCAGGATACCACTGGCCTTCTTGGCCACAAGGGCACATTGCTGGTTCATGGACAGCTAGTTGTCCACTAGGACTCCCATGTCCTTCTTAGCAGAGCTACTTTCTGCACTCTAGGCAGATTTAAGCACTGGAGCAGATGTCTTTATCTCCTTTCACTCAGTGTGCAGGGCTGCAAGAGTGGTTGCCATCAGACAGCCCATGTGGGGCTGTGTATTCTTGCAGCTAGAAGGCTGCAGAAGGCTCTATCTCCATGCTTTTTTGCACAGGAAAATGCACGTTATTTGCATGCCACGCCTAATGGAACCTCATTTAAACACTCTTCCTGCCCAGCATACTCTCTTGTTCAGTACTTCGCCTCTAAAACATATTAAGGAAAATATCTAGACATAAACAATACTGATTACCAGATTCAGTCCGTGCCATGTCTTTACCAACCTGACCCTGAGTGTTCTGAAGGATGATCTTGGAAGCCTGCTTACCTCAAGCCTACAATTCTACTAGAAAAACTTCAATACCTTTGGTGTGGAAACACGTAAAGGAAAACAATGGCACCAAATAGTTTTGAAAATATGCTTATATAGATGCACAGACATATTTTTCCTTGAGTCAATGAAAACTTCTGTGAGGAAGAATGAATTTAGTGCTGTAGAAAAATAAGAAAAAGCTTTATGCTAACTTTTGGTTAGATGTGCAGGAATTAATTATCCAGGTTTGGATCTGGATTTGTTGTTGGGTTTCTTTTTGTTGTTGCTGGGTTTCTTTTTATTGTTGTTGGGTTGGTTTATTTATTTGTTTTTGTAAGGGATTGACTTTCTTTAAGTACAGACATATAGGAAATGAAGATAGGTCAGCTAGGAAGTCCATGAAACTATACCACGTTTTTCATTAGAAGGCATCAAATAGATAAGACAAAATTTCATTTAGTGAAAACTAGTTTTTGGTATAAGATAGTGGCAGCAGGCTGTGACCAATCCCTGGAAAATTGATTTTGTGGTATAATAAAACTGAATATTAGACACAGTTTCAAGATTAATATTGTTAAAATGTTATATAGTAGGAATGTTTTGTTAGTAATTCTCCCTTGTTTTCTCAACACATTTAGTTCATAGATGTTTATTCTTCAGAGGTTTGTTCTAAGATGAGTTAAAGACCAGTTTTCATTCCATTGCAATGAGATTATGACACTTAGCTTCTTAAAATCTCATGAACTCTTTTAACTTTCATTTTCTATGGTTATCTTTTTGAATAGAGCAACACTAGCAAGTTACTGCCTTGTGTTGCCTTGTGCAGAGACTTAGGTTAACACAAGGACTACAAACCAAAAATGGCTGTTTCTCTTCTTTCTTATTATCCTGTTCTTTTTTTTTTTCTTGGTGGGGTGCGTTTTGGATGACATATTTTCCCTACTGAGAGCTGCAGGATTCTGTAAACTCTGCATTGAAACACATGTTTTCATCATTATCTCAGTTCTAAGTATTCTCATAATCACAAATGTAGAAGGGTTTCTGTTACAGCAAAGATGAATAAATTAATCTCAAGTGGTCCATTATCAAAGGTGAAAAAACCTATCATTTTTTACAAGTGTAAAATAATAGCCCATATTCTGATTACCAGAATACATTGATTAATTGCTAGTAAATGAACACTACCAGAAAAATTATGAGAATTCAAAGTTCAGTTACTTTTTAAGTGTGTTTGAGGAGAGAAATCACCATCATGACGGCATGCATCTCCTCTCCACATAACTCATCATAATACCAAACTAAATTAAAATTAAATAAATTTGAGTAATTTCAATTCAAATACTATATTTCGAATTCCTCCAATACTTTCACTGGCCCAGAGATCATAACTGCTGTATTTACAGAGGTAGTTGCTTTAGTATCTTGAGATAATTCATTGGAAGGGTTTCACTGTAGGATGGGAAGGTTGAATTACAGTTGTTGGTACTGTGGAGTTAATAGAGGTGATGATTCCATTCAGTAGTGTCCTGCTCCTATCACTTTGTAAACCAAAGAGCGCATTTTTTGGGTAGCAAGGAGTGAGATGGAGTTTTAGTCCAAGACTGTGCAAGACTGTGCAAGACTGTGTATCAGGAGTCCGTAGGTCCGGAGACAATGATTCTTTCCACTGAGCAGAACTCAAAACATGTTCCAGGAATGATACACAGCTTCTGTTTGCCATCATTCCTACCTCCGCTTTACATACAGCAGTCTCTGTTGAAAAATGGTTATCTGACAATGCTGAGGCAAATTACTTACTATAGAATTTCTTCCCCTGATACTCTGGCATTTAAAATCACAGTAGCTGATCCAAATATGGTTTGCATTACACACTAGTGGCAATGTGTAAAGTCTGCTTATCTGTAATACAGTATTTTTCTCCATTTCTAATCTCCTACTGCTGAAATCATTAAAATATCTGATAGAATACTATTCAATCCATCATGGAAACATATTCTTATTACTGTTTGGTAAAAACATATGCTATAGGGTTCATTTATGCACTGATGGTTGACAACTAAAACTATAAGCAATATGTATTCACCATATACTTCTTCATCATTTCTATTTCAACTTCTAACATTCTACTTGCACAGAAAATGAAGAGACTGGTTCCTTCCTTGTCCAGTATCATACATAAATCAGTGTTCTGGCAGAAATGAATGACACATGTTTAGGATTTACAGCTTTTCTTAAGAGAGTGACCAATACATAGCATAATTGGCAAAATACTTTTTGCTGCCTTCTCCCTCATCTTGATTTTTATGACTGTGATTTTTCTTAAATGCTGAAAACCTTTAAGTATCCCTCCCTTCTCCTTCCTCCCTCCCAGCTGAGGTCTGTACCATGTCTCCTACCAAATCAGATCACCTGAACGTCATGGGGGAAAGGAGGATATGCTCTTCTAGATGCAAAACTATCTTGAAATACAAGTGGCTCCAAGAAAACCTACTCCTCTGACAAAGGAGAATTAGTACTGGACTAGAAAATCCACCAGATGTGAATGTGACATACTTTTTTTAACCTCAGTTTCGAAGGTGGTGTTTTTCCTTTTATGACTAGGAAACAGATACATTAATTGTAGTAAATGACAACTCTATCTCTTAGATAGCAAAATGTTGCCATAAGGGGAGGAAAAAACATAACATATATTCTTGTATTCTGTATACCTGCATAAGGGTCCTGTTAAATAGAGGATAATTATTAATGTTGTTTGGTTTGTGCCAGCAGTATTCATATACCTTCTGTAAATATTTTTCACTTAGACATTTTTTCACTTATAAAGGCATGTCAGTTACTGAATCCGTGGATTTATTGATTGCTCCTAGAGATGAACACAGAATTACCTTTATGTTAGTAATGATTATTTCACAGTTTACTGTGTTTGTAATTTCAAAATAAATAGTGGAATTACATTTTGTTCCCTGACAGGAGTAATTAACTACCTCTGCACAGTGTTTCCATAGCATGCATCTACCAATGATTTAGATTGTTTGTCTACTCATGCTATAACAGACAAGGAGTGGGAGAAAACATCTGTCATGTAATTTATTTCTCACTGCATTATGTATATAAACTAAATGCTAGTTATGCGTTAATATTAGTGAGATAGAAAATTTCTTTGCATATTTTTTCTGCTTCTACATTGTCATTTTTATAGCCTTATGTTTTGGAAGATAAATAAATGCCTTCTATGCCTTCTGTTGCCTGTATGATGAATTTCAGAGCTATGTTAGAGTGAAAGAGCTAATAAAGCTATGTTAAATGCATCTACCCCCAATGGATAGATTTGTCTTATTTGTAGTAAGTGCAGTATGAAAAAGACTTCTTTTTATTCATGTCTCATAGGGAAGTAGCTAATATGTTGCCCTGCCTTCCAGTCTGTAAAGATTAATCCCAGTATTTCCGTCTGACAGGTGTCTACCTCTTCAGGTATTAACTGGTTAAGCACTGGTTTTTGAAAATTGAGTTACTGTTTCCATATGACTTATTTCCCTCAATTAAATTAACACACTATACAGATAAAATTTCTCTTGCCTTTGTGTTCTGTGGAGTTTCACAATAGTTTGAAACAATCCTTCAGACTGATTTTAATGTGTTCCTCTCGATTTCAGTTCAGGTGTGCTATCTGTTTTTGTCCTTGGCTTCATGAAAGAGAACATACACAATGGAAGTCTTCACTCCTTTTTTTTTTTTTTTGAGCCTTGAAAGTTACCTGCCTTTAATTGCTCTGTAACAAAATAAGCAGTGAACTTTTAATGCCACAAGGATAATAGCAATATTCAGTGGTATTTACAGAACCTTTTGTTTCTTTTTATCTTAGTACATTTCTAATTATGTTTTTTATTTATATTCTAGAAGAGCTGAAGAATTCCAATTAGG
This sequence comes from Dendrocincla tyrannina, assembly GCA_035047865.1. NCBI lineage: Eukaryota > Metazoa > Chordata > Aves > Passeriformes > Dendrocolaptidae > Dendrocincla > Dendrocincla tyrannina. The sequence goes on from JAWWMP010000132.1 coordinate 44,405,961, forward strand.
AATGGGCCTCTTCTATATTAATGTTCTATTGAAAAAGAATTGTGCCATGCCCTGAGGAGTTTACAGTTTGATTTAACTCACAAAATTGAATTAATTTAATAATTTGAAAGAATAGCTGTTATTAAGTCTATTGTATCAACATGTGGGATTTTAACTCTGGTCTTTTATGCTTTATTTTACGTCTAGCTTTTAAATTCAAATGGCCAAGCTGTGAGCCTCACTTTGGTCATTATTACCCACCTGATTGTCCCCCACTCTGGAAGATTTAGTTGCTCAACTTAGGGACAAAAAGCTTGAAAAAATGAGTTTTCATGGCTGCAGCAAAGAATTGAAAGAAAACTTCTGGATATTTTGAAAGCTGTTCAATGACATTAGGGCTGTTGAGAGTATCCTTGCAGAGACTGGACATGAAGTACTAGTTCAGGCCTGCCTGCACAATCCAGCCTATGTGACAGACAGCATTCAGGCCTGCTTGTACAATCCAGCCTACGTGCTGGGAAGCAAAGACAGTGTGCCCTTAAGCAGTAAGTTTTAAGGAAATTAGTTACATATAAACAAGAAGAGAGGATACAAAAGCGGGAACTACTGACAGCAAGGCCAACCACAAGATAGAAGGCGTTGGGAACATCATAATACGTGCTTTGTAGCTTAGAGGCAACTAGGTATGATGGATTGTTGCGTGAACAGCTGTTGATGATCAATGAGCATGTAGCTTGATGCACATGAACCCTGTAAAACCCTATATAATCTGTGTGATTTCAGCAATAAAATGAGCGTTGACTGTACCTCTATGAGGATGTGTCATTGACTCCGAAGCTCCTTGCATCTTCATAGGGCCTTTTAATTTTTGAGTGTTTATGGCTTTCAATAAAGTGAAAATTTCATAGCTCAAGTAGGTTAAGCAGAGTTATATAAAAACTGAGTAGAATAAATATGGGGACTTTGGCATTTATATTTCTAGGACCATTTAAAAAGTGAGTTGATTTAAACACTTAGAAAGATGGCATGCACACAAAGGAAAAATTCAGACTGTTATTACTTTTAAACATCATTCATATGTCATCACTATGTCATTCTTTTTCAAAAGGGTTTTACCAAAATCCCAGCTCTTACTTGTAGTGCCACAACTACAGTGTGGATCAGGAAAACCTCATGAGTAACAGAAAACCTATGTCAGAAAAGATACAGTATGTAGAAATGTTAATTTTGTGGCAGAATCATTTGATCATTTTTCCAGGACTACTGGAGTGTTGTGTCAGTTTTTCTCCTTATGCCTTAGGATATGCAGTGAGAAGTGGCGACAGAGCCATGTCCCAAAACATATCCAGATGCCTAAACATCTTGTCAAAACATCCCATGATAAACCCTTTTTGATCTAAATAGTCATAATGAATATTGTGCTATGCACAGAAAAATTGATACAAAATTAATAATCCCTGAGATTTTTTTCTGTTATTTCCAGATAGATGATAAATCATACTATAGCCTTAGTAAAAACCATTCTATTTTCATTTAGCACACTGCTTTTTTCAGATTCTCTACTAAAAATTTTATATATTAATGTTATTATAATAGAACCGGTAATTTTTGCCAGTCTAATTGAATGCAGACAAAGAATTTATACGAATATTTCTATCATTTGCATATTCACAAAAAATCTGTTTATGACTAAAAGAAGTATCGTTGACATAGTCACATAAGATAGTGTTGATGTTATTGCTGTTACTGCTGTTGTCGTTATTATCATTATCATTATCATCATTATCAACTTATATATGTTTTACCAATAACCCAGTTACAGCCTAGACCCCTGCTGTTCTAAATTTTCTGTGAGTGACAAGTTATTAGAAACTAAGTATATAAACAAAGCAACACATGTATAAAGATGGCCAGGAAAGTACATATTCAATTAATAACTGTAAATCAGCTGAAAGTGCAGTGCCCCCAGGATATTTTTCCCTTTTTTATGAAACAACATTTAAATAAACCTCATCAGCATTTTACAGCAAAAATGACCCTTTCTTCTTTCATAATAAGGAAAGGTCAATAAGACTCTTTAATAATGCTGAATATTTCCTTAATCTGAAGAGTACAACTGTCAAGAAACTATGGCATATCATGGAGATATCTCCTACCACAAAAATGTCCCTAGATCAAATCATAGAGTACGTATTAAAGGTTAAAGGGTTTGACCTATACTGATCCAGTGTAGCCCATATGTGGCCATTTTTTTTTCATCAGTAATATAGGCTACTATAATTTATAGATGGATAAAAGCCAGAGGCAAAACAATATTTCGGAAAGTGCAATAGTGAATTTTCTCCATTTATCATATAACTTAATTTATTTTTTTGGCTACTCAGCATCCTGACTTTGTATTTTTTGCTAAATAAGCAAGATTCCAATTCCCCCTGTCTTAAGTGTGGTATTGACCACTTTCTGATGGAATACAACCATAGAATTGCTGTACAGTCAACATAATTAATAAGTTATACCTATAATTTTATTTATCCCTCTTATTTTTCTCTCTTTGAGAGAGAGAAAAAGGTGGGGTGCTAGTGAAAATGAAGAAAAAGATCCAAAAGATTAACTAGAAAAAGAAGTGTAAAGTAGCATGCAGGCTTACTTTCTTCAGTGCTGGTCCTAAATTCATTTTCAGGCCCTTCTTTTTTGTCTTATTCCCTTAGAACTACTCATATAACCTGTTACTCTGTGTTGAGAAATTTCCGAAAATTGTAGTGCATGGCTTGTTTTTCTATTTAAGAATAGTTAACATTTACATTTCGTTGAAAGCTGACAGTTTTTTCTTTTATCTGAGACACTAATTTTGTCCTTTAGGACATATTCTAGTTCTATATCTCTCCTTCTTCCTTTCTTCATCTCAGGTTTCTATCTTCTAATTTATGGATCAAATGTTGTTCGCCAGCCTACCATTGTAAATCTTGCATGAGTTGGTCTGGATTTACGCTGAGGGAAAAGAGGGAAAGCTGGCTTCATGCCTCTTATGTGGTTTTTTCCCTCTAAAATACAACATCTCCAAACATGGAGCAGATACAAAACCTCCTGGAACTAATACAAAAGCTTCTGTCCATAGTAACTGTTTTCAGCCAAAACTACTTGCTGAATTCTTTCTTCCTCGGTCAGTACCTTTTGCCAGATCCACCTCTATTACGTTTGTTTCAATCCTTCCCAGCAAAATGTATGTTCTTAATTCTTTTGTTTTATTTCCTTTTGCTTTCATCCATAGAGTATTTGTTTTCTGTCAGTACACTGAATCAAAAAATGGGGTAATTAAGCAGTTACTCTGAGAGTCAAATGCATTTTTCTCCTAGACCTGGAGATAAGACACTAAGTGAATATCAAATGTAAAAATTTATACAGACTTTTTAATGCAATTAATATGTTAATTCACATTATTTATTTCTGATTCCTGAACCTACCTGTCTCACAGCACTGTTAAAAATGCATCTCTACTACAGCCAAACTGCTTCTTTAGCTAAAAGAAAATTGCTATACATGATACAGGACCAGTAGAAAGTTTAACATCCAGTGAGATCAGCACAGAAAGGAAGAGCTTTCTGCCCTCTAATAAATCTTAGATGTCTCCATTAGTTATGTGTAAACATATTCATTCTGAACAGAATGTGTTACTTTATACTCGAGGCTGTACTTCACAAAGAATAAATTCTGGCCTGCTGGGTATCTTGGCAGGCATTTCTGTTGCAATGAATCAGAGGGCCGGTCTGTGACTCCTACACCCAAGGGGCAGGAGAGACCAGGGCAAGGCTTGAGTGGGAGCAGCTGTCCCTGCCTCGAAAGTCCTGCTACTTTTCCTGTTCTCTTGCAAATGCTCCTGGTAGTAATTTTCTTCTCTTGCCTCATTCTCGCAAAAGATGAGGAGAAGAGAGAAATGTTTAGTGCAAACCTCTCCTGCTGACTAATTAAAAATTGCCTATTAGCCTATGAATCTGTAGTACTTCCACAGATATTTGACAATGAAAGCAGCAGACAGTGAATGTTTACATCAAGGGAGTCTGTAGGTCTTTCAAAGAGATGTTTATTTCCAAATCCCTAAAATTTATATTTTGCAATATTATTTGGAGTCTTTTTTAATCATTGTTAATCACATTGTGTATTGAATTTCTGTAGATAAATGGATTAAATTTTGTATGTACTTCGATTCTGTTAGGATAGGGCTTGTTTTGTTGTGGGGATTTTTTTACAAACAGATTACGCACACTCACTAATCAGTGAAATGCTTTCCCTGTAATCAGAATTTCCCTGCTAAGTCACTTGTGACAGTGGAGATGATAGCAACCTCAAGTGAAACCTTTCATATTTGATCTATAATGTAACTAGTTATACTATTTAATTAGCATTTGGCAATTAAATGTTGAAATGGGGCATTTTAATGCAGTTGAATTTCTGCAGGATCTAGGAAAATAAATATGTGACATTTTATTTTATTTTCATTTGAGCATTGACATAATGTAACATTTTTAGACCAAGTAGTTCCTCTAGAAGTAACATACAAAATTTTTGTTAAATACTAGATTTCAGAACCCTTCACAACCTGTAAAGACTGTGATTAAGGCTCATCTGGTATGCACTCAAAATAAAAATGACCAAAGAATTCAATTATTGAACTTTTATTAAATAGCTTAATCCAATCAATTCTCTATTTTCAAAGGAAACATTTTAAATTTTAAACATTTTAAAAAATGTAAAATGCACTACTTTTCTCATCAAACATTAATATTAAAGCATAGTAACAGGCTATGCAAACGATAATTCTCATGCGAAGTCACTATCGAGTTCAAAATGTGAGATGTTTGCCACTGTAACTGTTTGTTACAGTATGCTTCGTCTCATTGTGTACTGCCAGGGAGTGTTGGGAGCCTGAGGTGGGATGCAGAGAAGAGGACCTTTGCCATCAACTGCAGTTTACATTCAGGGCTATATGAAAAAGAACTTTCAGGATATTCAATAAATCTCCTTCCTTTTTCTTTTAGCTACACTTCTTATTTTTGAGAGAGGATAGTATTTTTCCTTTATCAAAATATTTAATATATAATCCTGATTTCATATCAACTGATGTATGAATGTAACCTCTTATTTAAGCTGCTTTGGAAACAGAGGCAGTGAGATGAAAGAGAGACATTCAAACACTGCTCTGCAAATGAGGATACTGGGTTCTCAGTTGTAGAGCAAAACCTTCGCTTAGCAGTTTTCCATTTGTAAAACAAGTTGATAATATTCATCTACTCTTTAAATGGTTTATCCCTGGTTAAAAAGGCACTTGCAAAAGTGAAAGTGATCCAGAAGTTAAAAATAATCAATGTGTCTTCTTAAAAGAAAAAGTGACTTTATGGCAGGAAGGAACTGCCCTATGAAGTGTCCTTGTGAAAACTGGAGAACAGAAAGAAAACCAGATTCTGACTCAACACAAAAAAGCAAGCATTTACTCTGTAATTCTCTTTCTAAACTGGTACCAGAGGAAAGAGGAGAAGGAGCGGGCAGTTATAATAACTTATCTCTTCCTCTGATGTTATTGAAAGACAAGCTGTAGGAAATTACTGTAGTTGTGTAGAGATGAATGCTCTACATATGACAAATTGTTGCACAGAAGTCTGGACTGCACAAAATTATGAAGATATCTAGTGAAATTTTAAGCCCTCTAGAAGGTTTGAAGTATTTGCTTTCTGAAAATATAACTTATTTAATAGGTTTTAAGTTGTCACAGGACTTTGACATAACATGTGTTGGTAATACATTTTGGCCACTGTGAAGCCTTCTATCACTGATATTGCAAACTAGGAGACATAAGCCACTCAGGCTCCTTATTAATTAATCCTAAATTACATTAGTATTTATGAAGGTGTTGAGACTGAAAGTCTTAAGGCACATGTTCTTTCTTGTATAAGTTTGAGAATTCATAAGATGACAAATTGTAAGGAGGAAATCATATGTCTGGATAAAAATTCTGACTCTGTCAAGTTAGGGGTTTTTTTTTTGTTGTTGTTCTTGGGGAAAGCATTACTTCTACTATTCAAATTGTTTCCAGTAAACAGGATAATTTGCTAATTTCACAAAACTGAAGAATAAAGCCAGGAGCCTGAAATGTACTGTTTAACAGTTTTCAGGAGGAGAGAACCAATTTTACTTTGAAACAATTCTCCTTTAGAAAATATGCATTTCTTGTTTTGCATTGACTATGTTTGTCATTGACAGTGAAATTTGTCTGCTCTACCTGACCCCACATGACCATCTGTCTGTTTTGGCTGGGAAGTGATGCCTGTAAGCACAGATCTGACCTCGGCCACTGACACCTTATGAGCAAGGTCATCAAACCAGCTGGAAGCTTAGCAGGAGTCAGGCTGGTCCATGGAAATGTTTTGAGAGGTCTTTTCCCAGGAGCCCTTCTGCTGGACCAAAGGGGCGGTAGGACTGCATGACCAGCAAATTTTGGGAATTCCTTTGAGTGAGGAAAATGGAAGTCTGGCAGTGTTTTGTTTTCTTTTCTTCTTCACAGTGAACAGTTTCTGACTATTTGTTTAGATACATCTTAAAGCCATTTTTCACAGGAACCTATCCTAAACCTGGGATCTATACAAATAGCTCCTTTTGGTCAGTAAAATGCACACAGTTAATATGAATTAAATTTCCAAGGAAGTGACTATGTTCTTAAATTTGCAGAACATGTATTAAGTTTTCAAATTACTAATAGTTGTTCTGAAAGAACTTTTAACTGTAAAGATACATTTACATGTATGTAGAGAAATAATGCTGAGCTAAAACCCAAGTCAAAAATTAACTGTGTTTCTGTTCTAGTTGTTGACCAATGTCATTCTACTAAAATTATAAATAATCATGCTGTTTTATGCCACACATTCATTAAAAATCTTTTTTTCCTACCAAGTGCAGCTTATAAATAAAGAATAAATGGATGCAATTATTTTATCTTACTTATTTGTGAATGTGGTTTTAGAACAAACTTTCTCTGGACAACTATAGTATCTCTGAATTTGTGTGTGATTTTTATGATAATTTCTTTATCTTGAATCCTTATTATCCTCAGAGTGATAACATATTCCCAGTCTTCTGGACCAGGGCCACTTAATTAAGAAATTGCTCTAATGATCTCCTTGCTGAATTCTTCTAAATTTAATTAAGGATTCTGGTTTTAGCCCTTTAAAAGGATCATCTTTGCAAATCTTGTCCAAGCTACTCTGTATTTTCAATATTTTTCAGGCTTAATGACACACTGAATATTTTACACTTTACCGGCTTAGTCCTGTGTGATTTCCTGATGTCTTCTCAGCAGAAGATGCGGTAGAGTTAGGTTGTTTATTTGGGTCTTCTGAGCCCCATTTCTCCCAAGGGAGTAAGTTAATTCTTCACTAGAATGGAAATTTTCTGTCCTCTGGTGGTCCACTGATGGAGAAGAAACTGTGCCTGTCAAACAATATCCAAGCGGGGAAAAGCTTAATACAGGGACAAGAAATTTCTGATGGAAACAGTGAAGTACACAATCTGTAGAATATTCCTGGCAGAAGGAAATTGAAAATCCATCTCGTCTAGTGAGATTAGTTACTTCTGATCTTTCTATGAGAATTGGTACTATTTTCTAATTGCTTAAATCCTTGCTGGCTTAATTATTTTGTCCGTTTACAGAAAGGTTTGTCCATATTCAATTAGTTCTTCAGTATGTCTGTATTGATAAATAAAATAAGCAGTCAGTTATATACTGGACTTCTCTGGTCATGACTTAAGAAAAATACTCTCTATTTACAAAACTAGAAGGTAGAATTTCCCTTCATCCCTGCTTGTTTCCAGTTTCAAAAAGAGTCACTCAGGAAGGTCTGTGAATATTTCCGATTACCTTCATTGACTCTCTGCTTGTTTTTGCTTCCAATGATGCAGTCACTAGGCAAGTAAACAAAACTTGCTATTCATTTTTAAAAGGTAAGGGTTCTGTGGTGAAATACTCCTAGATCATGTGAATAGTGAAAAGATGACATAGGAATATGAAACCTGCAGTATGATGCACTTTAGGATGATGTTGGAACTTGCTGTCATTGTACTGGCTGAGACCCAGCTGTGGTTGTTATCCACCTCCCTGTGTCACTGTTCCCAGGGAGTTCTGCAAGTTCCTGTGCTCTTCCCTTCAGAGTAGAATAACAATGCTCTGTTGCTACATGAGCTGACATCAGATGGGCAGTTGCTACTGATGGCACAGAAGTGCTGAGGTCAGTGGAGAGCTCTGTTTCTCAATGAGTCACCCACATCATGATGATTCTCAACTTCAAAAACTACTGATATGAGAAAAAAAGAGCACCATTTTCCCATATGAGCTTAAAGAAAGTTTTTTCAATGTGTCAAAGAAACTCAGTGTTTGGTTTGAATAGAACTTTATAAAGTGCCAATATTCAAAACTGGATATGTGGGATGATACTTAGGGGGGAAAAAGGGACTTTTGTTGACTTCTATGGCATTGATACTGTACACATTATCTATTTTTATTGAATCAATAAAAATATTATATCATAGTGTAGATTTTAAATAAATTTTTAATTCAAAGAAATTTTCAGACATTTTGTTATAAAGAAGTCTGTTCCATAATACCTGTTTTTTTAAAGCATTGAACTTTTGTTATGATTATGACTAACATTATTCCTTTTTGCATCTTTAAGGAAGATGGAGGTATCAGCAAGAAACAAAATTCTGAATTGCATTATGTATTGATCTTTTTTCTCATGACATCATGTGACCTGAGACAAAAGAAAAAGTGAGTTTTATTCTCCTCCTGGAGACAACTCAGACAAGTGTGAACACAGTATTCATAGGGACTTTTATACATAGGGGGCCATCCTGTAAGAGAGTGTGTCCCACGGGAGTAGTGAAGCAATGCAGAAGTCCAAGTGGAATTCTTGAATGTACTAAAGCAGCATCACTGGGTTAGAAAATATCATGGCCTCAGGAAAAGGTATTATCTCACCATTCTTTGTGGAATACAATCCCCAAGGTAAACTACACCACTAGTCTCCTTCACAGCGTAAAATATTTAGGTCTGCACTTTGAACCAGGTCTAATAGCAACAGTGCAATTTTATGCTTCATAAAGCATACTTCACTCTGGTAACCTCCTGCCTATCCTGCACTTAATTTTATGAAATATTTCCTTCTTTCCATCTCTGGTCCATCTTCTTGTCCCAGAAGCTCTGTAAGGGATGCAGAAATAACTCATTCATTTCAGCCCATTCATTCCAATCGATTTCAGCTGCAGGTTTTTTAAGTAATTCAAGAGCAGCCAGTTAAGTGTTTAGGAAAATTAATGAGCCTCTTTCAAAATCTGTGGGGCAAAAGGGAAAGAATGACAAGGATTAGAAATTCATGGAGGAAGCTAAGACAGATGAATCCTTTATTTTGCCAAGGATAAATCTCTGGATGAAAAATATTGTTCTTGGATATTGTACATCTAAAGTGTTTTCTCTTAAGTCAGCAGACCCATCAAGCCCCACATGTTTCATGCCTTCTTTCAGCAGCACATGATATCTTGATTGTCCAAAGCTTTTGTGAAATGAAACTGCTCTCTGCCTGTGGCTGTCAGGTGTCTGCAGTGACCATATCCAGAGGAAATATTTCCTCACAGCTGGAAGAGCTGCTGAACAGCAGAAAACTAATTGGTCATTATTCTCATATGGTTTGTGAAAGCACAGTACAGTACAATAAATATGTGAGAAAGCCCTAGTACAAGTTGGCAAATTGTTTCTTTCTATCCATGGGCTTATTGAGAAGTTTCTTAGTGGTGTGTACGAGCAGGATAACAAAGGAGCAGTTAGAATATTCCACCTAAGATAGCCTCACAACCATTTCTTTTCAGCCAAGATACTGTTTTCTAGTTCACGTGTTCTGTGCACATTCATCAGGCAGGATTAGCTCTTTGTGTAAGCCCTGCTGATGTCAGTGAACCTACACCAGCAAAAGTTTGGCTTAGCTCTTTATCTGTGCTGAGACAGAATGACTTCAACGAGGCCCTGAGAATTATGAGTTTCTCATCTCTATATTGCTTTTGAAAGCAAAGTAATGCCTTCAGTAAAATACAAGCATTTAACAGAAACACAAGAAAATACTCCATGTAGTAGAAAATAAGAACAAACAAGCTTTTAATGCTGACATTGATTGATCAGAAAATATTTCATTTCATATGAAGTGAAATAGCTGCCTATTAACTCTGACAAACTTCTAAAGGTGTCTATTTTGGTTCTTGTTCATATTAGCACCCATTTCACTAGCAACACAAAACCCACTGTGTCTGTCTGGCATGAGTAATGAGCATCTGTGTAGGATATCTGCATCTATAATTAAATCCTGAAACTCCTGTATAGTATCTAAACAAATAGAAGATTAAAATCTGGCTGTTTCTATCCTGAGAATTATTTGGGGAATTAGGTTGCCTGCAGTCCACAGGGAATTTAACCTTGCGCTATCGTGCATCCCAGAGGGTGCTTAAGCTGCATGACCATTAATTTAATCACCCAGAAGTTTATCACTGGGAAAAGAAGGGTGAGAGGGGAAAAAAGCCTAAGGCGCACATGGTAGCTATCCTTTGGTTATCCACCCCACAGAAAACATGATCGCAACAGGCATTAATTGACTTCTTCCTTGCTAGTCTCCACAGAAGATTGAACTCGCTCCAAGCTTAAGCAGGTCTAATAGAACAATTACCTTTCTTCACAGACCTTACCTCCTGTACTGAAACAGACTTTCTGTGATGGTCCCTCTACAAGTAGCCCTGAGGCTATAGTTGATTTACAGGGAGGTTTAAGGTGACTATGAATGCAATGGAAGAGGAAATGCTGACCTTCCTCTCCACTGTTGTCACCCCAAAATCTTTCAGGGCATTCAACTCATGTACCAGAAGTTCAGCATGATTTTTTTCCTTCAAAATGTATTTCTGCTGAAAAAAAAGAGCTCAATTTATGTACCTAGCACACATTATATATCTCAATTATCAGCAATTTATTTTTTTTATTTGTATCCTTAATGTTGTTCCACCTTTTTTCTTATGAACTGTGGACTGGATTTATACCTTATCATTCAATATTCTGCCTAAACCACAAATTTTCAAATGTGGGGTTATAAAACTGTGTTTTTCTGCTGAGAGTTCCTCACAGGTTTTTATACTTTAAAAGGCAGAAATGTCCATCTGATTTGGTAATAAAACCATATGCCACACAGTTACATCCAATTACAGTTATGGTAGACTGTCATTTCTGTTTCTGGCTAAAATATATTTTAAGGAAAGGAAATCAGTCTTGAAGTGAAGTTCTCAAGAAATGGAGAACTTTTTACCTCAGTAATATATTTGAGAGCTGACTCACTAACCACACTCATAATGACATATGCATAGCTTTATTTTTAATATAAATCTGCATATATCCAAAGTTTTAAAGCAAGTTGTTTTTCTATTTAAGTAACATATTTCTATTGTTTAAAAAGGTTGATATTGTATTTTCTTGGATGTATTCCAATACTTTGATTAAATAATGACTCAGACTTCTCTTTTGATGAGGTAAATGGAGTTGTTCTGGTCTCTTCAGTCTGTCAATCTCCCTTTTTAATTGCAGACATCAGAATGAGCTGCAGTACTCCAATTTTGTTTCACTGGTGATCAAGCAGATACATAATGCCCACTTCTTTCAAAATCATTTACTGTTCGCATTAGCTTTCCCGGATGTGTTTTGTTGTCAGTCCTTATGAAAATAATGCCAGTTTTATATAAATTACTGGCGTTAGGCATACAAATTTGAAAATACTGGTTTTTACTCCAAGAAACTCATCCAAAAAAGGAGTTTGATGTAGAGAGAATTTAGTACGCCCAGGGGCATCTACTGATTTTAATGAGCCTTTATACAAGCCCAAATACTGTCCCATGTGGTAATCCATTAATCAAATTTGAAAATATTTAGAATCCATAATGGGAAAAAATGAGGGTAATAAAACATAAATACAATGCAAAAAATGACACTATGATTCTTCTAGTCTCATGATTACATTTTATATTATTTTAATTTTATTTATTAAGATCTTATTTTATTTTACCTATGTCTGAATAGTAGACAGATGACTGATAAACTGTAGTAAGAAACAATACAATGGAACTGGAAGACAAATCCTATAACAAAATTATAAGGTCTTGATACTTGCCCCATTGATTTAATGTTTAGAAACATATATGTCAGTTAAAGCCAAGGTTTTAACAGTATCGGTGTATTTTCATTTGGAGCTTAGTCACTGGAAACTTCTTCGAAAGCGGAAATCAATTGAAGAGTACTTCATCTATTACTTTCATCTTCAATGCCTATGGGGAAAAAACCTTAGAAAAATAATTGGAGATTGCATGGAAACTTAAATCAATTTGTTAATAATTTCAGAACATTTATAGAATCTAAATATGAAAATTGAACAAAAGCTTTCCAATACTGATTTTAAGTTGCAGCTTCAGCAATCAGTGGCAAGAAGCAAGTGAAAGATGGCAGGCAAAATTAAGTTTCTTTATGCAATTTTGTCTTTCATTATGATTCAGAAGTCAGGAATGCTATACATACATGAGAGAGCATGAATCAGCAAGGTAGAAATGTTATGTTTACTCCACCACAAGATTTAAGTATTTGGTAAGATTCATTAATTGCAAAAGAAGCAAGATGAGCTTTGACTTCTGGAGTACTTCTAAAAGCCCAAAGGAACAGCCTCTCTTTATTGTAAGTGCAGTTTACACCTGGCACAGTCCACAGTTTTTGCATGATAAAGCTGAATAAATATCGAACTATTCTAGATAGTCTGTAGCTTCCTTTCACTGATGTAGACAGCCAATGCCATGAATACCCCTCTGAGAGCAGGAACAAATTTCAGCCAACTTAAGTTGGTTGTGGCACTTACAGTTAATTTGGCAAAATCCTCAGTTTTAACAAAACAGAGAACCTATAGGCTAAGTGGAGGTCATATTTTCTTTCCCTTGATTTAGGAGGTCCCAGGAGATTTATCTAACTCTCAGCAAAATTTAGAATCTGTTTCCATCAGTCAAGATATGTAGAGAATATGGGGAGAAAGTAAATATTTCTCTTATAAGTAAATGACTTGCCTATAAGTAAAATGCATTGTTGAAGTTCAAGGAAGTCCTGATTTTCCAAGGTATTTTGGGACAATTCATGTGTACTACAAAAACTACAAAACTCCAAAAATCCAAAAGGAACCACTTTCGAAAATTTCATCTGTTCTGCACTGGTTATTTTCTTCCCTCTTTATCTTGTTGAAATGTTCAGAGGCAGAACCATTCTGAGAGAAAATTGAAAGGGGGAAAGTGCCTAAAAATATTCTGGACAAGCAAATAATTTCATACTCCTGTGTCAAATCTGAACTGAGGCAAAGAACTAATTATGGAAGATTAAAATGAGGTAAAGATTTGCTCAGTGGAATAAATTTTGCTTCTTTGGAAAACCAGTTTCAATATGGAATCATTCTCCTCTCACTTCTACTAATTACAGCTGTTACCCCAAACAATAAAAATGCACTAATAGAGACTATCTAATGAATAGATTCTATTCTTGTTGTCAGGCACTGAACATAAAGGATGATGCATTGTATGATATTCTTATGGTTTTTGACAGGACACCACAAAAGTGTGAGATCATTTTTACAACACATCAGAAGCTGTTGTGACTGAAGGACATCAAATTATTCTAGAGTGGGAATTAAGATGGGAAATGATGCTTTCTAATATCAGTAGCAATTTCACATTAAGTCTGAGATCCCTCTGTAGCATTTAACAATAACATATTATTCTGCAATATTTTGCTGCACATTACAATACCATTGTTTTCACATCTTTTGGTTTATGTAAATAAGCAAAACTATTTTAAATCCTCAGGTAGACAGGCTTTAATAATAGCAGCTTGTACTGAAGCTTCAGTCTGTTCTGTTTATAACCATGTTTATATGTTTGTAAAGAGCAGAAATTTGACACCAAAACTGCCAGTTTTCTTCTGTGCCACTTCTGTAAATATTTACTCATGAGTTTATTTTTAGGCATGTATATATTTGTGGAAGGTCATGTGCTTGAGAGCTTGGGAACATAAGAAATGTTGCTCCAGAACAGAATAATGGTTTGGTGATTTCCATATCCTGCTCTAGCGATGACCAGTGATGCATGCTTCACATCTACTTAATGGTGCAGTAATATACCACATAGAGATGATTGTCCTTATCCTAGGCAACCCTGGCTGAAGAGCACTGAATCATCAGGATTGCTAACACTAAAGCTGTTACGGGCATTTCTGTTTCATAGTAAATCTTTTTTTGTTAATCATTCTAACTCTATTATGTTAGACCAGTTTTAGAGAGGAGCAGCTCTGCTGTTTTCAGTACAGTTTCACCAAAGAATTAAATGCCTAGGAAGCCAAATTTCATGTTGGGAACAGGTGATGATTCCAGCCATTCATGATTTCCAGTGTCATTTCCAATCACAGATTTCAAGTGGTGTCAGTGGAAATGTATGCTCATCCTTCAGGAACAAAAGTACAAAACTGCTCAGGTGCTTTTTCATTCTATCCTGAAAAAGTCATGAAAATAGTGATGCACTTATTTTAAAAATCCCTTCTAAACACAAAGTTGACTGTAGTCACCTGATGTCATACTCCTGCTATGTTAGAGATGTTAGAGTTGATAGATAATACAGCAAATGTGGAACCTGAAAAAGACAAAAAGGCAGAACTAGATAACTTAACTAGACCTTGACAAGAAAAGGTGAATATTTTTCAGTTATTTGGTTATGTTCTGAATAAACACTTAAAGCAGATATATGTTTCCTCCATTTAGTAGAAATCCAAATTCATGTTCTAATTACTATGAACATGAACAACTCGGTTTGCTGTTGAGTAATGTTCCTAGAAGAAGATGTGCTCTATCAGCAGCTGTATTCTTGCACTTAGAGGTAGAGCAGAGGTAGAATCTCAGGTATTTTTAGAATTATTTCATGACAGACTAGGCATAGGAGGCTAAGGTTCAGATTCAGTAAAACAAAGTCAGAGGGAAAAGTGGAAGAGGGCTATTAGTGCACTTTTCTAGGTGTACTTATTTTCTCTCTGGCAGATGTTCTTCTGACCAATTGCAGGAAACTTGTAAAGTTGAAGACTTCCAGGTAATTTATTCTCTGCTTAGCTCTTTTGTGTTTTGGGGGGATTTTTTGTGCATCCTGCCCTGAAATCCTGATCTTGCTGCATTATACTTCTTTTTCTATCCTGAAAGGCAGAAAATACTATTATATATTTTCTGATTTCTACTATGTGCTTTGAGACCAGTGATTGTTCTACCTTTTCTCTGAAAGCCAGACAGGCTTTATCCAGTCAACTCTCTTTTGAGTTATGGTGCCTGATTACTCTTGCTGTTATATTCTGAACTTCACTGAAAAGATTCATATATTTTTCTTAGGTAATAGCTCAAAACTGGAGAAAATGCTATACCCAAGGCTCTTCAAGTTCTGAACAGAGAAAGGGATTATCTCAGGCATTTTTTGGACTATGCTCACAGGATGATGTAATTTCTTGATATTTTAAACACAGTCAACAGTTTATATATTCTCTACACCTTCATCTTGGGATGTGCTGTGCAACAAATTGTCCTTCAGTCTTCATCTCCTGAGAATATTCATTGCACATGGCCTTAAGGTCTTTTTCCTTTGAGTTAAATTTTCTTTTAAAATATATATGAGAACTGTTTTGATTGCCATTGCCTGTTCCCTGTGATACAGGAGGTAATTAGGCTGATTTGACACTATTTGTTCTTGACATATCTGTGTTGGCTGTACCTTATATACTTGCTGTCTTCCAGATTCTTAAAATGTGAGGTTTTCTCCTACAATCTATCATACAGTGTTTTATTGTGACAGCCATTTGTTCATAAATATCTATAAGGAAAAAGAAACTGACATCATCTACTTGGACTTCGGCAAAGCGTTTGACACTGTCCCACATGATATCCTTGTCCTAAACTGGAGAGACATAGATTTGATAGATGGACCACTTGGTGGATAAGGAAGTGCCTGCATGGTTGCATTTAAAGAGTTGTGGTCAACAGCTCAGTGTCCAAGTGGAACGCAGGGACAAGTGATGTTCCTCAGGGGTCAGTATTGGGACCGGCACTGTTTCATATCTTTGTCAGAGACACAGACAGTGGGATTGAGTGCAGTCTCAGCAAATTTGCTGACAACACCAGGCTGTGTTGTCCAGCTGACACAATGGAGGGAAGGGGTGGCATTCAGAGGAACCAGGCTAAGCTTGAGAGGTGGGCCTGTGGGAATGCCAGGAAGTTCAACAAGGGCTAGTGTAAGGTTCTGCATATGGGTTGCAGCAATCCCAAGTACAAATACAGGCTGGGTGGCGAATGGACTGATAACAGCCTTGCCAAGAAGGACTTGGGGTGCTGGTGAACGAGAAGCTTGACAGTATCTGACAATGTGTGCTTGCATCCCAGAAAGATGACCATATCCTTGGCTGCATCAAAAGAACTGTGGCTAGCAGGTCACGGGAGGGGATTCTATTTCTCTGCTCTGTTCTGCTCTGATGAGAACCCACCTGGAGTACTGAATCCTGCTCTGGGGTCCCCAGCACAGGAAAGACATGGACCTGTTGGAGCAATCCCAGAGGAGGACCACCAAGATGATCAGAGGGCTGGAGTGCCTCATATATGAAAATGGGCTGAGAGAGTTGGAATTGTTCAGCCTTTGGGAAAACTTTGGGAGACCTCATGGCACCTTTTAGTACCTACAGGAGACCTGCAAGAGAGCTGAAGAGGAACTTTTTTACAAGGATATGTAGTGATAGGACAAGGGGGGATGGTTTTAAACTGAAAGAGTAGATTTAGATTAGATAACAAGAAACTCTTTACTGTGAGAGTGGTGAGACATCCAAACAGGTTGCACAGAGAAGCTGTGAAGGTCCCATTCCCTGGAAGTGTTTGTCACTTCAGACACAAAGCATTCTGTGATTCTATAAAAATGAGATTATTTTATTATTATAATTTTGTCCCTATCTGTTGAAAGTTTTAGTTATCAACTTGAAGTTTTAATCTTCTTTAAACAATGTAAATGAACAAAAGAAAATGTTTATACTTCAAATACATAAATGAAAATATCATGAAGTGTTTCTTTAAAAATAAATGCAGGGCCTGTTGTTGAATTCTCAAAAGGAGAAAGATGTGTAGGAGACCAACAGATAACAAGGACTCAGGGGTAAATTGTTTGTCAGATAATGAATTTTACAGGTGATGGGCTGTATTTATTGGTTGTTCAAGTAAACTGTAGAAGAATTTGCAAGGTTGGGCAAAATTTCCTTGATAAAGTAAAAACTCTGCTGTGTAAAAATTTCTTCACTTTGGTATCAGGATTTGATGTAGATCCCTTTCTGAACCCTCTGTCCAACTGTTTTAAAATAAGTAATACTACCAGTCTGCTATGTATTGACTTCTGGTTTCAAGGGTGTATCTAACACTGTACTTCATTCAGAAATTCCCCCCAAAACCCAAACAAATAAAAAATAATCTAGATCCAATATTTTACATGTGTACTAATTTTGCAGATCTGTGAAATGAATTTCAGGTGGAGGTTTCATTACTGTTTATTTCTCTTTCTCTTGCAGTTTAGGATATTGGAATACATCTGTTTCAATTCAACACATGCTCCTATATATACTCCTATATATAGCTGAAATAAAAAAGTGGCTTTTTTTTTAATAAAGTAATGACTAAATTCTTGGGGTATTTTAACTCAAGGCTTGAGAACTCAAAATCATGGTTAGCATAGCCATGTTATACTGTTAAATGATGGTGCTGGTAATAGAGTTTGACTGATTTAGACATGAGACTCCCAGGGAATTTGATGGGAAACTTCCCACAGATCAAGGACAGTCTGTGATTCTAAATACAGTTACATGAATACAGTGTGAAAATTCCAGTATTGCAAAGACTTGTATTTACTCCAGTTTAATCTGTCATAGGTGCTGATTAATCCCCTCCTAATAGTGAAAAGAAGTTGTATTATCTGTTTGTGAAAAACTGAAAATGAGGTAATATATTTTGAAAAATGGAATCGGGGTTGCATTCATTAAAAACATAAAAACGGCTCCAATAGGCCTATAATTAATTATCATGTACTGCACTCAGATCAGTTCTTAGAAAATTGTTGACCTAGGTCAGTACTGAGTTAAAGTGTATTTACTTCATACATTGATTTTAAAGCAGCTATGAGGGTGTAGAGCAGACAGGAAATTGGCTTGCCACTGACTGGGAGCCAGAGCCTAGACCAAATTAGCATTTTATCAGCTAAACTATAACTCCAGTGCAGTTTAGGCAGCTCAGCTCTTTCAGACTCATTTACAAAGTCTGACTGCTTAGGTGTGCCAATAGACTTTTGGTCAGCAACATTAGTTAGCTCCCTAAAATCTAGATGTATATAACATTATTTTTCAAACCAGACATAGTATTTACTCATTCATCTTACACCTTGAGACACGAAATCAATTTGCAGATGTAACTGGACACATTTTCATTTGAAGAAGAGGTGGGGTCTTTTTGTGGTTCAACAATATTTTTCATGTAGTATAAAATTATGAAAACTAAAAATTCACTCCCATAAAGGTGTTTTATAATACAAGCTGCAAATGGAGCAGATGCCCATTTACACCAGCAGGGAATATGGCTCATATTGAAACTTCCAATGACCTGTTTTTTTGGTTCAATTAGGTTTCATTTATACCCTAAGGGTTTTCTGGACATCACTGTTCTCCTTGAAATCCCAGCCAACAGATATTAAAAGAAGTTCAAGAAATAATGCCCATAGCAATCAATTAAAAGAAATACAGACAATGCTCAACTAAGGTGCTTGTCCTTCCTATTTCTAAGGAAGGACAAGTTGTTAACAGTCTGAGAGAATTCCCTCATAAAGTCAAACCTGCAAAATAGATTGAGAAGCTTGTCTCTGTTATGTCCACAGTTTATGCAACCATGTTGCTGAGTAGCAGGGGAAATGTTTTTCCTTGCTTTAGCCAGTTAAAAAATTATGCAAACACAAAACTCCAAGGAGGAGCAATTTTTAATCTCATGGCCTTGCATCATTATGGACATCTAAATGGATATAAAAATAAGGCTAATTGCCTTCTGTCCTAGACAGTCTGCTGCAAGTGCCCGTCTGACCTGCATGAAGGTAGTGCAAGAAGGATGTGCTTACAAACAGCAGTGGCTGCCACTGTAGTGTGTATAGGCAGACTATCATCTTTGGGCATAAGTCAAGGGTTACTTAGTGTGCTTTTGTAGATACCAAGCTCTCTGTTTATCCCAGATGTGAGTTTGGCATGTGCAACAGTGCACCCAATTTTTATTCCACAGTAGCAGAGATGCTACATTTCTGGCATCCGTGTTTTGTCCTCTGTAGGAGTACTACTGATTTTCTTCACATTTCATCTCTCTGTAAAGTGCTCTTGCGGAAGCTGACACACAGTGTTTTGACCTTGTTCCTACCAATTCTTCAGGTGTTTTCCCTAGAGCTTTGCAGTCTCATTTCCTCCCCTTTCTACGTTTAGGACTGTCTATCAGTTTTCTAAATCAAAACAGTCTGTATTGGTCCTATTTCTTCTATTGCCAAGGTTCTCTTGATCTCTAATCTGATGTTTTTTAACTCCTCCTCTTTGAGCAACTCCTTTGTAGGTATTAAATTAAACTTTTGCCTTCCTATGCAGTTTTTGTATGTAGATTATAACAGAACAGAGTCTGACACACACTGAGGGAAGTAGGATTAAAGCAGTCCATACAATACAATACCATTACAGTACAGTATAATACAAGCAACCCAGGGTAGAAGGAAATCCATGACACAGCACAATATTTGCATCTCTGAATTTGACACCATGTAGTCTTTAATGTTGCTGAGACTTTTTGGGCAACATGTCACCTAAAAAGCCAAATTAAAAAATACACACTTTTCATTCCTGTCTGCACTAATGAAGTGGACTTTCAAAAGAGAGTCTTTCAAAGAACTGAGAACTCATGGTTTTAAAAAGAACTGCAAGTCATTTTGATGCAAAAGAGCAAACATGGCATGAAGAAAGTAGAGATAGATTTTTGCTACTAATGCTGAATGAAAGGACAAAGTAAATTCAACAGGATTGTTAACAGAGCCTGTTATGTATGTTCTCGATAATAAAATTGCAGAGAGATATTTCAAATTCTACTCCATGGCTTCAAATGACTTAATTGTACCATTAGCACTATAACCTTGCACTAAATGTAACTAATGGTTCATAAAAATCTCTTAAAAGAAATAATCCTAGAAAATTTTCATATGAGATGGTTTTCAAAGCTTTTCTTCAGTTATTAGTTGTTATTTAGGTCAACAACCTATGTGATGCACCACTACATTTAATTATATTAATTATATATAATTATTTTGACAAAAGACATGCCACTTTCATTACCCAGCAAAGAAATGACTTCATCTAAAAAATTAAAAACTGTAAGGTGAAAGAAAAAGACATCAAAGAATAATAGGGAAACGACAAGGAAATTTGAGAGTGGTAAGTAAGAAGGAGGAGGGGGAGAAAGGAAAAATACAAGGATAGAGAATCAGATCTGTTTTTTCTTTACTTTTACAGTTGTTCTCTTTCTTTACTCATATTTTATTGGTAGATAACAATCCATAGAGTCATAGAATGACAGGTTGAATATAGAATCTATTGTAATATCTAATTGTAAACATACCACTGCCAAGTCTACCACTAAACCACATCATGCAGCATTGCTAGAAGACATTCTGCTTCCTGTGGACAACATTGATTATGCATCTTCATAGATGAGCTCCAGGGTTGAGTCAACTGGGACAACTATTGATATTCAACTTTTCTGAATATAAGATAGCCAGTTAGCATCAAAATAAGGCAAAAAAAAAAAGGAAAGAAAAAGTTATTATGGCACACCCCCAAAAATGAGTAATATGATAAGCTATTTACTGTTTTCAAGTAATGATGCAACAGCAAATTGTTATGACATGTATACTTTGAGTCTTTAGGCCATCAAGCATCCAGCTGAATGTGACTTCTGCCTTTTCCTACAGCTCTTTGTTTCCCCTGAAACCCTTATCAAAATTACCTATTTCTTTTTAGATGGAAGTATATGTGTTTACTTTTCCTTTGTTTTTATTTATATCTTTTTCATTTTTCAACAAAATGATGCAGTTTAATGATACAACTGCTGGTAACAACTTTGTAACAGAATGACATCTACAGTAGCATAGTCTATGTACGAAATAAATTTTTATGGTGCAGATGAGATACATGACAAATTGGTATAAGTTTTTTGGAAATGTGATCTCTTGAGGAGGAAGCGGTGCTTTTATGTTTGAAATTCAGGATAAAAGTAATATAGTAATAAAAACTTATATTGTTATGACACAATTATCTCCACTGGGGTCTCCAAGACCTACCTCTTCATGAAGTAATGAGTTTAAAAAATGTGGTCATCTTTAAGGGTTGACTCAGCTTCTTTGAAGCTTGGCAACCTGTCCTCTCTGTGCTGTTCATCTAGGCCTAGGAAAGTATGAAATCTTATTTCTCATAATCTCCTTCCTTTTGGGATTCAACAAAGGGAGCCAAAAAACCTCCCAAGGCACCAGAGATACACTCAAATTTTGCAAGGAGTAGCAGGGGTGATTGTCTATTGTACAGGCCTACCACACCCCAAAACAACCGACAGAGAGAGAAGTAAGCTCCTTACTAAAGCTGTCTGCATTGTTCTTCTGAAGTGGCTGCTTCTCCTGACTGCTTTCACATGGAGTCAGGTTTAGGCAGTCATGCAGTTAAGTGGCATGTATCATTCACTGCCTTAAGTCTGGGCAATAGACGTTTTGAAAAAGATCAGAAAGAAAAGGGTAATTCAAGGAGAGAACTGCTATTTCTGTATCAACAGCTTATTTTGCTGCTACACCACCTAGCCACAGTGGGTAAAAGAAAATTTTGTAATCACATTTAACAGCAGTATTTACTGGTAATGCACAGGAAATGCTGAGAAGTGTAAGTGCATTTGACATGATATTGTTGCATGATATCTGAAGCTAATGTTTGATTGGGATCTTGGAGTCTAGCAAGGGATAGGTAACAGCCACTAAGTCCATGCAGCCTGGGTGACTGAATCCCCTGAACTCCTAGGATTCTCAGATTGCCTTAGCTGCAAGCTCCCAGAGGGAGGTTATCCTTGATGCTTAAAAGCCACATTGTCACAGTGGGTCTTCCTAAGCCTGTGTGATGCTGAAACGAGTTTCACAGAATAAATCCTCCTTAATATCACTGCCACAGTAAAAATTTTCATGGGGAACAGACATGACTTACATGTTTTCCTTGATACTAATAGCATTCCACTGCAACTAAGTACCATGAATTATTTTATTTTTGTTTGTTTGTTTGTTTGTTTTCTAACAGAGCTAAAATTGAAGACATCACGGGCTTGCAGCAGTATACAAATAACAATAGCAACAATATTTGAAATTTCAAATGTCTATCTTTTTTTTGTTTGGTTTTTATTCCTGCATTTTAAGGTGGCAGAAGTTTCTGTGAAAAAAAATGGCTACTGGCTTAATATGGACAATTTAAGTGGTCCTTCTCTAGTCACTGATTGTTTTTCCAGCTTTCACTTTCAGTGACTACATTAATCCAATCTGAAGCAAAAACATATCAAGAAAAAAACCCACTTTGATATGGCATTACAGATATAGCTGTACACAAGGACATTTCCTTGGAATACTGAGATTCAGCACTGAAACCAATGGAAAAAAGTTTTGAACAACACAATACTTTCACTCAGAGCTTTGTGAAAAAGGGCAGAAGCCAACTTTGAGCCCTGCTGAAAGGTCTAATAGATAAAAATAATAAAAGAAAACATTTAAAATGATAAAGTTACAAAAAGAATATTACTGCGTTTCTCTTTGGATGCTGCTGTAACTGTTGCAGAAGAATAGATAAGAAGAAGCAAGCCTGAAGATATTGTTTCATATTGAAATAATAATTCTATTTCTGTGAGATTTTCATATTACCAACGCTGAAAACATATTGTGATTTTCCACTTGTGTCTGAGAATTTGAAACATGCCTTTGACAATTTGTTGTGAATTAATACCAGGTTTTCTTCTTTTTTGATTTCTGGCAGTTTTGTTTTGGACAGAAGCTCTTATTCATTTTCTGCTCTTTCACAGATGTGGTGGAATATTAATAACAACTGGTGAGATGGGTCTCAGAATAATAATATATTTGTCATTATACACTATTTCTCTTAATGCTATTCTGCCCCTTCATGTTATTAGTACTTTGTGAAATTAGTTGTGTTTACTGATGTCACATTAATAGTTTAAAAATTCAGAAGAAAAATTGCTCAAATAGAATTGACTGTGTTTGCAGAGGCTTTAAGCTCAAATACTGATATCTGTCTCCTGTTCCTGTTTCAACAACTTGGAATACTCTCAGTAGCTGTGCTCAGTACAATGTGAGCACTAAATACAAGCCTATGATAGTATAAGACACCCGTCATCCTTCCATCTACCTGTTTTTAAAAGAATTGCCTCTCAAGCAGAAAGCCACTTTCAAACACTGTGTTTATCCAGACTGATACTTTTGGAAAGAGAATACCTAATACCTAAGACTAATAATAAAACTCTGCAATAAACCCTTGACAACTGAAAACTGTAGTGAGGATAATTTCTTTACACTGACTACAGGAAGTTTTAATCCACTATATCCTAAAGAAATTTCTCTTGGTTTCAAGGGCCAGTATTTCCTTGGTGCAGATTTGCTAGAAGTATTTTCCTTTCTTCTTTAGGCCAGTGGCAGGGAGCTTTCTGCACTGAACCCTTATCTATGTCTCTGGCCACTCCTGCTGGAAAGCAGGCAGGGCTTGGACTAGAAAAATAGGCAATCCTGGAGTCCTCTGGTCATGCAGGCAGCCTTTCCGTCCACTGCCATAAATTAGAACCATACCCAGGATACTTTCTTTCATAGCTGCCTGGAAAGAATGATGAGCTGTGGTGGCAGTCAGGGACAAAGAGTGTCCAGCACAATATTCTTCCCATATTATCTTCTCTCAAATACTGCTGTATTTGGTGGGATCCATGTTAGATGATTTTAGAGGTGGTTGTGTTGCCTTTACTGTAATCACCACTCAGAACCACCTCACAGATATAGAGCTATTTATGCTGCAAAGTGCTGTGGTTATAGCCAAGTTCCACTTTCAATTTCCTAAAAACACCTCTCATTCCCCTTATCCCATCTTGTAGATATTAAGCCTTTTGTGTTTCGTTTATCCCATGATAAAGATATTTGCACTATTTTTCCTCTCACTAGTACAGATGGCAGAGACATGTTTGTCCCATACTGACACACAGTGTCACTGGAAGGATTTCATAACATATGCTTAAATTATATCACCAAATTTTGCTGTTATGTTTACTCTGAATTTGCTAAATCACATTTAGTTCAGTTTTGCCTATCATGATCCAAAATGCTTCAGTAAATACACCAACAGCCAGGCCTTGGGGTACTGTATCTTCTGTATCATTCACCCTTATCTAACATGCCAATTGTATTTTTATGGAGCAATTTTTTGTGAATCACGGAAAATCTGTAACCAAAAGCACCACATACCAACTCAATTCCTATGTGTTTGCTCTTTTTCTCGGAGCTCACACAGGTATATTATAGCTTTCAAGCATTTGCAAAGAAGTGGATTTTCCTTAGTCATTTTGCTAATTTCTTTCTTTATAAAATGAAATTAATATACTCCTGCAAGAGATTCTCTTTCAGTGGTCACATGACATAGATCAGCAACAGAGTCTCCACAAAACCCAGCATTTCTAAAGCTGTAAAAACTTAGATTATAGAGTCTACAAAACAGTACTGGTGAAATTATCCATCTTTCTGACTGGAATCAAGAGGGTAAGTCTTAAATCCAGCAGAAGAAAGACACTCTTCTTTTGTCTCACATCTCAATTAAATTGCTCAGTAGAAAAACACACTTACATTCCTTCCCAAATAGTAGGTACATAAATACACAAGCCTTCTACCTACTTAGAAAGTACCTCAATCACCAAACTTTTCTGAGTCCATCTGGTTGAGTGGCAGATGTGTTTAATCTTTAATATAGATATTGAGCTCCTCAAGATTTGATCCTCTCAAGATCTGAATCAAATTTGGCAATTTTTTTTAGTTGTTTGTCAGTACCTATAGCTGGACAGTTATGATTAAGCAATTACACTGTGAATGTTGAATGCTTGGCTAACCTTTTTTTTAAAGGAAAAGATGAACTGGCTGGCTGGATGAGAGACCCCAGGAGCGAAGTCAGCAGAACTGAGCAGTAACTGGGGAAAGGAAGTTCTATCAGTGGGTGATCGTGACCACCAACTCACTGAGCACCTACTCAAAATGGACCCCGGAGAAAAACGGAGAGAAGAACTGCATCTGTGGACTAATTACCATGAGAAACCAGAAATGTAACCAGAAAATAGGCATTTGAGTACTAATTATTAGAAAAGTTCTGTGTGTTGTAACCAAGGAACTCTGACACCTTTGTTTGTTAAAATGCATAAGTAGCCTAAAATTTTGATAACAAATGAGCCTTTTCAGGGTTCCTACTTTGCACAAACTAGAATAAAATACAGAAATATCTCTCCTCAGTGTGTGAATAGGTGCGGCACTAAAGGTAGCAAGCCTGTGTTTGGGACAATAAGATGAACACAGGATCCAACAGAAAAAAACAAACCACTTTTATATTGTAATATTAAGCTCACGAAGTGGACCCATGCAGTTTAACAATAGCAAGTGCATGGTGCTGCAGCTGGGTTGGGACAAATCCTGGAATCAATACAGGCTGGGGGATGAACAAATCAAGAGCAGTCCTGCCGAGGACTTGCTGGTGGATGAGAGGCTGGACAGGAGCCAGCAATGTGCACTTGCAGTCCAGAAAGCCAATCATGTCCTGGGCTGCATCCAAAGTACTGCAGCCAACAGGTCGAGGGAAGTGATTCTGCCCCTCTGCTCTTGTGAGAACTCACCTGGAGTACTGTGTTCAGCTCTGAGGTCCCCAGCACAGGAAGGACATCCATCTGTTGCAGTTAGTCCAGAGAGGGGCCACCAAGGTGATCAGAGGAATGAAGTACCTCTCCTATGAGGAAAGGCTAAGAGAACTGGGTTTGTTCAGCCTGGAAAAGAGAATGCTTAGGGAAGACCTAATTGTGGTCTTTCAGTGCCCAAAGGGAGCCTACAAGATGGAGAGAGATGCTTTACAGAGAATCTTGATAGTCAAGAAGAAGTGTTTTCAAACTGAAAGTTTTAGTTTTAGACTAGATATTAGGAAAACTTTTTCACTGTGTGTGGGCATGCACCAGTACAGGTTGCCCAGAGGAGCTGTGGATACTCCATTCTCTGGAAGTGTTCAAGGCCAAGTTGGATGGTGGTCTGAGCAACCTGTTCTAGTGGAGGGTGTGCCTGGCCGTGGTAGGGGTGTTTGAACTAAATGATCTTTAAGGTCCCTTCTAACCCATGCCATTCTATGATTCCATGATTCTTTGGCAAATATTTTACATCAAATACAGCAAGGAAGTCAAGAGAATGGAAAAGCAGAGTGAGGGTGGAACTGAAAGAAATACCACCTTTGAACTACAAAGGTTGTTTTTTTTTTTTTTCTAAATGAAAACCAATGAATCCGATTGTAGATCTGTATACTGAGCAAATAAACTAACAACAGAGAAATTACTTCATCTTTATTTTCAATGTGTTTTTAAAATCAAGATTATTAACTTTCTTGCTTTATCTCCCAGTTTCCAAGACAAATGTACCTTGTGTCAAATGGAACATTTCACTGGTACAAATCAGATTGTTTTGCTTTTTAGCAAGTAATATTTTTTAAGGTCTCCCTTGCCTTGCCTTACATTGCCACTAAAAACAGGGCAAACTGGGGATCTTCAATTTGCTAAAACCATATAAATCTGAAAAAAAAATGTATTTTATTTTAAAACTTCAGGTTTTTACTGACACTCAAAGTAAATACAATAAAATAAGGAGTAATAATTTTAGCGGTAATTTCTTTTTAGCCTCTCATTATACTCTTGATATAAATGCAACCTTTTTACAGACTTTTCTGGAAGTTCAGTGCTCAATCTGATTAAATAACTGAGTAGGTTTATTTCCTCTTGATTTATTTAAATATTTAAATAGCTAAATATTAATAAACAAACAAATGAAAATGGTGAAATCAAATAAGTTGCACTAATATATATTTTAATTTGCTGAATTAAAGTCATAATGAAAAATGCAAATAACATCTCTGTTTAAAAGTCTGTATTTCTTTTATTATTACTATAAATTATGGTAATTTGGTGTCTTTCAGAATATATTTTGGGAAAATGGTCTTATTATTATGCTGGAGTTTAATATTTGACTTTGTCACTTCCCTAAAACTAGCAACTAGAAAGTTTCAAAAGCTTGCCTTATAGTACCTCCTTGATCTGTGATTTGTCATGCATGTACAGATTTTTTAACTTGTAATATGGAAAAGTCTTCAGCAATCTCTCTCTTTCTGATGCTTTATGAATGTTTTTATTATGTTTTCCTTTCTCTTATGTTGTGACATTTATCTATGGAATTATGTCACTATAACAATACAGGTAAAGTGCCTGAATAGTATAATTAATGAAGGAATGAATCAGTAGGGATTAAAGCATTAAAACATGTAGCTGTTGCTGCCAGTATGATTAAATAAGAGGTAATCAACTCCAAATTTTTTACTTTTATTACACTTTTAATATTGCATGAGGAGAATCTCTCAGTGGAAAGTGAGCAGAGGAAAAAGAATTTCATTTGGAGAATAAATATATTTTTAACATAGACATGTTTTAAATCCACCTAGTTCTAAACACAGGCAATGCTGAAAAGATTACGGATTTAGCTAGGAGGAAGCCTAAACAGGAGGGGAAATGTGTTGTTTTTTCCACTGCAGCAGTAAAAATAATCTGTGATAAGGTCAGTCAATGCTTAGTAAACCTTATGGTTTCCAGGACACTTAGCACTCACTTGGTACTGGCAAAGCTTATCAATATTCAGGCTGGTATATCTACTGGATTGTTCAATCTACCCCTTTTATTGGTGATCTAACTTTCATATAGACAATGCTATGTATAAGCAGTAAAAGTTCTCTGGAATATTTTTGATCCATGTGCAGAGTTGGACCTATTTATGATGTCTGGCAGCATTCTGTGGGTTTTGGTGGGATGAAAAAATGCAGTTTTTCCGGTATTTTTGTTTCGTATGTTTTTAAATGCCATTATTATACAGGAAACTGGCAACCAAGATGCAGAAATCTTATATTTAAATTAGCTGTTTAGAGTCTTAGAAGCTTTCTTGTAGTCGTAGACTTACTTTGCACTTATACTTGCAATGTTGTTAATATTGAGCAATATTCACTTGATCACATCACTGGTGACATTAAAATGATTTTCCTCCTGGTGGAACCAGGACTGAAGTCATGTAGCAGGGCTCCAGCTACAGATGCCCACTTGATATGAAGGTGCAGGATCCTCCAGAACGTCTCTATATGTGCATGATGTCTACAGATGGCAAGTGGCAGTTTATAAGTGTCACATCTGGTTAAGACATGAGATCTGGGAAGCATAAGAGCAGCAGATTAAGCCATCGTCTCTCACTCCTTGCTCTGAGCCAGATGGTAACGCAAAGACTTCTATTAACTGCTGTATTACTACTAGCACAGATTTTGATGTTCAAGTTCAACCTATAGAACCTTTAAAAAACTCTTCACAAAATCATGTGCAAAGAAAAACCTTTACTCACTCTTTAAAAACACAAACTGCCTGGATAATGCACCACATCTTGGACACTAAAAAGGAAAACCAGAGCAAGTACAAAGAATGAGATGCTTTGGCAGACAAACTTATTCATAAAATGGAGATGTACAGTAGTATCAACAATATAAATCAATTGGCATAGACAGCAAAACTTTTTATATACCATGTTATTGATGTCAGATATGGCAATTGTGCAGAGGAAGCAGTTAAGAAGATTAATATTTTTTCTAAGTAATGCACTATATGAAAATCTGACATTAGTGAAGTTTTATTGACAGAGAGAAAGGGAAACAACAAAATCCTGTGACTGAACTTCAGGAGCAGAAAGGCTGAACATATTTAGGCTTCAATGAAACAGTGTACTGAGTTTCCATGAGTGTTTCACTGAAAAACTTTGACAACAACTGATATGACAAAAAGCTTATGCAGTGATGTTTGTTATACGTCTGCCTATTAATAGCCTCTCATTTTTATGAACTGAACTGATTTACAGAGTTCAAGCTGATATCACGTATGAATAGAATGGATATGAAATGAACCATGCTGACAGCACTTCTCCCTAATAAAAAGGGTGAATAGAGTACCATGTTGCCTAATAAAATAGTGTTTCAGATTGCCTTAATTACCTACTTTCATGATACAGATAAATAGTCTGCTTTGGGTTTCAAGGACATAAATGAAAATATTTACAATTTCTGTCATTTTTGTATACAGAAATCAGTCAAAGGACTTATAGACTTGAAAATGTGTCTTTGGTATTCCTCATTCTTCTTTGGAAATACTTACACTATCTTTGATGAATAATAAATGCATACCTTGCAATTAAAGAGTACTCTGAAGTCATGTCATACCATAGCAGATGCACTTTCAAAACCAAGCTAGTCTCTACAAAGTAATAAGAAGGCAAAGTTTCCAAACTTTGATAATTCTCTACAAATGTGATAAGCATTTATTGTTGTCTTTCCTAATTTCTCACTTGCTTGTTGGATTGAAGAGGAAATTTGAACAGGATGAGATGGAATAATAGCATCTTCAGGAAAAAAAAATACTGGTCAACATTTTGCAGACAAAGGGGAAAGTGGAAATGAAAAGGGAAAATTATGTTTAGATGCTATCTGAACATTAATAGAACTTGTGGATCTAATCAGACCTCTGAAATACATACATAGAGGAGCAGAAACACAACTGCCACAACTTCTCGTTTCCTCTGACCCACATAGTTTTACCTGAATTGACTATTACATATCTATCCCTGCTCCCATGTTAAGATCTTTGAATGGGAATGCTTGTTAAAACAAAGGGAATGAACTAGCTGTCAACAGGACATGAGAAATATATGATCTCTAGGTTTCTTATAAAACAAATTTTAGTAGTTCTGGTTTTACAAGCAAGATGGGGCAAGAAATATCTTGATGAGGCGCATAGAGATCAGAAAAAATATTTCTTTACCCTAGCATCTGAGAAAATATTGAAAGGAATGCACAAAGCCAACTAACATCCATGAGGAATAAACAAAATCTTATATGGCACTATCATCTGAAGTCTATGACTCTATATCAGATTATGTGTCATTTTGTGTAAAAAGCTTTCCTTCTAAAAATTGCTAAGCAGTTCATATGCATCATTGAGTTTGCCTTCTGACAAATGATGTAGGCAAGCACTAATCTAATTTACAGATTTAGAAATGGAGAATCTAAGTGCCTCTCTCAATGTCATACAATAAGTCTTGTTAGCAGTGTAAAGAATAGAAGCTGCAACTTCTGACTCAGCTTCTCTGTTCCTTAGGTTTCAAAGTGCTAAGCTTCATTCATCTCTCACATGTTCAGAAACACCAAAAGAAAAGGTGTCACCATTAAGGTTTTGCATTTCAGTAAGATTTATTATTAGATGAATTTTCATTTTTAATAGTTCCAAATTCCAGAATATCTCAGGTAAGAGAAGTTCCTCATGACAGGTGAGCAGATTTTTTTTTGTAACAGGTAGTGGGGCAGTCTCTGAAATACTGAAACACTAAAGTAGCCTATAACAGTCTGAGAGAACATGCAGAATCTAGTGGTCACATAGGTGCGTCTTTTGGACAAGGCAGGTGCACATTAATATTTAATTAATTTGTACATATTTTCTATATTATTATTATTTCCTAAATAATAGTTATGGAATGATAACAAGAGCAGGATATTGGTTCTGCATCAGGATAAAATTTAGCAAGACTTCTAAGTGTAGAAAGAGTCTCTGATCAAGGGACATATGCAATTGCTTAGATTTTGGAATTATCCTCTCAATTTTGTTCCAGAGGACAGGGGATGATTCTACAAAATTTAATAAACCATATTAAAAATTAAAAAAATGTTACCATGCATTACACTGTGTCATTGTGTAATCCTAAGTATTTAAAATAATAAATCTTAAACTTTCAACTTTTCATTAGGTTATCTTTTGGAAGTATAATCACAAATATGCAGAATGTGCTTTCACATTACAGATGTGTGTCCCATAGTGGTATGTGAAGTTCTCTATTTTGGATTTGAATGCTTATTTAAAAAAGGTAACTGTAAAGATGGGAGTGCCATTGAACTCACAGTGAAAATGCCAATTTTCATGTACACGTTCATATTCTCTAAATATAAAAAAAAAATTATTGCAAAAGCTTTTCTTTAGAAAGGAATATTCATACTGGCATAAGACAGAAGAGGGTTTCTTTCCTTATAATTATATTTACAAAAGAATTTGGCAATACATAAAATACAGAATATAAGTATCTGCAGCATTTGATTTCCCATGTCTTTGGAGTTGAATTCAAAGTGCAAGGTTTCAAGTTCAAATAAAGAGGTGTTTATGATCTACTGCTTTCAGGAAACTGCCCTAACAAGCAAACTAGGTGATGTTCAGTGTAGGGACAGCATCTGTAATTTGATTCTGATCTGAATTTCTTGGTAAGTCTTTAGCTTTATTCACCTAGACAGGTGGTTGAGACTGTGATTTTTGGCTTGTGAAAACATAAATTAAATCCCTGTCTGATTCCATGCTGCCAGACCCCTCTTTTTCTGGACCATTTTGCTTTGCAGTACTCTTTTTAACTTTTAGCCACAATTTTTCCCTCTTAGCAGTCTTGAACATTAGAGAACGTGTGATTAGAAATCAGGAGCTAAGGATTTCAGAATGACGCAGGAGTAAAGTTCAACCAATCAGAAAAAACCCAGTATACTGAGTATGCAACAGCCTTAGATAGCCACAGGAAATAAACAAGAGTATGTTCACCTAATAAAATTATCTCAAAGTCTTTCTACAGCACTATATGGTTGACTTACTTATTTTTACAAATAAATTATTATTCTTAGAGAAAAATAATAAGGATGAAAAAAACAGAGAATCAAACAGGTGCAAGAAATATTGGAAAATTAAAGAGAAATAATTAAGGAGAATGACGTCACTGGAATTATTGCACCAGCCCATACTAGCAGGTTCTCTAAGAGTCTTGGCATGTTCATGTTTAGTAAGAACACTGTATTTCATTGGCCAGATGTAAGATCATGTAATATGAAACTCTTTTCCATTGATCTGTATTTCCTTATGTAATCTATGTCTGATCTTAGAGTAACTGTCTTCAGTGGATGAAGGGCAAATACAAAAATTGTAGAACCACAGATTCACAGAATAGTTTGAGATGGAAGGGAATTTTAAAGGTCATTCAATACAAACCTCCTGGAATAAGGAGTGCCATCTTTAATTAATCAGGACCCATACAATATGACCTTGAATGTTTTCATGGATGGGGCATCTACCACCTCTCTGGAAGCCTTGTACCATTGCTTCACCACCCTCATTGTAAAAGGTTTCCTCCTTATATCTAGTCTGAATCTACCCTAAAATTTTTTAAACCATTATCCCTTGTCCTGTTGCAACAGATCCTACTAAATGTTTGCCTCCTTTAGGTACTGGAAGGCTGCAATCAGGTCTTGGAGCCTTCTCTTCTCCGGGCTGAACAACTCCAACTCTCTCAGCCTTGTTTCCATAGGGGAGATGTTCCAGCCCTAGATCATCTTCATGGCCCTACTCTGGACCTTCTTCAACATGTTCATGTCTTTCCTGTGCTGAGGACTCCAGAGCTGGGGTGCCTTTCCAGCTTCAGTCTGGAGCTGATACTTCTGCACTGAACAGTCACTGCTCTTGTTCTCTCTGATTTGTTTAACTTTGGAGTAAACTGATTGCAGAGTAACATGTCTGCGTAATACCTGTGTAAGAAAGAACTAATCTGGTTCCTAAAACTTCATACAAAAAAAATCTCTGTGGTGAAGCATCTGCTCTTAAAGTCAAAAGTTATTCAAAGAAAATATGTTCCAAGAGGTTATTGTTACCCTATTAGCACTGGATAAATCCTTACATTTCTGCTTCAAGGTTAGAATGGGTTAGTGAACAGCTCAGTAACATGCTAGGTCATTTTGGTTTGAAATTGTGGAAAGGAGAATGTTTTTCATTAACATTGTCCTTAATAAATTGTCCTTAATAATCTTCATGGTAGGCTTTCTGGATTCTCCAGAAACAGAGATGGGAAGATAATGAAGATGAGTAAATGAAGATCAAGTGTAAGGTTACAGTAAAACATAAAGTCAATTCATCCAGTTTCAGGGTTAATTATAAGGCTTCAATACAGCTCTAAAGCTAATGGGCCAAATTACATTTTAATGTGAGTAGAAATAAGTTTGAAAGAATATGAAATTCAGTTGCCTCAACATCTCCTTGAGACTGTAGGGAAAGTCCAAATACATTAAATAGAAAAATACTGTGTAAAAGTTAGCTACAATGAGGGAGAAAAAAAAGCACTTATCCTGGGAAAACTGAATCTCTTCCACCCTTAGGCTGTAAATTCAGCCATTTCCCAAGCAGCAAAAGGTCTTTTTACATCCTCCTGTCCCCAGAGTTCAAGTGTAGAATTGTGGTGTTAAAATAGATAGTATTTTATTATGTACTGCATTATTGACTCATGGTGAATGTGTTCTTAGCATTGTACAAACAAGTAAGAGGACACAGAGCTTACCCCAAGGACATTGGAATGTAGGTCACACACAAACCAACCAGCTCAGGCACATTAAAAAGTGACTCACAGCACATACCCAAGGTGGTGAGGAAATGTTAAAATCTTTACAGAGGTTAAATTTTAAATTCTTTTGCACAGGTGGTGATAATACTTTAAGGAGTGATTTGAGGTAGATTGATGAATTAAATAATATAAAAGAGATAGCTGATACACAGGTCTGCAGAGACCAGATCCAGCCCTGCAGTGGCTGAACCTATAAAGTGCCATGAGTTTCAGGCTTGAGGGATCAACAGAGAAGAGGGAAATAACACAGAAATCTGTGAAGGGAAAATCTCTCTGCCAGAGAGGCAGAAAGAAAATTTGTGCTGTATATACAGTAGCAAAAGAATGATGAAGAGGCAATTTTGAAGAAATAACACAATTGGTAAGGGCATTCTAGGAGTCTTAAAAAGCAATTAAATATGGCTGTAATTCCAAGTGTAACCTCTTGGCTCTTAATTTTCTCTCTGTGAATTTCAAACATAACAAATGGAGACAAAAATGACAAAACGGTTTGCATTTTGATAGGAAAAGAATTCCTTTCATCAACCTTTCACCTGTCTTGTCCTTTTAGGCATTCAGCAATGAAGCTAAATGGAATATTAAGGTTCATCCCACTATGCATTTTTTAAAATCTTTTTTCTAGTCTATGTTAGTATAAAACTGTTCTAAACTTATTTGTGAGTCATCTGTTAATAATCTTGTAGCATCTGTTAACCAAACCTCTTCAGAAATGCTTTTTTTCTCTCCTAGAAACATCTTTGCTGACTTTTACCTAAATATAGTTCTTTTTTTTTTCCCAAGTAGTTTTAATTTAATCAGATAAATTTCATATTCTCATTTAATTTTGAAGCTTCAGAAATTCACAGCAAAGGTTAACACATAACTACTGATAGGTAGTATTGAGAATAATAGTTTATTTAAAGAAATTAGGTCATCTCCCTTCAGAAAATGAACATATATCCACACTCAAACCAGTTGATCAAACAAAATTCAGACTTGACTAAAATAAGAGTGAAATTGGGAAATTACAGCTACCTTGCAGCCACATTTTGATAGCATCATTTTCTAACATGGGAGAATGGGAGACAGATTTGCACCACTAAATAATAGGAATTTACACACTCTTCTTACCACATGAAAATCCCAGAGGAACAAACTACCAGTATCAACTGTCATGGCAGATGTGGTTCCTGAGGGAATTTGGCAGTAAGTCACATCCGCTGGAGGCAGTGTTGACACTGTTGGTGGGGATTAACCCTCAGTCCTGAGGTAACACACTTGTCCTTATGCTGAACCCTCTGCTACCCTTTTCCTTCTTTCTCAAAATACTGGTATTTTTAATATGGGTGACAAAAAAATTAATAGATATGCTTGCTTTGTGTTTCAGAGTATAAAAGACAGTGAGATTGATAACAGTCTGATCAGACTATAAAAATCACTTCATTCTTTAGTATGCTGAAATATAGACTGTAGTGGGCAGTTGGGTGTTTTGGATTACTCATATTTGATAACGGAGACATTTTGATACTGATGAGAAGTACTGCATCAAATCCACAGCCTACTGTCTTCATTGCTGGCAAAACAGCAAAGAAAATTCCCCCCTCTGCTGTTGCTTGGTGGGCTACTCCTTTTTCCCTCTTGAGACACAAAACTGGTGAAGAAGGTCTCACGCTGGCCAGTGGCAACATTCTGCAATGCAAGGTGAAAAGACATTTTGTACAATGGTTGCTTCTTGGCCAATACTGCAGATTTCAGATTTACTTCACCCCAGCTGTAGCCTCTTTTCACAATCAAAATCAGTGGAAGCAAAAAGGAGGCCAGAACACTACTTTAAAAACTGTTGGTGTTTGCCATGACATAGTCATTACAGGCTGGAGAGTAAGAAAATTTCTTACTTTAAAAGAAACACAGACTGCAGATTTAGTAGAAGTCCAGAGGCAGTGCAGAGTCTTTCCCCCTTACTGCCATAGAGATTGCAAACTTAAGTAAGACAACTTTAGATCTTCTGTAGGGCTTTGTACTCTCCTTTGTATCTCTTTGATATGTGTGAAGAGCTCTCAGAACATCCTGTCCTTTTTCCTACTTATAGACTGATTAGCTATGAAACTTGCTTTAAAATTGTTTACAACATAAGTCTGAATGGCATACATTTTTCATGAATTAGTGACTGTAAACTATGACATCAACCTTCTTCCCATATTATTTCCCCTTCCCCCTACACATTTTATAATTTGTGGTCCAGGAGTAGTTTATATAAAAATCTTATTAATGGTGCTAACAGGTCTACCAGCCACTTGAAAGAGGCCACGGGGGATTTGCCATACAAGAGGAGCTGTTACAAAAATACCCTCAATGTGAGCTTTGACTGGAGCACTCCTAATTCTCAAGGTATTGAGTAGGCTCCAAATTTGCAAAAATTGCCTTGAATCTCCTCCAGCATGAGTAGAGATGGACCACGGCATGGCCCTGGCTAACTATATACAGAAGAATTCCAGTACATGGGAAACTTACTCATACATCATCTAAATCCTGTCCTGAGCACCTAAGAACAAAACACAAGAAGCAGACCAAGTGAGAAAGATTAACACTCCACTTTCACTTAGGTAAAGGAGCCTTGGCTCTCTTTTCTCAAACACTGTGGGAAGCTAGATATATATACATAGCATTTTTCAATTCCTCTGAATTATCTGTTAATTCTTTTACCAATACATTCAATCTCCTAAAGAGAGGAAAAGCATATAAAACAAGAATTTGATTAGGTAATTTTTAGGACTTTTTTTCACTTAGATTTTCTGTCTGAAAGGATGGGGCATAAAGTGGATGAAGTTAAATACTTAAAAAATTGTATTGAATGGGCTGAGGAGCAGGTAAGATAAGATTAAAAGGCTTGAGGAGAATGGGAGAAACATGAACAAAACTTTTTGTATTTGTGGAAGAACCATAAAGATATTTTTGCTTGTGTTATCCAGCAGGAGGCAAAAATCAGTTCCAGGACTTGACTAAACATACAAACAAAAAATATTCAAAACCTTGTTTAAAAATAGAATTAAGATTTTTACACATAAACCCATTATTTTGGGAAAGAGCTAACCATTTAAATGAAAGGCCCATTGCAACATTCAATTGCCAGAGATTGTTGAAAACTCTAGGATTTAAAACATGTGCACATGGCAGGAAAACTCTAAGCTGCACTCCTTTTATGTGATATTTAATGTGAAGGCTTAAGAAACTACCCAGTTACAAACTGTATAGTTTGGATCACTGAATTTATTCTTTCCAAAAATATACCTCACACTGCACTTCCCATGGCCATTGGGAAAGATTGTTCCTGTAGGAAGATGCAGAGTGCTTAAGGATGTTTAGAAGTCAAGCTAAGCTATGCAGAGGACCTTTCTGCCCATTCGCTACAGTACTAGAGAATGACTTTACAGTTTGACAGTCTTATTTCAGAGAATATCAAACTGTATATAAATGGGTGTTACTGGTCAAAATACAGGTAAAGCTGTGAATGCTAACAGGTGATAAAGAATTTCGTGTATGTTACTGTCCAAAACTGGACCTCTCAATTTGAAG
This sequence comes from Dendrocincla tyrannina, assembly GCA_035047865.1. Lineage (NCBI taxonomy): Eukaryota > Metazoa > Chordata > Aves > Passeriformes > Dendrocolaptidae > Dendrocincla > Dendrocincla tyrannina. The sequence goes on from JAWWMP010000132.1 coordinate 44,443,548, forward strand.
CCTACCACTTGCTAGATGCAACTCACGTGAGCTGATTTTAAATTTTGAAATTGCCTGGAATAAACAGAATTGGCATATCCCATTCCTTCCAATTAATACAAAGTCATGAGGCAGGATGAATTAGAAGCCCAAATATGCATACTCTTTCTGCACATAGGCTGCTTAGAGCATAGATGGAGTGGGAAAACTTGGGATGTTTTCTCCTGGAAAGAGGAGCTGGCACAAAAAGAAGAGTTCCCAAAAAGAAGCAGACTTGGAAAGACAGGTTGGAACAAAGATCTCAAAAGCAGGTGCAGATCCTGAAGATCAGGTAGATGCATGAACTTGAATGCCAGGGGACGCTCCAGGATGCTGGCCAGTGATGCCCAGGATGGGTAACTGTGAACAGTGTCAGAGCAGGGACTGATACAACATTTGAGGGTTAGATAATGTAGAACCACAGAGGGCAAGTGAGTGAATCTATCCTTTAATGCGTATGCAATAAGCTTAAGCTGGCAACTGATTGCATAGATGTGACTGCCAGTAGAATATTAGACAAAATAGTCTCTACACATGGACAGAGAAAAATAATTAAAGCGATCTGAAAGCTGTTATGAAAACCTCTGGGAAACAGAAATGTCAGAATATGTTAATGGATATAACTTTAAAAATACATCCTCGTCCTATTGTGAGCCTGTATACCAATTTTATCCATTGTTTTTAGCAATTCCAGACACAGTATAATAGATTCAAGATGACCATTGAAGAAAAGCATTCCTTTGAATCTGACAAGGCTTTCATCATCCAAAACTAGCTGAAAACATCACCCATGATAATGCATGAAAAGGGAACTCATCAGATTAAATGTGAAACATTTTCAACAACAATGTAATTTGGTAATGAGCTTTGAGATAATCCCACTTGAGATGGTTTCAGTGGGAAAGTGAACTGGGATGGACAGAACAGATCTTTCTGATCCATTCTCTCTGCAAGCAGTTTTATCCTGCTAATGAATGAGCAGTTTAATAACCAAAGTTGTAGATGCTGTAATACAAGAAAGAAGTCCAGACTCTTTGTAAAGAGTCTGCCTGGGCTTTTGCCTTTAGTAGCTGAAGCACTTGCACTCTTTCTTAATATAGATGGATGCATGAAGGAATAGAAATCCCTTTTTAAAACTTGGACTGGGGACCAGACCATTAAAATAAAATTCACGGATTAGTATTAGTAGTATACTTTAGTACTTAGTATTTTTTTTAAATCTCAAAGGAAATGTAAGCACCTTGACAAAACAGACTCCACGTTTAAACCCATAGTTAATCGCATGAGATATATTTTCAGCAGGGGTAATCTGTATGATGATTATAACAATTTTTGTTATCATAATTTGTGCTATTTTATAGCACCTGAATCCATTGTGCCAGGATTTGTAAAATCCCAAAAAGCCAGAACAATAAAAAGTTTTCTCAGCAGATTGAGATGTCTGTGCCTAGGATTATATGGCTTATCCTTCTTGGTGTGTAAAGTTCACAAGTGGTGCAGTCAGATTTATCGGTTCTGGTTAAACATCAAGCAGGTTAAGTTTTCTCTATGTCTCAGTTATACAAAAAAATTTCTAAATGCTGTCCTAAAACATTTCCTGCAGGCCATATCTAGTCATAAGGGAACATTTAATCTCCTCAAGGTCAACATTCAGGAAGTAAGTTTCAAGCAATTTCATAAGTTAAATAAAATGCAGACACTTAGCACACTCTGATGCATCTGGCTACTAGAAAATTCAGGAGAGAATCAAAGACTGACTGATGAATACTACTGTGGTGAAGAAATAATTAAATATAATGTATTTTCTTCTCTGCCTTCCCAGAGGAAGGGCATCTCTGCACAGGAGCTGAAAATGTTTCCAAAGAGCACTGCTGAAAAGAAACCAATTCTGTTCCTTGTCAGAAACCCTCAGAGCAAATCTTGTTTTTCCAGCTAAATGGCTAATAAGGAGGGAGGGAGGGAGGGAGGGAGGGAGGGAGGGAGGGAGGGAGGGAGGGAGGGGAGAGTAGCAT
>JAWWMP010000132.1:44450705-44480444 GCA_035047865.1 Dendrocincla tyrannina
AATGTGACTTGCAATTTTTGCAATAGTGGACTAATTAATGTAGTTACATGAATATAGAGAGAGCAATGTTGACAAGACTGAAGACTAAAATGCATCCTGGATTCACTCATGAATTTATCTGTTGGTTTGTTTCTAGTTAAAACAGCAAACATATTTTAGAAAATTTTATTTATGAATATAAAGTGTATTTTTAATGTCTTAAAAGAAGATATTTCTAAGTCAAACACAAAATGCTTAACTGATCCAAATTATGCAAAAGTGAATACAGTATAGTTGGAAGTCATTTAGGAAAGAATGATCAGAAAGGCAAAGACTTTCTTATACAACTTAAACAAGGTATTTTTTTTAAGTAAGATAGTACTATATAAGAAGATTTTGCATCATGTCTCATCCAGGAAAGAAATAATCTATTGAATTTTAATCTATGCTGCCTAAAAGGTAGGACAAACAACTGGAGAATGATTATTTTACTTTTCTATTAGCACAATGGGTTTCAAAGGAAATAATGTGCTGTAGGCTTAATACAAACAAAAACCTTCAAACTCAACACAAGCTGAGACTTTGAGGCTGGCTGGATGGAACCTTACTTCAGTTTGGAGGGAAGATTGCTCGAGCCTTACAGGAGGCTGGGGGTGTGGGGTGTAATGCCTACCTTGGGGTGTGGGCAGGAGTTTGCACAGTGGAGCTGGGCACCTCAACTCATGCTAAACTTTAATTATTTGTTTGAGAGCAAAGAATTCCTACCCAGCACAGTGGTGCTTGCAGCCTAAAACCTTTGGAGGGGTTCATGAGCTGTCTAAAATGGAGGTGGTAAGCTATTTGCTCCAAGTAGTTTGCTAAGGAAAGCCTGGGTAAACAAAGACTGAATCTCCTTTGTTGTTTGCAAACCACCACTTCACTGTTTTCTGCTGCAGGTAGTCAGTGCCTTGCAGCCTGCCATTGGTAATCAGAAATAGAACTACAAATCATTTTACGTCCTTGCATGGCTAATCACATAGGATGTATTGAGGTTTTCTCCATAAGGTAGGATAGTGGATGCACGCCTGGACAAGAGGTGATCAGCCACTCGAGTAAACTGAAAAGGACGGTTTTCAATTCCTGTATGTGCTTGCATTTGGGAGACCTGCAGGCAGAAATTAATTCCTACCCTAGAGGGAGGGAGAAAAGGGGTAACATAGGCTGTTGATAGCAGCAAAAGGTTTTCTCCAGCTGCAAGCAAGTGAAGACTTTGGGTTTAGTAACCACTGAAGTTTTTTGGTAAGTTAGATTGAGTTGGTAGGAATGGTTTCCCCTGTAGCAACAAGTTCAGGGTTTACATCAAAACACCTGTGTGATTGTCAAAGTCAGTTTTGACTGTTAATACAGACCTATTTTTCCCCCTCAGGATTTCCTTTAAACAATGTTTTACAAGTGTTGTATTTGTCATTGTGATTATACTCAACATCACTGACAAATACAAATGTTATTCTAAAACACTCTGAATGAAAAATCTTTATTTATTATTTAATTTTGTTGTCATTAGTTATTATTTATTATTGTTGTCATTAATGTCATAGTTATCAAAATACTATAAAATTACCTCAAGATTTTTGAGGAATTTTAAACAGTCTTAACTGTTTTCTGAAGGTCACAGTTGCTTGCTTGGAAATGACAAACAATTGTCTTGACATGGTCACAAGCTATATTGGATGTTCTCTAAGGGATTCTAGAAGCTGTCAAGGATTGCAAATATTTTTATAAAGTTTAAAGCTGTCCCAAAATAGAGTTGTCTGCCTTTAAAATCAAGTTAATTTTGTAGGTGTACTCCCATTATTCTCCTCTCCATTCTAACATGCATTGTATTTGACTATCCAATGGCTTCTGTAAATGTACAGAGTGCTCACTTTTGTTGTTGAGAAGCGTGTGATAATGCTCTCTAGATTGTGAAAATTTTTCATAGATCCTGTCAGAATACAAACTTGCTTGAATATTGTCACAAATCTAAGTGTGAGTAGAGATTTTTGGATATTTCTGTTGACTTTAAAAAAAAAAAATCTTACATCTATAACAAAGTATTTCAGAAAAACTCAAATGTATTCTGAGCTTCTCTTTCATGACAACTGTCACATCTTCAGAAAGACATATTTTTTCTAGGGCAAAAGCACAGAAACATCAGCTGTCCATTGGGAATTAAGGTGGTGCATATACAATGACAGCGTCAACTTGTGAGTCTTTAGATGTCTTCAGGCTTATTCAAACTTATATATGGAATAACAGATATTACAGAATTATTAGGGCTGGAAGGGACCTCTGGAGGTCATGTAGTCTAACCTCCCTGCCAAGGCAGGGTCACCTAGAACAGGTTACACAGGAACATGTCCAGAATGGTTTTGAATGTCTCCAGAGAGGGAGACTCCAGAGAAAGCTATTACATTCTTCATAAAGAATGATAACAAACATCAGTGTTTTGTAAATTAGGCACTGATAAAAAACAAAGTTATAAATAAAAGTTATCACTAATGGCAAGCAGCCTCTTCAGGGCAAAATATGCCCAAATATTTTTGTCATGACAGATAAATCCTCACTGGAAGGGAGGAGGTAAGACTTTTCGAATGTTGCTTTAGATTAGCTTAGTTGGTTAGAGCGTGGTGCTAATAATACCAAGATGAGAGTTCAATCCCTGTAGAGGCCATTCACTTAAAAGCTGGACTTGATCCTTGTGGGTGTTTTAAAACTTAGAATATTCTGTGACTCTGTGAAAACCTTTGGTCAACAGTGATTCAGAGGCATATCCACAAGATACCAGCAGGACATCTTGCAGGATCTTATTTTAATGACTGCATGCATGTTGAAAAAACCTGTTCCTCTCAGTTCTAGAGACTGGCCTTTCTAAGTTGGGTCTATGACTTGACATGCTGTGAAATCTTTTTCTACATCTTCCTGTTTTAACTCTGCTGGGGATTAGCAATTATTATCTACAAGGATTTAGAAAAAAAATAAAATCTGAGTAGTCATTTGTTTGCATATTCTCACTGTTACAGTGAATCCAGCATCTTTTATGTTTTATCTGCTTAACAAATGTCTTTCCAATGCATTTAAGTGTAACAATTTTTGACAACCTTTTAAGAATAAATACCTGAGATTAACCTGTTTGTTCTTCCTACAGAAATATTCCACTTTCTTCTTTATTTTTTTTTTTTAAATAATGAACTTACTGTTCAGGCAAAGTTTGAATAATATCTTACTTCCCTGACTTACTAATTAAAGAAAGGCCCAACACTACAGAGAAATCTTTCAGTTCCACTTCATGAATAAATGAACAATCCCTTTCAGATAATCCCAAACCTTACACTTTGGTATAATGGTTTCAGTGAATATACTATCACTACTGGTGGCACAGATGATTACAAAGTTTTCTCTTCAAAATACATAAAAGGCAGTTTTGGTTCATGATCTGTCAGGTACTAGTATTTAAAGTCTCTTCCTGTATGTTTGCTTCATGCGTGGCTGACTTTGAAGTATTTTTTCTGTGTGTTATTGAAAAGCAAATGTTGCTGCAATTATTTTTTTTTTCAGAGTACATAAATCAGATACTGTCTGAGTAAGAGAGGCTGTGTTTTCAAGTTAAAATCTTTCATGTGGCATAAACAAATGACGGTGTCACTCCTCCTGTCTGGAAAGACTAGTTTTCCAAAGCACTGCACCTGTTTTCAAATAGAGAAACACATTGAGAAACACTTATAAATAGAGAAACACTTTTAAATTGGGGGAAGAACATTCATATAATTCAAGTATGAGATATAACTTCAAATGGTATCTTTGCATCATCTATACTGCATCTAACCAAAGCATAAAACTTCAATTGATCTTTTTAGCTAAAGGGATACAGCTAAACATGGATATTCAAGAGAGAACACATTTTAGATAAGTGAAGAAGATAGTAATGTTAAGCTGCTGTTAACAATATCTATTTGCTCTAACTTTCATAAATACACTAGTGACAAAAAGTAAACTGATTACTTCACCTACCTGCCAAATGTCCCATTGTGTTCAACACTGGAGTTTGTGTAAGTGAAGCTAAATGCTCACATAATGAAGAATGGCCGAACTCTTAGCCTGAAGTGAAATACATCATGATATACGTCATCATGCTGCCTTGCCTGAAAAAGAAGAAATTAGATCAAATGCAAGCTAAATCCCTAGCAAAAAGTGAAATAAGCAGAAAATATGAGGTCCTGATTATACCAGGACAGCTGTGGTATAGTCTTATTAATACAGGAAGGATTATCTAAGAATATGAGTGATACAAAGGAAGATGTTTATTAGACCAAATGTCATTGGAAAATCCAGGATGCTCCAGGACACAAGTTTTTCTGACTTGGTTACTGAGGAATTCAAGCAATACGCAGAATTTGAGTAGGACATCTCAAGCTCTCAACATTCACAACGTGCTGCCTTTTATTGAGACATTGCAGACATTGAAAGCCACTATCATGTCTAATATGACAACATACTGCATACCTATCCCTTAGAGAAACGTGTGGGGTCATTGCTCTCTGATTCACCGTCACCCCATGTGAATCAAGCATTTACACAGGTTAATAATGTTCCTTGATTAGTTAGTTCCTTTAAGTGAGCTGTTTACTAAGTAGATTTGACATCTTTCTAACAGTTTTCCCTCTAAACATTTGAGCTCAGTTTTGAGATAGGGGTGTTTGTGTAAACTGACAACTAGATATGAAGTTTTCTTCTTATAAACGAACCCTAAAAGCTTCTGGTTTGTTCCAGTTGCCCAAGAGAAGAGTGAGACAAGAGGCAATAATCCGACATTTAAGAGTGGGGTTTGGTTTTGTTTCTTCCAGAGATATCCGAAATATGTGATTCATCTATTTTTATTTGGCTTTGTCATGATGAGTCTATTCTTTCTGTGCCAATCAGACTATCCTGTTCAAATAGCAGTCTGAGATGCTGTTGGGCCACCAATTACTGGTTCATCTTTTGCTTGACAATCTGTTTTCCTTTACCTTAGTTTGAACATTTGGCTAATACCAGTTCTTGATGCCCTGTGGAAGAAATTGTTTACCCTGACTGATAATTGAAAAGAAGAAAAGATTATGAAAAAGGTTCTCAGCCGTGGGCACTAAAGATCAGGAGCTTAACACTGGAAGAGGAAGTTTCCAGGAAGTCCACTGTCAAAGCAGAAATAATGAAGCAGCAAGTAGTAGGCATAGGAGTGGGGAGAGGTTGAACTATGGAACTATGAAGGAATGAGAAGCTGTACATAGTCATGTAATTATAAATGTGGTGATGGGAAATATAAGCTTTATTTTGAGCTTCAGAGTGTCTGGGGGATTTCCTATATAGAGGGGTGACTTTGTTGCCTAAAATGGCTGTTGCATGCAGCTGCTGAGGGAAAGCAGAAAAGCCTGATTTCCCTTGCCTTTGCTTCCAGGGTTGTGTGGTAGCCTTAGAGAAATATATTTCAGCTTCCCTCTTGGCTATGGTCTTTGCCCTTACACTATCACACTCCATGAGTGACACAGTCATGGACTTTGGATTACCTCCATGCAGGTTACTTTTTTCTCCTTCAGTGTGCTGGTCGTCTTGTTTTCTCAGTAGAAAGTGTTGCAATTATGGTGGGTGACTTGTTCTTGTAGGGTCAGACACAGCTTCATCTCATTTTGACCTTTGATGAAATGAATCATGTCATGTATTTCACACGTGCCCTTTCCAGATATGTTATGGCAATCTATCTGACAGAGACATGGAGGAAAGGACAAGACAAAATAATAACTGATGTTATCAACAACAGCAGGAACAGAAGATCAGATTTTTAGTTTTTCCAGCTACATTTTCTGAAACAGTAAACATGTATTGCCTGTGTAATGCATAAAACCTTTTTCTCTCTGGAGTAAGTCAAGCCACCAAAGGAAAAAAAATATTATAGCCAAAATACACCCTATCTCATTTTCCTATCTCCTTTCTCTCTCTGCTATAACTAAGACTGTCAGTGCTTCTGTTTCTGAAAAATTCATCTGTCTCCAATAAAGCAGCATAAAGGTTTTTCAACAATTATTTAAGAACATATTGCTGAGTTTAGCCTTTATAAGCACAGCAGCTCTGAAAACTGTGTTTTGTAGAAGCAGTAAAAAGAGTATAAGTATAACCTATGCATAATATTTTGACTTTATAGTAAAAATGATCATATATCAGCAAACAATCTGAATTCTTGTGAGGTCTTCTTGAGGAAAGTTGGCCAATAATTTATCCAATGGCGTGAAATCTGCTGTGCATTGGGCAATAAGTTTTTCCTTCCTGCTCCATCTTCTCATTGTGTTGGTAATACACATGGGCACATGGTGGACATTGATACATTTTATGTTTCTGTCCCTTCTATCTGGACTTACCACTTTTATTTTAGATGGAGTTTCACTTTTAAGAAACTTTCCTTAGTTTTAGAGAGAATAAGACTTTTTAGTCCAGTAACCTTAGTGAAAAGGCTAAATTTCCCGTTATGGAAGAAATTGAGGGAGATGAAAGGACACAATTTAAAATCTGCAATAGTATGTCACTAGAAGATCTTCTGTTGCTTTCATCAGTACCTACTAAAAGCTCTCCTCTCTAGTTTTAAAATCTGTGGTCTTATTTAGTATGTAATAAAACTGATCTCCAGGTGCTGACTGCCTAGTTTGGAAATGCAACACCATGTAAATGAAATAACTCCATTTCTAGACTTCAGGTTTTGATAATTTGTTTTTTCTTCAGTATCTTAAAAACAATGCTTGTGTCTTAAGCAACTGACTGAATAATTGATGTTTTTCAACAGAGCTAACATTGAAAGTATAAATGAAACATATAGACTAACAAACAAAAATCTATTCATACAAGCACTGTATGCTGAGAAGAAAAATTCTAAAATTGCTTTCTATAAACTTGTCATAATAATATCTGGCAAGAGCATTTTTCATATTTCATTAAGACTCAGTGTTCCCACTCCTAAGCTCAGATTGAACACAGTGTTTCATCTCAAAAGGGTATTATACAACATCTTTTTGCCAGAAACAGGTGATTTGTCTATTTTGAGAAGGAAAGCCAAAGCACAAGCCAAAGAAAAACTCAGTTTTGATTCTATTACTGGCCTTTACTAATTAAGGCACAACATTAAAAAGTTTGCTTGGATACAAACTCAGAAATGAAAAGAATGTTGATTCAAGATTTTGCCTCCTCAGAAGCAACTGAGATTGCATTTTGAATCAATGAAGTTACTCTATTATTTGAAACTTCCCTAAATACTTATATGAAGCTTCAACTGGCAATTTTTGTATACCCAAACACAGAAATGGAGGTGCTTTAAAAAATGACCAAGGTTTCCTAGAAGGTAAGTACCTTAATATATGTAGAAACAAAAAAATGAATAATACAGAAAAGTGGGATTGGATTATTAGAGTTTCCATAGAGTCATAGAATCATTAAGGTTGGAAAAGAACTTCAAAATCCTTGTATCCAACTGAACACCAACATGTCAACCAAAAGAAAAAGTGCTACGTCCAGTTGTTTCTTGAACATGTCCAGGGATGGTGACTTGATGACTTCCCTGGGCCCCATGTTCCAATGCTTGACAACCCTTTCAGTGAAGAAATAGTGCAAATTCATAACTAGACACATGAAATACATAAACAGTACCAGTACAATCACTTCAATCAATATAATTGAAACATTTACAATGTTCAAATAGGCTGTGCTTAATTTTTTTCCTTTTACAAATGTATAGATTAAATACCTGCAGAGGGATTTTTAATGAACTCCAAGAAGCAGTAGATAGAAAAAAACTGGTGTTAGCTGTGGAATGAACACTCTGAGAATCTGACCAAGACACGTGCCTCTCTTGTCCTAGACTGCAATAGATTTTTGTCAGAACAGAGGATGCTAAAGACATTTCTAAAACCAGAAGTGTAAATTCTGTCAACATGTGAGAGAACTTAGACCAGTTCTGTTTCTTTCAAAGTAGGAAGCATCATGGCGAATGTGGGAGAAGAATAAGCTCATCTACAAACTGAAAAATGTGAAAGGAGATGTGCAAGAGAGTAGTAAGTTCGATGCATTTTTGAGCTTTGACATTTCAAAGATACACTTGTATACTACAATAATTTTCTAAATAAATATGAGTACCAATATTTTCATCTATATTCTTCTAAAAAGATACATAATTGAAAAAAAGATTCCATAATATTTATTTAAGATATTTTGTGAAAATGTGTGATAGCAAGAAAATGTTTAAATTCCAACATGCTAAACTGTACTTCAAGAAAAAATATTTGAATTTCAAGTGACTTTGTGACAGATTTGAAATATCTCACTGCAAGTATTTGATATCCTGCATGGAAAAGTCACAGCATCACATCATTAGTACTTTTACAATTTGAGAGTTATTATCGATTTTGTTGATATTCTTACTTAACGTCTTTGTCATGGATAAGCCCTTTCTTTACGGGAAGCCATCATATTCCTTATGCAAATAGCAATGCTTTTTTTCCTACTAATAACAGAAATCTGCCTAACAGAACATGGACTTTTTTATGAGTTCTGCTGAGTCCCTCCTTACTTCTCTGAGAATCAGATTTGCTACCATTTCATGACTGCCAAGAGGCCTCCAACCACCACATCACCCAGCAGTGCTTCTCTGTTCCCAAACACCAGGTCCAGGGGACATGTCCGGGTTGGCTCCCTCACCAGCTGTGCCAGGCCGTTACCTGCCACACACTCCAGGAACCTCCTGGAGCTTCCTCTCTGTTATGTTGTGTTTCCAGCAGACATCTGCTAAGTTGAAGTCCCACACAAGAACAAGGGTCAGTGATTGTGAGACTTCTCCCAGCTGCTTGTAGAATATTTCATTTGCCTCTACATCCTGCTTGAGTACTTAATGAGAGACTTCCACCAGGGTACCTGCTTTGTTGGCCTACCACAAAGTGATGATTCTTTTCTTGTCCATGGAAAGCAGCTTTAAAATCAAGATTTAAGTGGATTATGAAATTCAAGGGAAGTTTGAGCTGATACAGAGGCTTTGATATATACTCTGATATGAAAAAAAAACCAAAAAAACAAAGGACAACTAAGCAAACATATGCAATTTTCAGTGGCTTTAAAAGAAAAAAAGGGCTTTTGTCAGCTTTGCTTGAGCTGCTGCTAACAAAACAGTCCCCATCTTTTTTTCCTTTTTTTTTTTTTTTTTTTTTTGTGGCACATCACCTAGAGTGTTTTAATATTTTCTCACTTTTTAATCTTTTTCTAACCAAATTTGTGTATTATACTAATTTTAAACCACAATTTTACCACAAGAAAAGACATATTAACCGTAGCCTGGTATCTATAGATTTTGTTTATTAACTAAGGCATTCCTTTCATTTGTGTACTCTTAGAGCACTAGTATAACATCTTTTCACACCCTTTGCAGAAATTTCAGTCTAGACACCTCTGTAATGCCAAAAGGGTTTTAAATCATCAGCAGTTAATACAAAGGATAATGTGGAATTTATAACTTTCCATACTGAGGAAATGATACTACTTCTCTGTCCACCACAGTAACATGTTAATTTGCAAAATTTTCTGCTTTCTCCACAAACATAATTATAATGAGTAGTAATAACAGTAATTGTGATCTTTGATAAGCTAAACTAAGGTATAAGGAAGCATAGTTCATAAAAATAGAACTTAAACTTTTAAACAGGCAATTTTATTCTGCACACAGCAATTACTCCTGTTGTCAGCAGGATGAAAATTTACTACCCCAGGAAGTCATAAAGACTCTGATGCGTTCTTACACAACACAAGTGTGAGCTGCATCTGAATGAGTCTGTCCTTTCCAACAGCTTCACCCTTACCTTGTACTACACCCTACCAGCTCACATCTGTGGCATACTATCTGAGGCCTTTGCACAATGCACACACAAACTGAATAGCACACCAGCACTGTTGGTGATTATTTCAAGGTTGGAAGTATTTTCTACCTATTTTAGTCAAGGGGTTCTTTTCATTGCTTCAGGCAATACATTAAGAAGTGCTTTTGACATGACAGTTTTTCTTCAATATCCAAATAACCAATGGAGCAGTTCAATGTTTTATGTGCAAGTTTCATCTTATCCTTCTACCCTTAACATATTTTTGAGGGCCAAAAAGGTGCTGACCCAGCCCTGCTTGGCCCAAGACAGCCTGCAACGCTCCTGGTGAGCACAAATCCACACCTCCTGGCTGCATTCCAGAGAACTAAAGCAGCTAAGACCCTCCCGCAGCCAAAGAGGTAACACTGAAAAGCAACAGAGACAGAAAAAAAAAAAAGGCAGAAATTGCTTATCTTCACACCTCTCCTCCCCCACCCCCCACTTGGCAAAAGGTGTTTTTTGGTGGTATATTTTCTTTGCTCCTAAAAGTAATCTTAGCTTTTTCAAACTTTTCTTATTTCTTCTCTTTGCATGTCTCAGCAATTAATAAAATCAGTTCTTGGTATCAACAGATAACTTCTGTGAGTTTTAATTTTGCTCAGGGAAAATATTAAAATCTGAAGTTCTTTCTGCGACATTTAAGCAGATTGTAACACTGAGTCACCATTGAGTGTGATGGGGCCCTGCTCTTCTGGACATGGCTGAACACCTGTCTTCCCATGGGAAGCAGTGAATTAATTCCTTGGTTTGCTTTACCTCTGTGTGTGGCTTTTGTTTTACCTATAAAACTGTCTTTATCTCAACCTATGAGATTTCTCACCTTTACCCTTCCAACTCTCTCCCCCCATTCCATTTGAGGGGATTGAGTGAGGGGCTGTGTGGGGCTTAGTTGCTGGCTGGAGTTAAACCACAGCGTGAAGTGAGAATAAAAATTACCTAACCCCCAGATATAACAAGGTAATGAGAGCTGCAGGATGTTGATATAACATCATAATGTTGAAGATTTGCTGCAAATTATGACTGCAACTCTTCAACAGCATTACTTGCTGAGCTGCTAGTGACCAGTTTGGACTAGATTTCCGAAGTATCTTTGTTAACTATGGATGTCATGCCAGCTTACATGGGTATTTCCTGACATTGATTCTAGGTTTTAGTACTTTTGGCTTAGTCTGGAAAGTCTCTGCACATGTGGACCAGCACTTAAAAAACCAAAATCGTTCCGATTCCCAGTCCAGTATCCATTCTGTATCACCTTTCTGAAACTTAATGCATATAGTGAAGTTAAACTGAACAGAATCACAGAATATCCTCAGCTGGAAAGGACCCATGAGGATCGTTGAAGTCCAACTTGTAGTCCTGCAGAGGACCACTTCAAGAATCACACCATGTGCCTGAGAGCATTGTACAAATACTTCTTGAACTCTGTTGGTTCTGTGACCCTTTTCCTGGGGGAGCCTGTTCCAGTGGCCAACTGAAAACTTAAATTGCATTTAAAAGCACTCACACAGATGTACAGAAAGTGATTCTGTGAACCTAAAGTGTCAGATGGATGTACATATAGAGCATTCTTAAAATTCCTTTCTGTTCTGAAAGACTGAACAACAGACATTAATGATTGATCTCTTTGGATTACTTATATAGAGAAATTTACTTAAAAGTTCTAAGAGATCGAGTCAGAGTATTCAAAGGAAATTATAGATGAGGAATAGTAACTCAGGGTTTTTTCTGGCCTTTTACTAAAGAAATGTATGATATTCACTGAGCTTCTCTTCTGCTCGCCATTTCTTATAAATCTTGTTTATTGTTTTTTTAAATCAATACAGCACAAGGCACCACAAGTTCACCAACAATAACAAGAAAAAAAGAAACTTCTTTTGCAGATAACATTTTTTTAAATCAGTTGTGCCATAAAAAAATGAGTGATAATATAGTAGTATTTGGAATTAAATTCTTGTTTAATCAAAGTTCCATGAATATGGATCCATGAATATGGATCCTGAGGATGACCTATATTACGCCAACCACAGGGCTTCCTAAAGCTCTCAGATTGGTTGTCTTTTGAATTAATTTCACGACATGTGCCTTCTACTAGAATTTAAAAGATCGGGTTGGCCAAATTTTACAAAGATATGTGGGAGTTTGAAGTGCAGATTCTGCCTCATTAGAGATATTTCTACTTGATGCATGTGAAGAAAAAACAATAAAAACCCACTTCCTGTAGAACTTTTCCACTTTTACACAGATAGTGCTCATTCACACAGGAATACATTTGCTGTCTTTCTCTGTCCTCTATGCTCTGGTTTCTGGAACATTTTGAATGTTTATATCTCCAATTATTAGGTGGGTTTTTTGGATTGTTTGGGTTTTTTTTTTTGTTTTTGGGTTTTTTTTTCATTCATTTGGGTTTTTTTTGTTTTTTTTTTTTTTAATTTAAATCTATTCACAGTGTATCACACAATCATCATCCTTTTTCTGACTGCATATCATGTTTACAGTATTCTTCCTAAATGTTGCTAATAGTGACCTCCATGAAGTTTCCCATGTTAACAGATTGATTTTGAAAAATCTAAGATAATATGGCTATCACCTTTATCATCTTATATTAAGGGGTTTTTTTTCTCAGCTTCCCAATATTAAATCCAGGTTTTGAAAATTAGTACCCACTGAAGGCAATACAACCTCAATCATGTAAGCTTTAAAAATGCCTGGTAAGTTCTTAGTTAAACATGATTACAGATGAGGCATCAACCTTTTAGCCTCTAAACAATAACAGCCAATTTCTTTGCTGAACAAAGAAAACTGTAAAATAGTGAAAAAGCTTTTAAAAAGTTAAAGCTCATATTTGAGCACTAGACTATCTCAGATTTCCTGAGGTTTGCATATCTAAAAAATTTAGTAAAAAACATGTGTAGCATTTCCAGGGGGTACAGCAACAGAGTATTGTCATTCTGTAACAACTTAAACCAAGGGGCCTCATTAGCTATGGCAATTTACATACACTACATCTAGCCCATTTGGACTTCAAAAGAAAGTATTGGTTTGTACTTGTATTCAAATATCAAGGTTAACATCAAGAATCTATTTTCTAAATCAGAGAGGGGACATGAGTATGAGAAATATTACACATTGTGATCTGTCTGTTATTACTTTTACTCTTGTGCAACTGCATGTAAAAAAGTATTGAGAGCTCTGTTTGAAGGTGGTAAAGACATTGTGATAATTCATTTTCCATTTATTTGTCAGCAGCAATATTTTAGACAATTCATTGGAAAAATAATGTCTATGTCCTTTACTAGTACAGGTTTTAATGTTCTTGCAGTTTTCATCCTTTTGTATCACAGATTGTGTCTAAAATAGTTCTATTTTTACTAGACTTGTGGTCACAAGTAGATTTATTTTGGTGGTTTCGTTTTGTGGGGAGTTTTTTTTTGTTTGGTTGGTATTTTTGGTTTGGTTTTGTGGATTTTTTTTCATGTTTTTGATGCCAATGATTTCTTAAGAAAATTCATTCACTCTAGAGATTTCTTTGTTCTTACCTTGGAAAATTCTGAGGAGCACATGGCTGCAAATGACAGTACTATTTACTACTGCATTCTTTCTTCTGGAATTGAGATGCAGAGAATTCAAAGTTTATATTTGCATGGCTCACAGGACATCACTTTACAACTGGACAGAGAAATTGAACCCTTATGTTTTTATATAATCTGAAAGTAGTATCAAAATATATGCATACAAAATATATAAGTTACATAAATATACATATATATGTATATATACACATATATAATAATCTGTGACAATGATATTTTTTGCTATGGGAAAGTTTTCAGATTTAGTGAAATAATTATTTTATACACTCAAAACCATTTATATATGAAAATTAGGAAAATTTAAAGAACTTACTGTTGTAAGCTTCACCCTCATCAAATGTCTTATTAATTACCAAACATTTAAAGTATTAAAAGTTTTGGGGGTTTTTATTGTTTCATTGTATTTGTTCTCATTTTCATAATGGTACAAGGAATGTCCATTTCATAAATTCTTTTGTAAAGTATAACAAATTATTTTTATCACAGAAAGTCATATTTTCTTCCGGTAATTTTTTTAGTTTCATTACTATTATCTAAACAATCAAGTGTTCTAAACAGATGGTTGCAGAAAACTAGTAAATTAATACACAAATTCCCATATTATCAAAAAAGTCCTCAATAGCTTGAGGAAATATCTCACCTGTGAAAGCCAGCATTCCTAAACGAACACAGATAACAACCCTAAAAACCTGTAGAAAGAAATATTGACAGATTATTCTACTTGTACAACTTTACAGCTCTGCAAATCATATCACTATGGAGTACTGAATAATTTCACAACAGTACTGAATTCCATTGCAGAACCTTCATTACTGGATTATTGGCCCATTAAAGCCATCAACATATCATTCTTGAATAATCACCATAATGGTGAGCCACTACCCTGAAACATAATGATGTGTAGATGCCCTCCAGCAATAATAGAATAACAAATTAAGGTATACTAGTATAACAAAGTACTAAGTGGCGTTGACAACAATCAGTAAAAAGACTGGCATGCCTGTTTAGTATTCCCTAAAGCAAAGAGAACAGTCGGTGAAGAACTTGTTTTAAATATGCTGTATTTAAGGGAAGATATGAAGAAGAAAATACAGTTGTAAAATCTTTAATGTCCAGCCAGGGAGGTACAACAAAGTTGTGCCTGTATGTTTTTATAATGAATTGGTTTATTTCATACTTTCTAAATTTTCCCCATTTGTTAGTAGAAATACCTGGGACACTCACAAAATAGTTTCACCAAAAATTCTGAAAACAGAAATTCTATATTTTCCAGGAGAACAGATACTACAGAGCCACTAGTACTGCACATTTTTATATGTCTTCCAAAACACCTTCAATTTTAAGCTGAAAAGACTCCCATGTGGGGATGAGAGAGTGCCTCATTTTCAGTGCTCTATCAGTTCTTGCAATTTCTTTCAAAAGTGCCAACAGGGATGCCGATTAATTGGAGCTAAGATAGATTTTGTGATGCACCTTGAGATCATTATTGTATTTCATACAGGTCACTGACCCACTGTTGGCTAGTAATACATTACTGATCAAGAAACTTCAAACAGTTATGATTCATCTACTGAGTTCTCTTTTTTTTTTTTTTTAAGGGAATTAATAATTTTTCCTTCTTTTCAGATAAAAATTGGATTCTACTCTGAAATATATGCTTTAGCTGAAATGCAAGTTCCCGAATTCAGTTGAGGAGCAATTGGGTGAAATATAATGACCTACGGGAAGTGATCCAACTTTATAATCAGATTGACCCTTGAGGCCCTCAGGTCTGTCAGTCTATGAAGTTCAGCTGAAGTATTCATGATTTTCGAATCTGCACCATTGTAGACAGTGACAAGCTTCTTCTTAAAGGAACTCTCGCAGTTCTGGGGGAAAAAAAAAAAAAGGATATTCCAAAAGAACTACTTATTACTCAGGCTGATAGAAATGTAATTGCTGACTGCTTGCCACTATAACAAATTGGAATCCACTCACCCATTATCCTTGAACACAGTGCACTAACACAGAGATATTTCAGACTTTCATGCATGTATATGCTGTCCACTTTCCTGACTGTAATATATTTCAGGACACAGTGGAGGGAGAATTGTTTTGCAGTTTGGTGGGGCTCCTGCATTGACTATGTGGAGGTTGAAGTATCTTCAGGACTTTGAAATCCATAGGCGTGGCTTCCTGAGGAAGGCTCTCCACTTAGTGAAGAGTTTATGATTTTGTCCTGTGAAACTGTCAGCAAAAGAATGAAGCCACTAAATAACGCCTATTTTCTTTGAGATAAATTTGCACTTGGCTACAGTCCACTTGCGCTCTACTATTTTTTGGGAAGAAAGGGCATTAAAGAAAAAGGGGCTGCACAGAGCAGATTAAGGGTAGGATGCTGTAGCTGAGACCACACTTAAAAATGGTATGTCTGTGAGTAGAGTGAGTATAATGCATAAGGTTCCAAAACTCTTAGTTAAGGAAAGTGCTTCAGTTTCCATGGTTGGAGATGGAAACTTGTACTCTAGAAAGTCCAGTTCCTTATTGCTGTAAACATTTGCCAATGAACTTTTTGACAGCATATTTTATTTCATCTGCTCCGATGATGTGGCTGCTGACTACAGCATACAAAATAAAGATGTAACAGATGGAGTAAATACACTAAAACTTCAGTTTTTTGCATCTCTAAGGCAGTAATACTCCATCTGGGACTTTGTCTGCCTTTGCGCTTCATTGAACACCTCACCAGGCTACTGCAGGCATCCCAGCTTTTCTGCTTCACAGATAGACCGTTCCAAACACCTAGACAAAACTTTTTAAACAACCTTGAATGCATTTAATCACCATGGGAATAGTTCAATATTCTTATATTCACATTTTCAAGCTATACTAAGGAAAATGTTGATGTTTCAACTCAAGCAGATTAGAGATGCACACATAATAAGAAACTTAGATGTTTCATGAAAAAAATAAGAAACAACTTACTGATGAGAAAAAGGATTTTTTTTTTCTTAGCTACACATAATTCTGGGAATCTTAGTTATTAAAATGGTTAATCCCTGCAGGAATAACTGTCTGTAACTCCCTTTTGGCTGACAAATGTAAGTGGTAGGTAGTGAAAAATACAAACCTTCCTCAAACGTTTTTAAGCTTTGTTCTTGTTACTGTTGACAACTTTGTATTATTTTTATTTCCTTATTATTTCTTCAATTAGTGTGAATAATTTGTCAGTCATAATACTCGTGCCACTTAATAGGCACAGTAGATATAGTATTGCAAATTAAACCTAAAGTGCGTAGAGATACCACCGCAGTGTGTATGTACAGTGGCAGCAGATGGCTGTTATCCAGTGAAAAATAATGCATTTATTAAATCAGCTCTTAAATACAGCAGTCTCATGGGAACCAAATTTCTACAGAAAGAATATGGAACAGTAAGTATTGCCTCTCCATTAATTTGATTCATTGCATTGTTTATTTGTTACCAAAATGTACTATAAAATGTAAATGAAAAGTAATACTTGTCCATGTGTAGTAACTCTAGCACAAGATATACTGGACATATTTGTGCAAAGAGCATGAAACTAAATCCAAGAATACATTTAATTAAAAAAGATTATTCAGACTCAGCAACATAGAAAATCAAATTATATCTAGTTGAATTCTGGGACAATACTAGGTCACTTAAATCCTAAGCTGAATTCCAAATACACAGTTTTCTGCCTCATCAATCACAGTGAGGGAGGAGTGTTGCAGGGTAGACAGCAACACTTGCTCTGCTCAGCAAATGACTAACAAAGGCTACTGCTTTCAGCATGTGCAGTTGTAGGGGTGGGATAGGAAAGGAACAAATGCAGGTACCCTCTTTATGGAAGGTATTTTTGGAAGGGCACTGTCCCAAATTCTATCAAACAAGCTTTGGCTTAAACTCTTTCGCTGCACATCATCTGACTTCCATCCTGAGGAGTCTGCAATACCTAAGGGGGAAAAGAGGGAATCCTGAACACATTGACAGCACTGCAACTTGTCCAGAAAGAATTTTATTTTTTTATGTGCTAGAATTTGGCTGGCCTACAATTGACTCTCTCCCTTTGCACAAATGGACGTATCTAGTGGAATAATTGTGTCTAAGGGATATGTCAGGCAAAATGGAGCGAGAGAGCTCTCTTGCATTATATGGATATGGTTCATTATATATGAATATAATATTATAATAATTATAATATTATATATTATATATATTCAGTATTAACATTTTGGAAACTTTGTCTGGCAGCCTTCCAAGATGATTCTGCTCTAAGTGAGTAATACAGTTCAAAGTGAGCTACAGAAATAAGAAGTTGAACACATGAATGTACTTGATGAAGAATGATAACTTCTCTTTTCAATGTTAACTAGCAAGTACTGAGGTACTTGCACAACACCCCAAACCATCCAGAGTTTTAAGACAGTTCTGCCTATATTTTTTCTTTTATGTAAGCTTTCCAACAAGACCAAACAGCTTTTATAGACCTCTTTTTATTAGAACTTACAGTGTAAAGAGAAACTCTTTTTTAAAAAGGATAAAAAATTAGAATGTGACTAGGAAAATGAGGGAACTTGGATCTTACTACCTTTGCCAGCCATGTTCTTAAGTAGCAAGTAACCTTAAATAAGCCTTTCATTTCAGGTTGTTTTCACCCAGCAACCTTTACTGCCTTCTTGGGTTGTAACAAACCCTGCAGGGATGTCTTTGGATTTACTCTCAAGCTCTGATGGCCTCCACAGGTACCTCTGCCTACCTTAACCTGCACTCTGAAATATTATCCCCGGAATATTTTCAGCTGTTCCCACAAAGAAGTCAATCCTTTCCTCCTTCTTTTAGAGAGCTGTGTTTGACAAAGCATGTAGCAATCAGGACAGGACAATCTGAAGCCTTCCTGCTTTCCAGATTCATCCTGAGAAAGAAACATAATGTATAAAGTGATAAGAAACACATGAAAGATCTGCTGCAGAGTAAGAAATCATGAATTTTAAAGGAAAATTTGCAACTTTGCTGATGAGTACTGTAATTAGTCACTACAGTAATAGATAAAAGGCTTCTGCACTTTCAAAGAAATTTTATTCACTAGTTTCCAAAGCAGCAAGAAGGATCTCCTTTGCAATCTGATACTTGGGCTCTATTCAGCCCTTGGAGTAAAGGTCTGTCATGTCCTTTGGGATGGGCTGGTACCTTCACTGTTTTCTTGATGTTCATTGGCAGTTCATAGAGATCTGTTTGTGTGGACATCTGTGGTGGTTTGACTGTGGCTGAATGCCAGCTGCCCACAAAGTCACTCACTCTATCACTTCCCTTCTCAAACTGGACCGGGGAAAGAAAATATAATGAAAGTCTCATGAGTTGAGATAAGGAGTGGGAGAGATCACTCACAGTTTACTGTCACAGGCAAAACACACCAGAGCTGGGGAAATTAGTTTTTACTACCAATTTACTACCAATCAAAATTGGAGCAGGATAATTAGGAGTAAAACAAATGTTAAAAACACATTCTCCTCACCCCTCGCTTCTTCCTGGGCCTGATTCCCTATCTCTTGCCCCACCCCCAGCAGTGCAGGGAGATGGGAATGGGGGTTATGATCAGTTCATCACATGTTGTTTCTGCTGCTGCTTCATCCTCTGGGAGAGGAGTCTTTTCCTTGCTCCAGCCTGGGTTCCCTCCCGTGGGTGACAGTCCTCAATAGACTACTCGAAAGTGAGTCTTTCCTACAGGCTGCAGTTCTTCATGAAGAAGTTCTTGAAGAGCTGTGTCCCAGGGAAAAGGGACCCACACTGGAGATAGAGAATAGTAAAGCCTGGGAAGAAGGGAGGGACTGGGGGTAAGGTGTTTTTAAGATTTGGTTTACTTCTCATTGCCCGGCTCTGTTTTTGATTTGTAAAAAAATCAACTAATTTTTCCAAGTCAGGTCTGTTTTGCCTGTGATGGTAATCAGTGAGTGATCTCTCCCCACCCTTATCTTGACTCATGAACCTTTCCTTATGTTTTGTCTTTTCCTGTCCAATTTGAGGAGGAGAGTGAAAGAACAGCTTTGGTGGGCAACTGCTTTCCAGACAGGGTCAAACTACTACAACATCCAACATGTTCTTCCAAATGCTTGCAAATGATATTGTTCTTATTTTTTGACTTGCAGAGGAAGTTTTCACTTAGCTATTGCCCCTGTTCAGTTAGCTGCCACATGTGAGAGGGATGGATAAGCCCTGTGAACACAACCACGGGTTTGACCTTTGAAGAGGCAGAAAGTGCAGATGCATGGAAGCTGGATTACAACAGTCAACACATGACTGCATGTTAGATTATTAAAAAAAAAAAAAAAAGAGTGATGGCATGTTCCAAATGAGAAATAAATCAAGTACCTACTAGATTCCAGTGTTTATGTAAAAATCAAAACTTTAAAACACCCTTTGCAAGTTATTTTAGAGCTGGTTTTTTCAACAGAAAACACTCGCAGAGTTAAATGCAATAGTCTCTGAGTCTCTGATTTAGATTTATTAGGGGACAGTCTTGGAAATACTTCCTTCAATTCTTTTTCTAGCATGGAATACTACAATAGTTCCCCAGCCAAATATTTTGTGTTTTGAACCCTTGTTTACAGAATATCAACTGTTGTCTTTGCATCTAATAAAAATGTAGTGTGATAAAGTTAGCCAACGTTTTTGCTTTGTGCAAGAGCATGGTTTAAGAATTGTACCAGCATCACTACAGAGTGATCTCTTACATTTTCTATCTATTTTTTCTTGCATTTATGCAAGTTTACTAGTATACGAAGTCTCACTATTTATGTTTCACATCAGCTTGTCCTCATGCATTAGAACATGCATTGTGCTGCATGAATTAACTCTGTTCTCTCCCTTCTTCCCTTCTTCCCCCCATCATTCCCACCTCCTAACTAGCTTATATGTATGGAAATTTCTTTTCCAGTTTGGAGTTCATCTAATCCAAATTCTCCCTAATCTTTCACTATAGCAAACAATCCCAACCCTTATCTTATGCACACTATGACAAATACATAGGATGTACAACCTCTAGTAATGCTGTTTGGTGTTTGAAAGGTCTAAAAAATTTCATCAGTCTCCTCAAGGAAAGCTAATTTCACTCTTACCTGCTCTTCTGAGGACTATCATCTACTGGCTGGATTTCATATACTACCAAAGAAATCCGGAACCTATGTCTGTTAAAGTCATCAGAAGGCACCGCTGGAATTGAACTCTTTTTTATGCAGTACAGATTGTGTAGCTTTATTCTCTAGAAAAAGAGCTGGTTTTTGTCCTACCATTTAACATATTTTCAGATTTTCGGTTTGATATTCTTTCAGCTACTATTGCTGATCACTTGTAGTCTTGTGGGTCCCTTCTTACTCAGAATATTCCATGATTCTATCACTTGGTTCTTTGTCAAAGCCAATATATCTGCTGCTCATTATTAAGATTAGTGCTTCTCTAGGGTTTTCCTCCTCCTTGTAATACATCTCAAAGTTTCTGTGTTCTTTCAATTTCTCTTCCATTTATCTGCCACTTGACTTTCAGAGATTCACTGGCATTTATTGTGTGAAATTTGTCATATTTTCTTTTTATCTTCTTATCATGATTCTAAGTATCATTTATTAGGAAACATTTAAATAGACAAGTAGGATCAGGAACCACACTATTAGGGGGGTGACTCTCATTTACACTTGGATACTTTCAAATTTTGTTTGAAGAAAGAAACTTTAATCACTCCTCATCTTTTGCAATAATTTCCTCATTCTTTATTTATTACAGGTCCCTTATGTTTTCCTTTGAACTTTTCAAATACTTTGGTCTCATAAATCTTCATGCTCAGTCTAATTTCTCTTCCTTGTCCATTTAATGCACTATTCTTCAGGATGACTTTTTGAGCAAAGAGAGAAATTTGCAGAATCTTAAATTTATCCATCTAAATTCAAACCTCATTGCTGCTTGCTTAATATTGTTTTGTTTTCTTTCTGGAACACTGCATTTTTCTCTCTTCACTGCTAATTCTTTGCTCTACATTGGGCTGACAGGTTTGACAAACTAAGGAAAGCTGCAGATAGCAAGGGAATGCATAGAGCAAGAATAAGTGAATTAAGAAAGACAAGCTGCTATGAGTGTATGTGTGATTATTAGGATTACAGTTAACAAGCAGAGAAAAATCCAGGGAACATAATGAAATAAGAAGAGTTTTGAAAACCACCTTGCTAGTATTTAATGAAGGAAATGGTTATAACCCTCACCTGTCCAATATGACTCTCTACAACAATGTAATTGGCAGATTACATCAAGATAGGACATCCCGCTTGCTATAAATTTCAAGACAATATCTACTAATATTATTATATCCAATACAAGCTAATGATTGTCAAACAGTTAAAAAACACACAAGCTAGTAAAATTCTGCAGAAACCCGTATCAATAGCTACTCAATTCTTTATCCTCTTCGTAATGGTTATATAATGTGTGTAATACTATGTGGAGTTGTTATCTTTGTTGTTATATAAAGGTTGCTTTGCTTAATTTCTGTGGTAACAAGTTGGAAAATAGAATAAGAATGTGGGGAATATTTTTAATAAAATAAATAAATAGCCAGCACTATTCTTATGCTTAAATTTTATCCATCTCTATGAATAAGTTTGGCTTAATCAGTGGAGGATCACATTTGAATGTGTAGGTGTTTCTAACTTTTATAAACTCTCTCTATCTAATACCTTACTGCACCCATACATTTACTTACTTACAGATTCAAAGATATGAGGAAAGGACTCCACAGTACCATTTGTGCTGAAATCTTCAGCAAACTCAGTTGAGTGCAGATCTCCCCTCAAACACAATGCCAATTCCTGCTTAAATGTCCTTATACTCATCAGTACAAGTTCTCCAAGGTGGCTAGGGTTTCTTAAATAGAAGGGTATGTTTTTATACGTGCAGACTACAAGGGTTGATAATATTTGTAATTTGTTTATTTAGAAAATGTAAGAAAAACTACAAAGAGATAATCAGCTTAAAATTGTTAGATTTTGGCACATCAACATTTCAATTAGTGTAGGTAAAATATCTCATATATCTCATTAAAAAAAAAAAACAAAAAAAAAACCAAAAACAAAGCCTTCAATATCTTTTGCATTTAAACCTGAGCATCTGTATAAACAGGTGTTTGGTTTTCAAGAGTTCTAGCTAGAAATTGCCTATATTCTTTGAATTCCAGACAAACTAAGAAACATGATAATTTTGCACTGTATCTTGAGAAATACACAGGAGAAATCTGACATCTTTTTCAAGGATCTAGCTCCCTTTTAAAAAGAAAGAAAAACTCTTGCCCTTGCGTACTGCCCCTATGCAACAGCCTGACAAATAATTATGCTCAAATTTCTTAGTATTTACATGCTGATGGACATTCTTTTGCTTCTTAGTAAGAGTGACTAGTTCAGAACCTTTGGGCTGTCATGTACAACACTGCAAACAGCTTAAAGGAGTGATTAAAACAAAATAAATGTGTTTTATGCAAGAAGGAGGTTCTACTATCTGCTTCTGATTCAGCAGGCTACAAGGAGTGACACAATTGCACCGTAAGGGAAAAGGAAGAAGGATAACCTGATGACTGTCTTAGCTTTATTTCAAATGCATTCTGCATTAGTATTGCACAGCTGTTGAATCCAAGTGTTAGACATCTGAAAAACAGGTTCTTTCAAACTCTATGAACTTTGGTGTTCAATTTTCAGGATTTCAGTTACATCATATTCTATTCAATGCTTAGAAATTCATATATCTCTGTCACACTACATTTAGTACTGTATTAAATTAAAGCTCAATATATGGATCCCTGCTGGATAGCTCTGCACTAAGCCACTAGGGTATCTCATCTTTCACTCTTACAGTTTATTTAACCATATTTCTCCAATTGTTCAATTCATTGCTAGTAAAAAGGAGATGTTTGAATCTGCAGATTTTCTCAACATCCCCGTAAAAGCATCAACTCCACCATGTTTTCTGACTCTAGAAAAGTGTGGTTTTAAAATTGTTTAAATCAGGATTTATTCTTTATTTGGAGAGTTTTCTGTATCTGGATCCTCTCTATCCTCCATGTATGCGATTCTTCCCTATGCCTGGATGTCCTATTTTTTCTGACCATCATATCATGCAATTAAATGGACGGTTTCTTTCACATAAATGGTACTAGTACTGGGGAATCAGCTATATGCAGAATTTCTATATTCTTCCATTCCTCAGGATCTTCTCAAGATTTTTTCTCTCCCCTGGAGGTTAAAATGCTTTCCACTCAAGCCCTGCTTTCACACAGTTCCTCTTGGGCTAGTCAAGGATCTTTGGCATTAGTAGAGGAGGAGAAATAGGCCCCTTTATTTGCCACTATGCTGAACACTACTCTTTGAAAATGATCAGTTTCTGTTACATACTTCATTGAAAGCACCTCAGTTTTAAGTTTCATGAACACAATGCATGTATTTCACTGCATTCAAATCAGAATCAGATGTAAAAAAATAAACATTGACAAAATTTCATAACTGCCTTGGATGCTTAAATAAGGCCCTCTGGCAATGCAAAAGAAATATACTGAAGACATGATGCACTATATTATTAATATTAAAAAAAAAAATAAAAGCTGTGTTAAAATCCACCATTCCTTTCCTGAAAGCTGTTGTAAACTTTAACTAGTGGCTATATGCTAGAAAGGCAGAACATCCGTGAGAAAAATTGTCTTAGGCTTAAGAGAAGGCTGTTGAAATAGTTACTATATCATCTCAGTTTCCGGAACAATTACCAATTCCACACTGAAAATTCAGAAAAAGGATTGCATTTCATCATAAAAATAAAAGCTGACATTGAGTTTCCTGTAACCTGAGCAATGAATCACAGTTTTTAGTTGCGGATAAAAAAATCTTCAAGATTTCAACAAAAGAATCCCAACAACATATGAGAAGTTTGTCTCTGTGAGAAACAGTCAGATTGCAGACCTCTAGCCTAGCATCGTGGCAAGGCACTTCCTCTATAAGCTTAATCCTAAACAGTCATAAAAGCTGAACAAGAGATTTTACTTGTCAGACAGGAAAAAACTTCTTCAGTATTTCCTTTCTGTCACTATTCCACTATTATTTGCTGCAGTCAATTCTTTTTCATCCTTTCTATTCACTTTCAGGCCTGGTAGTGTGCAAAGAGAAATGGTATATTGGAGGAAGAGAATTTTTTTTAGAAGCTGATCAAAGCTACTTAGAACCAAGTAATATACACATTAGACAGAATGAAACTTTCAGAGCAAGGCAGAATATAAGTAACAATAATCCAGGCGCAAACTACTATTGAACGAAGTGGCGCTTTTTAAAAATCAGTGGGGTGCCACATCAAAAAAAGCTTGTATAACTAATGGTGAAACTAAGAAAAATATTTCAATATTGACTCCAATGTCATTATAAAAACAAATATTGAAAAAGAAATAGTGAGCAAGGCCTGGAAGATATCTACCTGGTAGCTGAACATGATCAAATAAGATGTAGCCTGTGGATCATGAGAGTCTATCAAGCTTGATTTTCAGATTTTTTCCGCCTGCTTTTTCATCTCAGCTAATTATACCAATGGAATTCTGTGCTATACCAGACATTAAAGAAGCCACATAGGGGATATATTTTTTGCTGAGAGGTAGATTTTCAAATATCCAGTAGGGTTTAAACTGTCAGGAGTTTCTCCTGTGATTCAAATAATGACAACACGTCCTAGGTGTGATTTCATCACACTGCATCATCTCTTACAGTGGATATATTAATAAGGTCTCTAAACTTAACATGGCCAAGGATATTCATTTTCTGAGGGGGAAAAAAAACCACACATGAATATTTCAGAATTCTTTGAATGTACAAGTTTGATGATTCCTGTGAGTATAATTTAGGCAGACTTTAGTTGTCTTGTCAAAAGCATGAGACTACAATCAAGAGCCTGAGAAATGAAGTAAACATGAATAGAAAGGACAAGTATTGTTATGGATAAAAATCTACCTAGAGAATAAGAGAGAAGAAATGTTTTATTGTGAGAAATGATTAATAGCTGTCTTTCATATAAGAACTGTCCCTGGAAATCAAGAGAGAAATGAGACAATAAATTTTCAAAAGATACTAAATTACTTAGGCTAATCAGGACCAGAAAGAGCTGTGAAGAGCTCTGGAAAGCTATAACCAAACACAGTGGGCAACTTGACAAGCAGACAAAGTGATATTACCAAAAGCTAAGTAGAGTACATAAGAAAGAGAAATACAAATCTTTCTTCTCAAGAATGCCAGTCATAAAAAAAAAAGAGTTGGGAGTATGAAATTGGAAACAAGACCACAAGTCAGTATTGCAATCTTACCCTTTGGTTACTGTGCTTTTAAAAAGGTGCTTCAAAATGAAATAAGCTCAGGGAATATACTGGAACTATAGGGGGAAATGCCACAGGAAAAGGGCTGAAGAGGTTAGGATTACTTGCTTTAGAAAATAAATGAGTAAGAGAGAATATGATCAATGGTATACAGTATAATCAATGGTAGGCAAGATGGAGTCAGCATACTTATCTGCTTGTTTCATAGCATGAGAACATGTTGACATTCAACTCAGGCCAAAGGCAGGAACCTGGAAGACTACCTGCCCTTTTTCACATACAGTGCAGTTAAACTGTGAGACTTCTACTTTCAAGAGTTTATTTGCCTAAATTTAGTGAGATTCAAAGAGGAATTGAGTATTTACATGATGATCAAGACAGAGTACTCCAAGTTAGTGAAAAATAAAACTTTAGATGTTAAATTCTGCTTTTTATGGGTTTTATGCTTAAAAATCAGTCTCTAAAAATTACAAAGGATTGGGTGACCTATGTAAGGGGGCAGCTTATGCCATACATATGCCAACTGCAGAATGCTTGACTCAGCCCCTCAAGCTTCTAAGTTCTGCTCTTTCTAAACATAAACTACTGTGTAAAATGTCCACTAGGCTAACCCAGGATGGCATTTAACTTCCTTCTGTGTTTCTGTATAGTTTAAATGAATATGCAAATATTCATTTAAAAAGTAATGTGCAATTACTTTAGTTTTTTTCCAACATTGCATTATAACTCAAATCAGAATGCAACTAAAAGTGAATTCAAAAACAAATAAGAAATGAAGGTAGTTACAAATGCAATCTGAAGTACATGAACAACCACTTTATTTAGCTAGCAAAAATATAACGGATGCCTGAACAAGCTTCCCAAAGGAATAAACAAGCAATTAAAAAGTCAAAATCACAAAAATGTCAGTGGTTATTTTGGCTCTCTTCCGCATCAAGAGCACTCATTAAATAAACATGAGTTTTCTTTTTATATTTCTGTGGTTGCCTTTTCTTTGAGTGCTTATTGTTCCTTTGGTTTGTTTTGGGTTTTTTTTGGGGGGGGGAGGGGGGAGGAAGGTGTTGATGTTTTATTTGGTATTGCTTTCTTCTACATTTTATATTGTAGCCTCAATATAAGGAACATAAGTTGTAAATTAATATTACCAGATCCTGGATTACAGTTGTGTGAAAATTGTCCCACGCCAGAAAAGCTTATAAAAGTTGGCTTATTGTGAATCAAAGATTTTTTTTTTTATTTTTTTTTTGCTTAGATAGTGTAACAATAACAGTAGGACAAGAATATCAACTTGGATTCTGAAAAAAACTTTGCTGCTTGTTCGATGAATTTCACAAGGTTTCAAGTTCTCGGTGTTGGTCTTTGTCAATTTCCCCATTAATTCTAAGTCCACTTTTTTTTTTTTCCTAGAGTTGATCCATTACATAATAGGAACAACAATATGTGTTTTTGTTTACACATATTATGGCATTAAATAATGTATTAGTCTTCTTTATACATTTAAAAAATGTTAATGTAAAAATGAACCATTGAGGAATAAGGTTATTCATAGTTACATTAAAAAACATGTCATTTACTTCATTTAGGTTTTAGGAAAAATTTGAAATGGATAAAGGTCCACCTGCATCATTATATAAGCTGATGATGGATTTTGGAGAAATTCCTGCTATAATTATTCACTACAATGTTCCTTCCATCTTTCTCCCAAACACTGAGTGCCAACTACTGGCAAAAAGAGAATATTGAAATTTATGAATTGCTAGATTTTATTAGCTGTAGCAGTGATAATGTTCCCTGCCATGAAATATTTGAAAATATTAATTTTACTAGAAAATCACTGGATTATTCAATGTATAGTCACACTGACTTTTTTTCTGAAATCATAAAACTTTTTAGTCATTAATTATAACATCTAGTGTACTTTTAAATAGTCCATAAAATTCTGTAATTCTTAAAGCAAGACAACGTGGTCCCATTCAGGGTTCTGCTAAATATTTAGTGGGCAATTTGTATTGGTAGTCTTCTTTTTAAAAAGATCCTGTAACTCTCCCAGCAATGTTATATCATTCTGAGAGTGTTGCCTCTTCTCTTTCCCTTTTTAGTTTCATTAACTCATGGCAGTAGCCAAACTTATTCACAAATGAAAATGAGGAAAAAAAGACCTTGATGAGGTTCATTATCTCTGAAAGTGATAATTATGTTATGATCAGAGGACAAGATGTTGATGCGGCAATTTTAGATAGGTGGAGCCTCAAGCATAAAATTATATACTCAGTAACAAATGTCCATGGTGATAGCTTGGAACAAAACAGAGCATGAATAGTAGTTTTTCTGTAAAGAAAAAAACACAGTGGAAGTGGCCTGGTGGAGGCATAATGAACAAAAAAAGAGCACATAAGACAGGTTGGATAGATTGTTGCTTTCTCTTTGTAATGTCACTGGAAATTAAAAGAAAGCTCAAGTCCTGTCAGAAATAGATATCCATTTAAAAAATACTCAACGAAAAATGGGATTAGCTGCAACAAGCTCTGAGTACTTTACGATCCCTGAAAATTATATAGATTTCAGTCTCAGAAACAAGAGCGTACAGAAAAAAAATTACTTTAGGTAATTCTACTTTTGCTTGGGACACTGTGGTGATATTATACCAAGACTGATTAAATAGTTAAAAACAGCAATACAGTAATGCTCCTGAGTCAAAAAGTTGTGACCAACCTGTCTCATCTTCTGCATAGTCCTGTAGAAATGTCATTACTGTTAAGGAGAGCAGCTACAGTGATTATTTAAATCCCACTGAAGACATTTGGGTCTACTTTCACCTCAAAAGGCATTTTAATTTCCTTCACCTAACTTGTTGTCTGAGCTCCCTCAATAATTAATGGAGAAAAGTAAACATCTTTGGAGGACATCACCTGTATTAGTCTCTATCTTTGGAGAGAATTAATCAGTGTATGGAGCCATATTACAATCTAACTGCTATAAAATCAGCTTAGATGTCTTGTTTAGACAGCATAATTTTGTTAATACTTAAAATTAATATATGTCATTTTCAACCTTGAACTTGAACACATCGTTTGAATGAAGTTGTTTTACCAATACCAGCAAAGCCAAATACATCTTAGGGATTTTGCTGAGCTTTGAGAAGTGAAATGAGCCATGTTCATTTGTAGGATAGCACCACAAGCTTCAGTCAGAATTCCATGCAGATAATACAGCTAAATATTACATGGCATAGAAAGAATCACTAAATAAAAATCGAAATTGATTAATTCGGGATAAACTTACCAATATCTTTTATCTCAGCACAGCCTCTCCTTTCATTCCCAGAACCATTTTGCAGACTGTGGGTATCCTCCTTGCAAACCAAAATATTCCCAGTGGACTTTCAAAAGGTTTGATCACTTAGACTCATTTCAGATGTAAATCTGTTGAAGCCAAAAAACTCAAGTGACGAGTCTGGCTTTAGATTAGACAGATTGACATTCTGAGAGCAATTCTGACCTGCATTTTTTAAAGGAATTTGGACAGAAAGAGCCAAGAGTAAATGCATTAAAGAAATATATTAATGAGTAACCCTGAATCAGTTAATTCACAAACTATGTAAACAAGATTTAAAGTATTTTGTGAGAAGTGCAGTTTGATTTCAATGTCAGTTCTCTCCTTTGCAGCTTACTTCTGTCATTATGACATGTATTCAGATATGGAATGGGAATCTGTAAGTGTCGTGGGTTTATCTGGGTGGGTTTTTCTTTTATATAAGAGGAAAATTGGCTTCTGTTGGAAGCCTCTGAAAGTTTCCCTCCATCCTATAGAGCAGGGCCAATGAAGGCCAGCTCCGAGGAAAACTTCCTGCTTTTGAACCATTAAG
>JAWWMP010000132.1:44480544-44519360 GCA_035047865.1 Dendrocincla tyrannina
TTTATTTCTTAGTTTTAGTTTTTAGTTTGTTAGTAATAAATTTAAGCATTATTCTAAGTTCTGCTTTGCCCGCAGTACTAATCAAAGCTCCTCTTTCGGTTGTTATCTCTAGCTGTAAATTCCTGCTGGGTTTTTTTTTTTTCCCTTCCTTCTGGAAGGTGAAGCGGGGAGGAAAGGCCTTGAAAGGGTTTTGCTGGACACCAGGCATTTATCCAGGGTCAAACCACCACAGTAAGCTATATAAATTAGAATTTTCTTTGAAAAATTTGACACAGAAAACATAAATATAAAAGCATTACTTGCCTTTTGCTTTATTTATTCCATTGTCTACTATAGAAATAAATGGTAGAAGAATAAAAATACATTGTATTTCACTTGTTCTTTGTCAGAATGTCTGTGTTCTATAGGAGAGCT
The DNA here is from genome assembly GCA_035047865.1 of Dendrocincla tyrannina. Lineage (NCBI taxonomy): Eukaryota > Metazoa > Chordata > Aves > Passeriformes > Dendrocolaptidae > Dendrocincla > Dendrocincla tyrannina. The sequence goes on from JAWWMP010000132.1 coordinate 44,480,959, forward strand.
TTTTTACTTTAGTTGTTTTGAAATCTAGTATCTGGAAGCCTAAAATATATGGTGTAATTATTCTCTCTGCAAAAATTTGAGCAGTTAGGGTTTTTTTTGCATCCTACTGTATTCAGCTTCTCTAACCTCTCTTTTTAAAGAGTTTTTTCTAAAGATATATTTTTCAAATGTGTCTTTGAACTTTAGGGGTTGAATGTATATTTCTGAAAATATCATACATTTTAGAAAGATGATATCCACATTTTGTTAAAGGATCTCTGCTTTCTTGGTTATACTTTAACTTCAAAGTCTGGTTTTGCTAGTGCGGTACTAAGATGCCACTCTTCAAATTGGTAATCAGCACTGTTTTAGGAGTGCCCAACTGTCTCTACTATGCAAAATGTTCTCCTACTATACAAATTTAAAACCAGATTTTGGTCACTGTAGTGAAAACAGGGAGACTTCATAAACTTATTTTTTTCCAGCTCATCCATGGATTGAAGTGTCTGCAAACAGTAAGTTAGTAAGAATAAAATAGTTATATAACTGCTACTGTTAACTACCTTGTAGTTCTTTAGTTTTGTGAGATGCAAAAAACATGCATATTTAACTGATCTTTGAATTAAGGCACAACACATGCTATGTAATACTTATGACCTATCACATTGGAACATGAATTCTGTCCAGGTATACTATCTTTTAACAACAAAAATTGAAAACAAGAAACAGTGGATGTTTGAGCTTATATAATGGTTGTTAATGTCTAGTGGATGATTCTTCAGGATCCTAATTAAACAATGAGTAGTGGTTTGAACCTTAGCAGTTTGGCAACATAGACTGAAAACAGGTTCACCTGGGGAAACCTGGGAGAAAAAGCATGTGGCAATATATGAGCAGACTATACTAGAGAAAGAACTTCAGCTGAGTAGCTCAGTCTGTTCTTTCCATATGCCACATTATGTCTCAAAGGAGGAGAATACTCCATGTCTTGTGTCAAAGCAAATAACAGTAATATTTGATGTGTAATTCCAAATTGTCACTACTTTCCCTAGATAGTAGGCATATTTCTAATGTTCATCTTTGGTAGGGGCTACTGCCCGCTATAAAGTACTTGTTAGGTTCCTTTATTATTACCTTACTGATTTACATAATAACGCTTGATTAGACCTCTAATCCATAATCTGTATAAATGAACATGGGATATGAATAGTCCTTTTTAAGCAAAAGACAATAATAGATTATTTGATAAAACTGAAAGTCTTTTGTTTTTTTTCCTTCTCCAAGACGTCCCTGTAAATATAACTTGGTAGCAGAGAGAGGAATGCTGCTGAATGGCAATTTCTACTGACAGTGCAAAGCAGTGCAGTCTGTCAACCCTGTGCAAGTAATAGAAGAGCTGATATGGTACTTGACTAATAGAAAATTAAAGGCAGGTAAGGTAATTAATGATAATGAAATGGATTTTTGGAAAACATATACTGTCAAGCTAAGGTGATATTCTTTTTTTCCCCCCATAAGATATAAACCAATTGATAAAAAGTAATTATCAGTAAGGCATTTGTCTTGTTTCTGCATGACATTTTGATTAAGAAAGTAGAATGATACAAAATCAACATGACATGCATTGACTATTTTGAAGCTGACTAACAAGCAGTCAAAACATAACGGTAATTGTCACCAAGGGAGTCGATTCCAGCTGGGTCTCACAAAGATTGGTTCTTGGTCTCGTTCTGTTCAACATTATAGGTAATGGGAAAAAGCCCCATAAAATCAGTACTGACAAAGTTGGCAGATGACATAAAAAATGAGATTGATAAAAAATGGGTATGACAGGTGACAGAATATAAGCAAACAGTATGTGCTTTAGCATAATCAAATGAAACATTACACATATGGAAAAATAAATAATGTACCTCAAAATTAAAGAAGACTGTCTCTGGAAGCCTACCATCTACAGGTGAGAACCTCTGGGTCAGAATCAAGAGGCAAACAAATAATGTGGATATCATTGTGGAAGTCTTCTGTAAACCTCCCAGAGAGGACAATGACACTTATGAGTTGTTATTTGAGGAAGTAAGGAACACTTCCAAATCAACTGTCCTTGACGTTATGGGGGACTTCAGCTTGCCGAGAATTTACCGTGTGTATCACATAGATGGTTCAGCCTGGGACAGAAGATTCCTAAATCCTGGATGACATCTGTGTGGAACAGATCCTAAGGGACCTGACTTGGAAAGATGCACTCCTTGATCTGCTGCTTGTCAACAGAGTGGGTCTTGTGAGCCAAGTGGAGATTGTGGCCATCTTGGCCACAGTGACCAAAAAGTGATCAAGTTTAAGATCTCTGTTGACAGGAGAAAAAGTGCCAGCAAAACCTCAACTCTGGACATGAGGAGAGCAGACTTCAGTCTGCTCAGGGAATTAGTAAGTAAGGTCCCCTGGGAAAATGTTTTTGCAGGTGCTGGGGTCCATCAGTGCTGGTCACTTCTCAAACATCACCTTCTAAGGGCACAGGAGCAGCAATTCCCAAATGCTGGAAGACAAGCAGGTGAAGCAGGCCAGCTTGGCTGAGTGGGGATCTTCTCTCAGAAATAAGGCAAAACCCAAAGGTTTACGCCCAATGGAAGCAAGGTCAGGTGACATGGGAAAGAATACAGAGAAGCTGCTTGGTGCTGTAGGGAGAAAATTCATGGGGCCAAAGCTCAACTGGAGTTGAAGCTGGACAGGAATGTGGGGGACAATAAAAAAGATTTTTTTCAAATACGTTAATGACAATAGGCTGTGAGGAAATATTGGCCCACAGTGATGGGATGGTCACCTTATACACAGGGACAGAGACAAGGCAGAGGAGTTTAATGCTTTTTTTGCCTCCATCTTCAACATGGATAATAGACCAAGGAGGTCTCAGTGCCCTGAGTCTCTCATGACTGCAAGAATGAGCAACTCCCAGTTAACCCTGAAATTGTGCAGGATCTGCTGCTCCAGCTGCATCCCTACAAATCTGTGTGGCCTGAAGGGATTCATCCCAGAATCCTCGAAATGCTGGCTGATGTCATTGCAAAACCTCTCTCTGTGATTTTTGTGTGGTCTTGGAAATACAGAGAGGTCCCAGCCGACTGGAAGCTGGTGAATGTTGTCCCAATTTTCAAGAAGGGCAGGAAGGACTACCCTGGAAAATGCAGGCCTGTCAGTCTCACTACAGTGCCTGGTAAAGTTATGGAGAAGATTATTCTGGGAAGTATTGATAAGCACCTGAAAGACAACACAGTCCTTGGTCACAGCTTCATGAGAAGTCCTGCTTATTAAACTTGATTTCCTTTTATGACAAGGTAACCCACTGAGTGGATCAAGAAAAGCCAGTTGATGTAAACTTTTTGGATTTCAATAAAGTTTTTGATACAGTCCCTCACAGGATTGTTCTGGATAAACACATCCTGTGGTGGGTGAGCAGTTGGCTTATGGGTCAAGCACAGAGGGTGTTAGTAAATGGGGTGACATCAGACTGGTAGCCTGTCACTAGTGCGGTTCCCCAGGGCTCCATCTTAGGCCCTATGCACTTCCACATCCTCATAAATGACTTGGACACAGGACCGGATGGAATGCAAAGCAGGTTTGCAGATGACGTAAAACTGGGAGGAGCTGTTGACTCCCTGGAAGGCAGGGAGGCCCTGCAGAGAGACCTCGACAAATTAGAGGACTTGGTAATCACCAACCACATGAATGTCAACAAGATAAAGTACCGGATTCTGCATCTGGATGGGGAATGAGATGCTGCAAAGCAGTGCCATGGAAAGGGACCTGGGGGTCCTGGTCAATGGCAAGTTGAATGTGAGTCAGCAGTGTCCTGGCAGCCATACTAGATGCTAGATACATCTATATTTCTTCTACTGGTAATAATCCTAACGTATTAAACAATTTTCAGATTGTTAAAAATCTGAAAATACAGATTCTTGATCTAAATTATAGACTATTATGCATAGGAAATGTGTTCCAGTACCAAGCTAACAGTAAATGATAGTATTTATGCAGCATTTTTCTTGTGTGCTTATTTTATCTCTCTCACTCAAAAGATGGTGCCCTCTATTTTTCTATTCTTCCTGGCCTGTATGTTTGCTCTAGGTGTTATCAAAAGGATTTGGAATGAAGTGCAAAAATTAAGTAAAAGCGCAAGGGCATATTGCCTGATAAGGTAAGATAAAACCCAGAATTTATAGAACAGCTAAATTTATATTTTCTTATATTTAGATAGAGGGGTCAGAACAAGACAGTTAATCTGTGAGAATATTCTAACAGAAAATACATATTTAGTCAGTGTCAGTGACTAGAAGACACCAAATCTCCTGGCTTTCAAAGGAGAAAATTAAAACTTACAAGAAAGTTAGGATAAGGTAAAGAAAAAGAAACAGAGAGGGAAGGCAAACAGACAATTTATTGAAAGATATTTTTCAAACTATTTAATGTGCAATGATTTGGCAATGCTAGCTGCCTCGGTACAAGACAAATTAACGGAACAAAATAGAAGAATTAATCATAAGTAATCAAGGACAAGAATCACTTTATTATGTCAAATATCAGAGATCTGATCCTATTACCTTATATCTTGCCTAGTTTTTTCTCTAATGAGCAACACAAGGCAGAAATAAAATGCCATTCTGATGTGTGAGGCAATTTGTGTGCTGTATATGACCTTTGCACTCTTCTGAGACTGAACAAAGTATAGGGCAGGAAAGAATTAGTGGAGGGACATGGAAGAGGAAACATGGGTGCCTGCTGAAAAATCTTCCTTAGTCAGTGTGCAGTCCACAAATACTCAGCATAATCAATCCTCCATGTATCTTTAGTTTTGTTGTTTATTTAGTCATGAAGATAAAAATTATAAAAGACATCCTTTGATAATTCTGTCCTAAATAAGTGATGTAGTGTTGAGGCCAAGAGTTACCTCCTCAAATTTTTGTCAGCTGCTCAGTCCAAGGGGAATAAGAAATATTACTAGTCCCAAGGAGGACCACAGTTGATGGGCAGAGTATGAAATATGAAGGTGCCAAACTGATTACAGCAACAATAAAGAAGGTAAAATCACTTTGCTAGACAATCAGTAGTATCATCTTCTACTACTTTCAGGTTATCCTGTATTTTTTCACTAAAATTAAAAGATATATTAATGAAACTGGGGAAAAAAATCCAAACAAACAAACAAACCCAGACAAAACCTCAAACAAAAACTCAAACAAAACCCCAACCAAAGAAAAAAAAACAACACCACAAACCCAAAACAACAGTAACTTGAACTTAGGCAAAAAGGTAAAAATACCACAATGATTTGAACTACTTAGGTGAATATGCTGTTACAATTCTTCTGATATGTAGCATTTTGTGTTATATGTGTTTATATTCTCAGCTAAGGTGATCATTCTAAAAACACTGTGATGTTACTTGCTGTCAGTCATATCACTATCTTTGTTGGTCTAAACTTTTCTACAAGCTTTGTTATAGCTTTTTAGATAAAAGATATGTCCTGTTACGTTATCCAGCATGGTCTTCTGAAACAGATTTTTATTATCTGATTGTTTCCTCTAAATTTCAGCATTAGTTACTCTATCTTATGATGTGCTTCTTTCAACCTCCACTCATCAAGTTTTAATAACTTCAGCTCTCTTGCTGTGTTTCCTTCTGGTCTGAAGTATATTAAACAACTTTCCAGTTATGGAAACTTTCAGTGCAGCTAGTTTTTAATAATTTTGATTTGTTGCAGGAAGCACAAAAGACTGGAATCTCAGCAGGATTAAATACATTCAGCTTTCCATAGTTCTATGAAATTAAATGGCAGTGTGCCAGTCTATATCCTTTGAGCTTCTACCCATAAATATGGATACAAAGTATTTTTTCTTTTTTCAGAAAATTTTTTAGGCTTTTCTACATATTGCCACCCATTTTTTTTTCTGTTTCATATTTTTTCCCCTGGAGAAAATAAACTCTTCCACATACTGCTCTAAGAGTTTGCCATTGTGACAATGGGGAAAAGAGCTGTGCATTCCTCTTGGCAGGCAACAGAATAAGAACAAAGTCGATCTATAATTCAGAACTACAGTGTATCAAATAAAAATAAAATCATAATAAAATAGTAATGATGTGATTCATGGACCAGAAACTCTGTTCAAAAGAAGTAATAATACAGTTAAGAACATAATTCATTAGTAGTATGAAACACAGGAATTTCCCAGCAGGAGCTGAAAAACTCTCAGAGTAATTTCTTCATTAGGGCTTAATAGAAATTGAACATGAATTCTTGCATAATTAATGTTGAATTAGGAGCAAATATGAGACATAGTATCCACAGCACCCTCACAAATGATGAGGGTACTTTTCTTAAGAATAGCGAAGTCTGACCAAGGGAATTCCACCTTCAGGATACTTGCACTTTAGAGAAGCATATAGTGAGGTTAATGTGGTATTCAGTGTGCTTAATAACAGGTAAGTTCCCAATGGTCAATGTCTAAATTAAAAAAGTATTCTAGATAAGCTACTGTTCCAGTTTTTATCGTTATTACTATAATCAGTGAGCAGTACAAATTTTTTGACACCTTGTACAGCTGAGGATGACTATCAGATGTTAATCAGCACTATTTTTTTATAAGTTGCAAAATGGAAATTTTTGCTTTTGCAAGGGCATAGGGTTATAACTGAATTCTGTGGCTACAAGGTAAGAACTTGTCTCTTCCTCACTGCACTTCCTGGCCTTCCCAAAGTGATGTCAGCCAAACTTTAATGCCATGCTCTATCACTCAGTTAAATCCTATGTCTTTTATCTAGACTATAATCATTCCTTGCCTTAAAACTTCATGCTACATTAAAAAGAAATATCTGAGTTGCAAACCAAACATTCAAGGCGTAAGCAATTAAACAGATGATGGATTAATTAACTGAGTTGCTGGTTAATTTCAATAGAGCAGAGTTAGCTTGTAAGGGGTTGAATTTACAAAGCTGCAGGCACACAAATAACTTGCTCAAGTATTCAAGGTGTTTGATGTATGAAACACTGACAAGTATGGAATAGGAAATGTGAAAATTGTACAGTTTACATACTTTTCAGATGCAAAGAAAAAAGCAAGACAGATGTTCATGTTCCTATTTCCTTACAAAAAGCAGAGAGGTTGGAGAGTGATGTAAAATACCCTTTTTGTGGTGTCAATTTAAATGAGTCCAAAATGCAGACACTGCTGTGGTTAAGTTTGGTATAAAGTAAATCAACATTCATAAGCCTGAATATAAATCCTACAAATAAACATTGCTGTATCTAAAGACAGTCCCTGGAATGGAGGGGACAGTCCAAATGAAATAAAAAAGGTAACATTTCTTTTGTAGGATATGCAACTCTCTCAAAAACAGTAGCCATTTTGCCACTCCCACAAATGGCTCCAGTGCTGTGTGAGTGGTACCTCATAGCCTGATTTCAGAGGTGGGAAGGAAATATGGATTTTTTCATTGAGAAGTATATATGTGTAGTGTTCATCTCACCCAGAGGTACCTCAGAAATGCCTCCCTTTTTTAGTTTGAAGCATCCCATTCACTCTTTTGAATGGAAATAAATGACAATTGTATGGGCTGTGTTTACATTACTGTAAGTGAATGTAAGCATAGAAATAGTTAGGAACTAGAAATCCTTTATTATTCTGTTGATACTTACAATACTTATTATTTATCAGTGCTTCCCATGGAAACCAAATGGTAAATTGATTACTCTAACCATGACTTATTACCACTGCTAGTTCTTTCTATTAATGCTCTTAAAGGTCTCTGCAATACATATGAACATTTTTGTTTCATTCTTAAAATGTCTCTTATTCAGCCACATCTTTTTGCATGTTACATCTATATCCCAAATGCAAAGCATAGTCTAGTAATTTTGCTTCTGAGGCTTTTTATTACTATTATGCCAAGGTACTATTAAAACAGAAAGTTAAGGATAATTTGATCTAATCATCTCCACCCATTTTTCCAGAACAATAAATGAAAGGAACAAGAACATAATAATTAAAACATTAATTTAAGCTTAGTTAATATAAATGTTTAAGCAAATACAAACTTATTAATGTGGAGGTTTTTTCCTAGACATACCACAACCTTACTACTGTGTCCCTTTAAAAAATGTGACTAATATATTAATTTCTTTTCACTGAAGAACATCATGTTCACAAAGATAAATACTGTAGGTTAACTTGCTGGCTGCTTTGTATCTATTCTTGGAAATGTTGGAAAGAGCTTGCTTCCCCCACTCTTTTTTTTTTTTTTAATAGTGATCTAAAAGATAATGTAAATTTATTCTTCCTGAAGAAAGCAAGTAGTATATATAAACATACCATAAACTGCATCCATAAAGCAGTTGTTTGCCTCTTATAATGCTGGCCATCTTTTGTCCTTTTTGTTTTTCTTTATTCCTTGCCTTCACTACTAATGATTTAGCATTTAATGGGATAAAAATGTGAAAGTAGGAGCAGGGCCAAAATGAAAATGATGATAGAATTTGTGCATCAGCTGTGTGAACCATCTCTCCTAACACTATTTCTTTCTCTTCTGATTGCATCCCTTTTCCTACCTTTTTTAAAACACAGATTTTAGTCAAAACACAACATCTGAAAAACTGAATGCATTTGAAAAACCGTGGAAATGCATTGATCAGAACATGAAAAAATCAGCCCCTGAAATCACAGAAGAAAATGAATACTGATAGAAAAAAAGCCACCACCAAGAGAGTGTTAAAGAGCTCTTACACTGGCATTGCTTCAGATTACAGGAGAAATTTGTATATTATCTGCTAGAAAAACTTTGTCAGTCTCACGTGAGGTTTATGAGAGTGTGTTTTATGGTTTTAGGGAACAGTTAGAAGGGAGATTGTTATAAAGACACTGTGAAGATTACAGAAATTGTGTTCAAATATCAGTTAATTTAAATGTTGACTGTCACTTCTTGAAGAGAGGCAAAGTTCAGTGAAATAAAGGTACATAAACTCCTTAAATTTCTTATTTTAAACACAACAGACTTACAGTCTGCAGAGTACTTCTGAAAATATTTGAAAGACAAAGAAACCTTGATCTGTGTTTCAACTAAGAGCTGGGGTTTAGAATTTAAGCTAACATGTTTGTAACACAAACAGTTTGATGCCACACTTTCTGGCTCAATTTGGACTACTCAGCCACAGGAGAGCTAAAATGGTAGGCTAGTCTGGAGGAAGTCACATTACTGCCCATGCTTCCCTTTACTTGGATTGAAAAAGTGGCTCCAGCATTCCTCTCTTCAGGGTTGGTATTTTTCATAAGCACTAGACTAATTTACAAGACTGCTAGATATATAAGCAAATTTCTCTGAAAATAATTTTCTTTTTCCTGGAATAAATCTCTATTCTGTTGACACTGCAACCCAAAGTAATATTGTATACATCAGCATTTTTAATGTATGCTAGTCTGCTCATAAAACCATTGCTGCCTGAGCTTACTTACTGTCACATTTTAATGCCCTAGTGACTGAAACAAAAGAAAATGCAATATGAACCTTTTTCAAAATTATATTTGGGAAACAACCAATGTCATTTACAAACCAATAAAAATGCAACTGTTTAATACTCAGTACATTCTGCTCTGCTCCAATCTCTCTCCCTGAATATAATATCCCAAGCATATAAGACTCCTTTATTTATGCTAAGCACATACAGCTAAATCAGATTCCTGACTTTTCTTCTCCACTTCCATGGTTTGAAATGAGATTTAGATGTTATTAAACTCTTACAATTTGTTGTCTATCCTATTAAAATATAACGTTTTCATATGATGCCATGGATTCAAGACCCATTCAAAATTCTCGACATTCCTATCAGTCCAATACAATGACATATTTGTTTTCAGAATCATCTGCCTTCTAGGTGTCAGCTTTAACACTGATTTAAACACAGCTATAATTCCTGAAATATAGATGAATGAAAAAGAAGAATCTGATCTTGTTCTTTCCAGCTCCTGGCTTGCCTTCTTATTACTGGCTCAGTTCTCTGTGGACTTTTTCCATATATTCCCTCAGCTTCTACTGGTAAGGTGTTTAAAATGCATCTTAATTAAGTCTTCAACTGTTCATAATCAAACAGCACTTTTAGTTCTTGGTGTTGAAATACTTACAATCTCCCTCTTTGAGTAATAGTTGCGTAAATTTCTCCCTAAATTATGAACCAGTTCACTAACTAGAAAAAAAACTGTGCAAACATAGGTTTTGATCTGAATATAAGCAAGAAGACATGAGGGACCAGACTGCAAAGGCCAACACTAGACTGTCTAAAATCTAGATTTAAAATTTCAAGCAGACACTAGGAATGGGATTCAGGATAATCATAGAATTGAGAGAAGGATGCTTAAATCAACTTCTAGAAAATGATAGGGAGATGGAAATATAGCTCCTTTCTCAGAGATCTAATCAAAGGCAGCAGTGAGGAAGAGCTGTGAAACTGGAATTCGGAGTCAGAAATCTCTGCTGCTCTGAGCACTACTGGCATAAGGCTGCAACCTTTCAGGAGGGTCAGGATTTCAATCCTTTTGTGTCGGAGTCTTTCCTTACCTCTGCAGCCAGGAATATAGGTGACTGCAGAACCCCTCATGGTAATGATAAGAGATACTGCTCCTTGCTTTTAGGATATTGTCCTATAGCACTTTAATATAGAATGTATCAATATGTGAGTAACTGTGACCCATCAAGTCTGTGCAACCCTTGTGCCTTCTCTAAAAGTCACGTGTCATTGCAGCAAAAACTAAATATTTAGTTGAGTGGCAAAGAATAAATAATGAAACAACAATTATTTTACTCTGAGACAGTGTAGATAATGGTTAGATAATGGATAAACTGAAGACTTTTTTCCACAAGAGTAATTTATTTTATCCCAAGAGGGGAATATGATTGATTCAATGCAGTTAGTTCCATCTTAGCAATGTGTTTAGATACTTATTTCAATTTTCATCACAAATTTAGCAATGGTTCATATTCAGAGTACTCTATACTTAAAAATTGTTTTTTCAAAAATCCTTTGAAAATGATCATAGCACAAAAACTACAGAAGTCAGTAGAAACCTAGAAAAAAATGAGACTGTGGGGTAAGGGCATGGAAATCATTCAAACAACCTGCTGGGCATTCACACTAGCCCCCTTGCTGTTCCCATATTACTACTTCATGAAATGACCCATTTTAGAAGCAATTAGGTTATTGTCCTGTTACTCTGACAAGGAATTTTCCAATTTATAACTAAATCCGTTCATCATGCTTTGTACTCACTAGTTGTATTGATAGTTACCCTTTACCTTGAGGGGCTTCCTGCCCCCACCCCAATTTTTCTCTTTGATTTATATATAGACAGCTATCTTCCATAGCCTGCATTTGCTTTACTGAAACAAGTCATGCTATTTTAGCCTTCTCTATTAAAAGATGTACTCCATTTATTAGCCAACCCATAAGGAAATATTTCTCAGTACTGACTTTCCAAGACTCCCAGTAGAACAATTCACAAACTGTAGAGGTTGTTTGTGGAAATATCCAAGTTACTCCTCACATTCACAGTCTCTGAGAGTTAGCAGAGCACTGCAATTTTCCGAATAGGTGGTATCTCAGAACTAAAGTGATACTGTGGTAAGAATGCATACTTATTGGCTTTATTTAATAGACAAGGGCAGCTTTCATAGATCTTTATTGTTGCTGTAAGAAATTACATTCTTGTTTCCAAAACTAATTGTCATCCTGCCCCCATCTCCCTTGAATACATATTTCAGAGTAGCTTTGAATTGCTTCTGGTTCCTAGCCAACAGAATGGATTTTACAATTCATGACTGAAAAAAAGAATGACATTGAATTTAACCTTCTAAATGTAATCCTTTTACGTCTTGATGGCTTGTAATGCAGCCATCTTGGTTTTAATGGCAGCTGTTTCCTCAGATTTACAGCTCAATTTTCACAAATACATGAAATACTTATCATAGGTCTCAAATGACACATGTTCAGGAATGTTACAATAATGAATAAAGGCATTTTTATAGTGTCACTAAACATATAATCAAGCTCTCAAGAGTCTTGTGCCGAAGTGCCACATTATGGTTTTCTCCTTCTGGAATTAACTGTATTAGATGGTCTGTAGAACTGATTATTTGTCCTTTGTGGAACATTCACTTTCATGAATTGTCAAATGAAAGCTGCTAAAAGACAAATCTTGCAAAGAACATTAATAGAGATAGGCACATCTGCAACATTAACTATATATTGAGAATGGCTATTTATCTGCTACAGATTTAGGGGAAGGATAAGTTTCAGAAGACATTAGCATGTTAAAGCTAAAAATTAATGAGAGTTTTCATGCCTGGTTTCTATAGTGCAAACTAAAGAATGCAGGGACCTAAGATGTTGTGAATCTCATGAGAGAATCTTAAATATTCTTAAATAATAATCACCATTTCATACAAGAATGGAAAACATCTTGAAACAAAGTATAGCAATTTTGTGTGAGAGAAATACGAAAAACCAGCATATAGGACTAACTCCTATCAGCTGCTGTGATCTTCCTTAAGGAATTGCCGTGTCCATGGCAAAGGGGAGAGAAATGAAACAGCTGGACAAGGCATGAGGAAAAGAGTGTGGCATGTATCAGGATCAAAAATGTCTTCCTTCAGCTCTGCTTTTATCAGTTACTGCTCTCATACTCTGCCTAGTAGTGACTATTTCTCTTGAGCTGTGATTTGCTTTTGCTGTTACATAATATAGACTTGATCCCATATAATCCCATATTTATGATATGTGTATATGTCCTTAGGAAATATGTCCTTTCCCCTTAGTGTACAATGTTTTTCTATATTGAAAAACATTGTGCTTCCCACAAGTGGTAAGCAAATAGGCTTGTATTTGTATACCAAATTAGGTTTGCTTTTAAAGCTGAAAATGGCCAGTAAATTTCAGTCATTTTTGTAATAACTTTACTTTTGTTATTTTGACATTCCTGAAAAATTACATAGAATATGTTATAACATCTAACCCCCCCAGCATTTTGTATCTAGAGACCTCAGCAAATAATAATCAGTTAAGACTGAAAATGCTGCAATGAACTACGTTCAGAAGAAGATGTTCTGGTCCCATCATTGCATTTTTTTTCTCCTGATGCATGCACACATTATAACAATGAGAACTATGACACTGTGTGAAACACAGAATCAATTTTTTTCTGAAAATAGATTATTTTTATAGACAGATAATGTCATAAATTGCTATACTAAAAGTGCAATACGTTTTATTTATGCCAATGCCAATTACATGGCAAAATCCAATGTGTTATATGAATATTCCAACATAAGGACAAAAGATGTCAAAAATAAACTGGTAACAATTTACATTCAGTTGAGGGTAGACTAAATCTGAACATGTAAAGGAAATAGAGAATTCTTCAGGTGTAATACGCTTTTTCCTTCCTAACATTAGATCCTCTGATGCTAGAATTTCATTATAGTGGCCAACATCAGACATGAGTTGTTATTGAGATATATCCTAGTATTTCTCTGCAAGAATATTGAAAACCTAACCACTGCATTTTTATTTTATTGAGTTATGCTTTATTAATGTAATCATTGTAGCTGCAGGTATTACCATTTGTGATGCTGTTCATTGGTTTGATGCTCAAATGGAAGCTCTTGGGAACTTTAATGTTCTTATTCCTTCATGAATAAGAAACTGAAAAGAAGGTGAAAGAAAAGATCAGCTAAACAGGCTAATGTTTCCTCCATGTTCTCACACAGCTATCATTCTAGCACCACGTAGCCACACCTTTGAGATAAGCCAAAAGTCCTAATAGGAAATTTTTTAAGAAATCATAATGCTTTGGTCCAGGTTCTTGTCCAGATTTTAGTACCAAACAGAAGGAACAACTTTAACACTTTTAAATGAGACAGAGAAGTTGCATCAAGTGCCTTTCTGTGTTCCATGTCTTGAAAGTCTTTATTGAGAGCAAAAATGCCCCATAATTCACTGTGAATGCCACAAGCAACCCTTTATCTGGGGAAGCCAGGGCAAAACTGTAATGACTTTTTAGAAGAATAGTTCTATCAAATTAATAGCTGGATGAGACTCAAACTTCTATGGCTTGAGTACAAGTTTTTTATGAACCTTAAAAATAAATGTCCCTTCTTCAGAAAAGGTTGCTGATATACATGTCTATATACTATCCAAAACAGTCTAAATGCCTGATCCAATAAAAAATAAAATGTTAGTTGTCCTTCATTTGTAATCAGGTTATAGTAATATTTCTAACACCTCCTATATTTAGTCATAGACATCTGGATGATAGCTGTATTTGAAATCCATATATGTACACAATTAGACAAAATTAATTTGACTGAGTTCTTGAATTTTGTAATGTCGCTTAAAGAGGCATTTTTATTTGTCACATTACAGCACAAAGCATTGTATACCTGAAGCACATAGAACATGCTAGAAATGCAGGATTTTTACAGAGAACTTGTACATGAGAGTTTTTAGAGTTTGTAACCTTACAATGCTACTCTATTGTATAAACAACAGTGAGAACCATAACTACCTAAGTGTAGCACTGAAACAGAACGTATGTCAGTCTCTGTGGAAATGTGAAAAGCTACAGTATCTCCTCCATATCAGTTAACCTAAATGAAAACAATTTGTATAAAATTTCTGATCCCTTTATTGACAAACCCAATAAAATTAGTTTTCTGGTACCTCTTCCTAATTTTCAGACTGAGAGGACTAACAAAACTAACTAGGAATTCTAAAAGTTCAGTATTTATGTGTCAAAAATGCTTCCCCAGAGCTCTAGATTCAGTGACTGGTGAAACTAATATAATTTGTCCTAGATGAGCCTTTTTAAATTTTTTAATTCAGAAGCAGTTGAAAGCTCTTTAGTAAGGTGAAAAGTTGGACCTTAATGAAATTACAGACTACTAATAGTTTTAAAAGACAGACTAAGTGTAATGGAAGAAGATATATAATCCATGGTCAGTTTTTAATGTAATAAAAGCAATTGGTTTCTCTGACTTGAAAGAAATAGCATGTTCTGTGCTCAGTAATGCTAATCCTGGCAGTTGCTCCTGGCTATGTACCTCATATAATTTTGAAAGGTACAAAGACAAGAAAAACTTCTTACATGAAACAGAACTCATGGATATTAAGCTGACAGAGGGTGAAGTGAAGACTGTAGGCTTTGAAGAAAGTAAGGAAATTTTCAAAGTAACTAGCTTTATATTCTTTTTCTAGAGCTACTCTGTCAAAGATACTTGGTTCAGCTGTCATTTCTTCCTTACTACAGACATATGTTTCACAACTTAAATCGGCAGATCCATCTGTGTTATTGGTGGTGAAGAGCAGTGGTTAACTGCACACTCTGCATACCAATCATTCTGTTGTACACAAACCCAATTTTCATTTTAAAAAGTCCAACAACTAAATCTGTCAGCTACAAGTCATAGACATTTTCAGGTTTCTGACCAGGAACACAGAAGAACACGATACCTTTGGTCTTGCCTGTATAACGTGTTCAGAGATATTACAAAAAAAAAAAGTTTTGTTCTTTTTCTATGCAATTTCTTTAATATTTTCAAATTGAGAATAAGTATTTTTCCATATTTGCAGTGGCTTTAGAAGAGCACACAGCTAGCCTACAAGATATTACTCCATTTCATCATGCACAATAAGCTTTTATCTATTGAAAGTAAGTTTTAAATTCCACTGGGTAATAAAGTTTCAGTAACAATGTCACCACCTGAGACACATTCAGTAAGATTTTTCAGCTAATAAAATACTTTATTTGATAAGGTGTGTTATGTGGGTTGCATTTTGCAGAAGGTGCCTTAGAAAGTAGAGGGAAAGAAATTGAAACCATTGCAATGTCATCACAGTTTCAGGGAGATATCCTTTCTCAGGAAAAAAAAAATGTTTTCTCTCACTTTCAAAGAGTCCTGACAGCACCATTAAAGAGCCTCAGACTTGCATGGTCTTTTTAAAAATGCCGCCCTTGCATAGATAGCAGCCCCACTGATATTAGAAAGTTTCTGTTTCTGGCATTATCCATTACATTGCAATAGGCAGGGAGTCTCATTCCAATATACCAGTTAGCACATTGCAGATTTATTTTGAGCAAAATAAAAACCACCTGTCTTTCCTAACATCTTTCTGAAATGGCAGTATTTGAAGAGCCAGAAAAGATGATATTTGAAAGCTGTCTGCTTTCTTTTAGAGGATGACTGATTACACCTTCATAGAGCATGTGTAACACACCAGATCTTGCCTAATTATCATGTAGGAGGGGGGGAGTTCAGAGAGTCATAGCTGCTCTTCAAACTTCCAAGCTAAAACACAGTCTGTCAGTGACCTCTGGGATGGGTGGCAGGAGTAAAAATCTTTGAATCAATGCCTTTCTCAATTATTTGGATGCTTCTTTTCTTTCTCACATTGTCCCAAATCCAACTTAGGGCCAGTACAGAAAACATTTCTGTTTTCATGCAGACACAGAACTCCATTGAGAGAAGAACAGAATTCTGACCCAACCCAAGAGCATGAGCCATACTCAAAGCTGCCATGAGCCATACTATAGAACTACTTTTGCTATAGGACACTATATCTCAGTTTCACCCTGAACTAAGTAAAATATCTTCTCTATACTAGTAAAATTATACAGAAGATTTGCTTTTAGTCTCAAAAAATTGGTTCCAGAAAAAAAAAAAATCACTAATTAGCACGACAGATTAAGGATGAAGGTAGACTGCTACATTTATGCCTCAAAAGTATGTGTCTGTGAATAAACACAAATTTTCAGCTTCCCAGCAGTTTGTCAGCCACAAAGTTATTTTGAATGAAGACATTTCCACAGTAGCTGGCAAGAATGAATCTTACAGCTGGAAAATAAAAGCAAACAACTTGATAAAGTTGAAGAGTAATGCTGATGCACACCAAAATAATAATAATAAAAATAAAAAAATAGAGTTCAGTTCATATTCATATGTGTATCAGTCAAGGGGAGACCTGACATTTTCACAGTAATACTGCAAATATGTTTCTATCAACTTTCTATCCCCGCCCAGGTGCCTGCTCCCAGTCCTGCAGGACCTCACCCTGACTATCCCAGCTCCACATCCAGGACTGGTGTCCAGTGACAACTGTGGCTGACCCTGTGACTGATTCCTGTTCCTGTCAGCAGCCATGCTCTGCTCACTCTGGCTGGACACGAGGCCAGGTCCTACTGGGGGATACTGCCTGTGTCCCAGCCTCCCCTGCTGTCCCCAGCTCACTGCTCTTGTTGGGGAGACTACTCCTGCTCGTCATTGGCAGCCCTCTCCTAGCTCTTACTAAAGGTTTATCAAGGGTTGGTGGTGGATCTCAGAGAGCCATTAGTGTTCCCAATGTGTATAATGTTCATAAAATTCCTGAAAGAAAGAATTGCCTGCCATGTCTTTGGCCAGCATAGATTTCAAGCCTACAACCACCAAAGGCAGTAATGAGCTGCTAGGTACTTGGTTGGACACTAGCACAGAAGGACTTCTTCAGACTTCAAAAATGGTGTAGGAAGGAATAAAATGATGTGTATGAAATATAATGTGGAAATCCTCAAAAAGTGAGCACAACACTGCAAAAAAAAACCCTAGTAGTTGCACAATGGAGTTCAGTCAAACAGTCTGGAAAACAGTATCAGCAATAGTTCTGGAGTGTTTCATATGAGGTGATCAGCTCTGTTGTGCTAGAGGAAACTAATGGACAGCTAAAACCTAGTGTTGGAAGAGAGAGCACGCAAAATATAAGCCAGTGCCTTAAAAATGTGATTTTCCCATCTTTGATTTCAACCTTATATAATATGAATTCTGATTATATAAACTGATTCACACTTTACTAGTATGGAGACTATCTGCCTGTGTGCCAAAACAAAACAGTAGATCTCATCTCAAGGAACAGAAGGTACAGGAAAGGAAAATATTGGTTTATTTTAGTCTTTTGCAGTTAGGCTGTGTTCCACATTTGTGTATATACTTCATACATACAAACTGTTCAAATATGCACTTCCTCTGCCCCTCAAGTGCACTGCAAACAGTCCGCCACTCTGCTAGAAAATTAGAATACCTTGTCTTCTGAAATCATAATCAGAGACATCCTGAAGTTATTTTGTCTGGCTCTTTGCACATATATAGGTCTACTTATATTTTTTCTTTTGTTGTTGTTGTTGGTTTTTTTCCCTCTGAAGATTTTTAGACTAACAGCAGAGGTCATTAATAGTAGAAGATTGGGATTTTAAAAAATATTGCACTTTTTCATTGTTGTTTTTTTATTTTCACTAAACCTGTAAGAGTTTGTCAAATGAGGCCTATTTGCTCTTCTTGTTGCATATGCATTAATTTTGTCCTACTGGTAATTTTAATTATGACTGTGGTGCTATAAAGAAGCTGATAACTTTCTAAATATATTACTGCACAATTGCATCAAAGCTAATTATTCTCCTCCAATGCAGGATTTGATAGAGAGCTGGATCTTTTCTTTTCTTTCTTTCATTGATGTGCTTAATTTTTCTCCTTTGTCAAATGTTTTGAGGTATCTCTTTCCCATGGGAATCCTTTCAAAAAGCAGTTAGGGACAGACAACATACTGCCTGCATGCGTAGGAAGGTTTGAGAACGATTCCTCCTTTCAAGTGTCCATTCCCACTACTCTGTTGCTTGCATTGCCAAAGTTGTTAGCTATAGGGACCTCTCCTACATATGAGCTGAGAACACCCTGACTCTCAAAGAACACGCTTCTGAGAGATCAAAACCAATTGTACTTGTGAGGGCTTTTTCTTCTGAAGTATCTGATTCACTGAGTTACTTATACGGTATTCCCAGTTGTATCAAATTATTGTGAAAATACCCTCCGACTTAGTTTTCTTGACTTAATTATAGGCTATTTCAAAACAGTTTTCAGTTGCTTTTATTAATGTCTCTGTTTATTAGAAAGTTTCCTAAAATATAACAAGGTAAATCTAGAGAATTCTAAGTATGTCCAACAACCCTTATGGGCAAATACAGAAACTGTCCACCCTTATATAGACTAAATGAAAAGTTATTTTTGTTATGTCTGTTTTCATCTGTCAGTCTTCCTACACTCCTGCTTCCTCTACTTTGATATTTATGTCAGGGTTCAGATTTTCTTTTCCAACAAAGACCATGTGTTCATCACTTTTTTTTAAAAAAATAAAATAAGAAAAAAATATGTATTTTCAGAAGTGCTGATTAATTTGACCGGATCAATTCCTAACAATTAATACTTTGCAATCTTGATTTTCTAGGGAGCTAGGCATATGTTTCAACTCTGGGTGACAGCTGAAGCAGCAAAGCCACAGAGTATCTATAAACCAGCCCAAGATCTCAGTCTGAATATTCACATAAATGAATACATTGAGTACTGGTAAGTAGTCTGGTACACGGGAGTATTAATTCTACTCAAAGGCTGAACCTGAGACTCCAAATTTCTTTTTTCAACTCAGTAACCCTGCTCTGAGGCCATACTGAACTCCTGGGAATACCTTCTCTATTTGCGAGTCAAAAGAAGATGAGTCGAGATTTCAGACTTACAGTTCAATACTTAGAGTATATTTCAATTCATTAAGCCAGGCAGCAGAATAACTTTCTAACAATTAGGAAAGATAGTATGCTTACTGCAATAATACCCCTGTTCCAGATATGTCAGGAATGATCTATTTCCACCACATGAAATATCACTCCAGAGGATTTTATGTCTTTAAAGGCATGTTCCTAGCTCAAACTTTTTTGTATTTCAGTATACAAAAAGTTTTTTTTCTCATTTTATTTCCTTTCCTTTCACCCTTTCCTTTCAGCTTGAATTAAGAAACATATTTGTAGCTCATCAAAGGACAAAAATAGGCATGCTGGAAATAGCACTTTTTACAGTAACTTTTGAAATGCTAGAAATTAGTCGTATGCAGGACAGCTCATTTCTGCTTATCACAGAAATGAGGGAAAGTTCTAAAATGTGGAAAACATTGAGTCCAAAGTAGAAAACGAAAACTGATGTGAAAAGGCATCAGAATTCCGTCCAAAATTAATTCTGTCTATTTTACTGATTGATATCTCTGGTATAATAGGCAAACCCCAGATGTCATGGTGGAGGTTTCTCACTGAAGTGTCTCTGAATCTGAGGGCACTTCTGCCTCTGCATTGCACAGTGTGCAGCCAACCCCAGCTAACACTTTTTCTTTCCAGTATGTGATGAGCATGCTCAGTGGGATGGATAAGTTGCCCAAATGATAATATAGGGTAACAGTTTTGGATTCTGATGACTTAATGAACCAATTTTCAAAGGAGGGTTTTCTGAAACAAGTAACATATTTCATGAATTTGATACATTTTTTCACTTAACACATAAGTCTTATAAGCTGAAACCTAGGTGTTTTAAATATGTGTTTTGAGCGCTTTGGTTGGTTGTTTTGTATTTGGAATTTGTTGGTTGTTTTGGGTAATGATATTGCAAATATACGTGTACTTTACTGTTTGCTATGTCAACCCAAATTTCAACAAAATATAATTGGAAACTCAGTGGTCCCCACTCTGAGACTGTGATGGGTTCACCTTGTTTGGATACCAGCTGCCTTTCAAGGCTGCTCTGTCACTCTCCTCCTCAGCTGACCAGAGGAGAGAAAATGTAATTAAAGGCTTGTGGGTCAAGATAAAGGGCAGGGAGAGATCACTCAGCAGTTACTGTCATGGGTAAAACAGAATCAACTTAAGGAAATTAATTGGATTTATTACTAATCAAATCAAAGTAGGATAATGAGAAATAAAACTAAATTTTAAAAATACCTTCCTCCCATCCCTCTCTTCCTCCTGGTCTTTGCTCCTAAATTCTCCAACTCTTCTCCTGCCAGTGGCTCAGGGAAACAAGGAATGGGGCCTGTTGTCAGTTCAACACAGATTGTCTCTGCAGCTTCTTCCTTGTCAGGGCAAGGACCCCTCACTGTCTTCCCCTGCTCCCTCCCATAGGAGACAGTCCTTCAACTCTAGCATGAATCCTTTTTGAAAACTTGCCATTTCTGTCTTATTGACTTAGTAGAGTTTAGCTGTCAAACCAGAATTTCAATACTTAAGGAAGGTAGCTTTATAAATTTTCATTCTAAGTTTATCATCTGCACCTCATTTCATAATTTACAAATCTCTTCTCCTGCTGTTAGACATCAGAAATAATTATAGAGCTACAGTTCATCCTATTGTGATGAACTCTTTTTGGATGAACATCCTTTGGGATGAACATCCTTTGGGATGAACATCCTTATTTCCTTTATATCAGTAAGCACAAATTTTCTAGTTATATTTGCTGGGAAAACTGATGTGGAAATTTCCACTGATTGTGGAAATGTGGAAAAATCAGTGGATTTTTTGGGCAATAAGCAAAAGATATTGCACTAGAGGCTGATAATTAACAATGTTGGTGCTAGAAAATTGAATAATGCTTAGATATAGAAGTACATGTCTAGTGACAGAGTTTTCACACATTTAATATTATTTAATATATTGCAGTTTCTGATATTAGCAACCTCCATGTAAAATTAATGGAATTTGCAATTTGCAGTACTGTAATTTTAGTATCTCATAATACTAAAGTGATAAAGTGTCAGCCCTGCTTCATATGCCATTGCCTTTACGTGAGCTAAATATAGGGAAATTCGTAAGAGGAAAGGTTGCCTTTGAAGGAGGGATAACTATTTGCACGGCTGCCTCATGATAACACTGTCTTCTGCAGGGAGAATTTACCTCTGGATAGCAATTACAGATAAGTTGTGTGGAAAACTCACTGTAGCTTGACATTGACCACATTGCTTAATTTCAGTCTTTAAGTCCTTCTTGGTGGAACTAGCACCTTTTTTATTTCTTGGTCTCTTCAGCATACTCCCATGGCAAGGTTATAAAGAATTTTCTTTAAAAGTGGACTTTACCATCTTTCTGTCCTACCCTCAAAGCCAATCCTTATTTCTTGTTTAAAATGTCACAGTCTGGGTTTTTTTAAAGAGTATTATAGAATTTTCCATGCTCATGAGGAATTTCTAGTGTTCTAAACTGAAGGAAAATACCTTGTCATGGCACCCTTCCCCCATCTTAGCCACTTTTGCTTGAAAGAACGGTGACATTCTATTGAAAAAGATACACTAATCATTCCAACATTGTGTTATGTCCTAATACTTTTTAAAAAATCTGAAGAATTAATGTCAATGTCTTCATGCTCTGATGACCTAGAAGTTTGGACAGTCATTCTTAGCCAGCCGCCAGATTCCAGATGCACTTTGTCCAAGGGCACAACTGAATAGAAAATGTGAATCTCCTGGATGAGAACTCATTTGCAGAAGGGTGCTGGAGAAAAATGGGAACTCAAGATAGCTATATGACTAGTCATAACCTAGATTAAATTTTGGATTAAAGACAGAGTTAAGAATAAACATATTTGTATTCTTAAACTGCTACTATTACACTGCTTAAACATTTATCTAATTTATTCTATAAGTGAACATACTTTGTCCATTTAATAACATTTCTACTGGGTGTGACAGAAATCTAATTTTAAAATAATATACTTAGAAATTGTGCCTCTGAACATTCTAAAAACCTGTTTATCCAATATTCATGCATATGGAATTGTCAGCATTACATTGTGTTTAATAAAATTTATTTATTTGAAGAAACTGCACATTGTTTTGTGTTTTTTCTCAAAACCAGAACAATTTAAATATTTTTAATCATTTTCACAGTGTAATATATGCAGTAAGTTTTTTTCCTCCAAAATAAATAGAATTTTATATTTAGGATTGCTCTTTACCAGAAACTTGGAAAGCATTGTATCAGTAAAATGGCAGATTATCCTCTCCTTAATAAAACCACAGGACTTCACCTGGATTCATTTGAATTTGATCAAAACAAAACTCCACTTTCTTCCACGACAATTTTAATTCCAGTCCACTTTATTTTTCTTTAGAAAATGCTCAATGACTTAATCATGCAAATTCCTAATTAAATAAACATTTTTGTTTTTTTAAAAGGATGAAAGAAACACCACAGGGTTGTATTTTCATGAACTCATATTCCTTCATACACAGGCATGCCTGTGTGGTGAAAGTCTCCCTCAATACAAAGAAAAACAAAAACAGAACAACTACCCCTCCCCCCCCAAACCACCAAACAAACCCCAAAAAACTAAGCAAAACCAACCAAAAAAAAATACCCAACCAACAAAACCCAAAATAATGACAACCTCAAAATATAAAATCCACACAAGTGACAGAAAAGGATAAAATGCAGGGTTAAAGCTGAAGAAATTTAGAACCTCTTAGAAGTCCTTATATTTCACAAAAATATTCAAAACTTATGATACACTGAGAGCTTTCATGGTGGGAGTACCAATAGCTCAACCTCTCCCAAAACAAAAGGACACTGTGATGGCATTTCACCTCTGACCTTCCCGTTTCAAATTTGGAATCCAAACTGGGAAATGGAGAGAGGTTCCTTATGTGGCAATTCAGATGTCAGGTGAAGCTCCTTGGTGCTGACCGTGACTGCTGATCATTCACATACCAGGTACTGCATTACTGGGCTTCAAGAAATTGAAGTAACTTGAACTGGAGGGCAGTTAGCAAAAATTTAGTTTCAATTCATTGTGTCAGTTTCTGTATTGTAAATTTAGGACAATCATACGTTATCTCAAAATAGTTAGTAGTAGCAATACACTATCTGAAAACACATTTTCAATAATATTGCTATCCTTATTCCCACCACTGAGTTAGGTGGCTGTTTTTATGGACCTAAAACCTAACTGGGCTATTTTGTAATGTTTCACAATAGGCAATATCCAGTTTTAGCTCTCTAGCACAATAACTGGTAACTGACACATAAGGTTTTTTGAAGGGGTTTGTGTTATTAAAGATTCATTTCATATAATATTTTTGTGTAAGCAAACTCAGAAGATGTTCTTTATGTAGCTATCACTTATTTTAGAGCTCCTGATCAATCACTATCTCAGGATTATTACTGTTTGCTTTCCTTGTTTAAGCAAGGGAGTTGTGGAGCATATGAATTACTATAGTTACAGTCTGCATGGCAAAGAACAATAGATCCCCCTTGGCAGCATTGTTTTGCAATAATATTTAATAATTTTTGATGTTGTGGCACGTTTAGAGATCAAATAAATACAATGAAATTCTGAAAACTATCAGCAAAGTTATAACTTATTGGAAGGGTTAAAATAGTCTTGCAGGTAAGAAACATTTTAGCAGATGAGAAAATAAAGACCAGGCTTTTTTTCTATTTTATTTTAAGAGGGACATTTTGTTTAAAAACTGATTGCTTCCAGAATAGATTTATTTTTGTGAGAGATTTAGAAAACAAAGGTAAATTTGTATGACCTTTCCCCAGAGTTTTGAAAATAGCAGTGTATCAGTGAAATTACTCCATATTACTGAATGTGATTTCTGCAGACCAAGACAATGTATTAACAAAAACCTGCTCATATGGCATATCATGAAAATAAATGAAACACATATTGATCCATTTTTATGAATACAACAGAAGTTGAAACAGGGTCATTTTAGTGATGCATCTGTCTTACTAATAAATTTTCCATGTTTAAAAAAACCCAAACAACTCATGCTACAGAATTCTACAAGAGACTTTATTATTTGAAACATCATTTAAGCACCAATCTTGAACTATGAAGGAAGAGGAAGATCATAAAAATTATATATTTTAAGTACACACAGTGTATACTTAGATAATCTCTCTTTACATTTGGTTTCTTTATTCTGAGTGGACTTACTCTTATTAATGTTGACCTTTCTTTGACTTACATTTATATTAGGTGTGTTTAAAAAAAAAATTATAAATTCTTAAGGATTCCTTCTGTTCTGTGATCTGCCTTGAGACTGCCCTTTCAAAGACTGGTTTAAGTTCCCAAGAGTTTCTCTCACCCCAAGAGAGTACATGATTTAACATATATGTAAACAGTATGGCCAAGTGTTCTTATCACTGATTTTGGCAATAAAATCAGCAAACCTAATTTGATCAATTACCTATATGCATTAATAAGCATACACATATACATACATATCTGTATCTATATCTATGCATATACACATATACCCATACATACCCATATATACCCACATATGCATATTTTATATATATAACATATAAATGTACAAACACATATATGTATGTATTAATATTACTTAATTATTAATTTAATTATTTGATTTTTAATTTAATATTATTAGTCTCACCATAACATAAAATTAACTTCCTAATAGAATAATTGTGGGAAATCAGCTCCTATCAGACAACAAAAATGTAACTACCCAATGTGAACAGAATATGGCAGAATTGGAGCAGCCTTTGCAGGCAGGGGCTGGCTGATAGCTACGAGCTGCCTTTCTCAGATGGCTGCATTATTATTTCTGAGTTCACAACTGAGAAAACAGCCTCTCCTGCCCAGCCTGACACTTCAAACTGAGAAAGCCAGGTCTCAGTTAGGATCTATTCTGCTTATGATAGGCTCAGAGAAGATGAGGCCTCTCTGCACAATATGAACACAAAGCTTTCTGCTGACCTTTACCTGTTAACTGTTACTTAGTATTATGCCAGTCTGTCACATCCCAATACACCAACTTCAGAAGAATTGTTGTGTGGGAACACATCTGGGATGAGTCTATGTTACCTTAAGAGGAAAGGTTATGAAATCCTTCATCAGCTTGACAGCTCGGGACCTGAACTATCTTTTCAAAGAGTGGACAGAGTCTAAGATGGGAGAGGGATGATTACACAACAGTAGATTGCTTTAAAACCTGAATCAATTTGGAAGTGTCTGTTCTAGCCCAGCAATTCATTTTTATATGCTATCATAATGGAACTTCAACAATGATGATAAAATATCAACTATTTGTATAATACTGTCTGGAGTTTTACAAGAACTATCCAATATGCAAGATAGTTAAAATAAAATTAAATATATATCAAGGAAACCCACAGTCCAATCCGCAGTCCAAATCTGTGTTCTAGGAAGTAAAATGGGGCTAAACATATAAATGATTTCCATTGTTGTTGCACAAACACAAATGTTGGCAAATATTTTTCTGAGATGACCTGAAATTAATTTATTTGCAAACATTATAAAATTAAATAGCAGACTGAATACCCCCTCTCAAATAATTTCTGATAGAGGAAAGATGTTATTTGACCAAATAGGAAACTTTCCATTCTGTTTTCTGTCCATATATTTTAATTAAATCAGAATAAATTGTGGAATGGAATTTCCCTTTAAAGAAGAATTTGAAACAGTTTTTTTTATTTGAAAATGGTAGAATCAAGCATTTTGAAGGTTTCATTATCCCCTGATCATGTGGTTTGGGTTTGTGTTTTTGTTGTTGCTTTTTGGGTTTGTTTGTTTGGTTTTTTCTCAGCCAAAGAATGCTCTTAAATTTTATAAATGCATTAATCTGTTTTTCAAAAAGTTGGGATATTTTCTGCAAGCTTTTCTCTCTTATGTCTGTAAGCTGTATGTTGCACCAATATTAAATGAAGAAGAATGTCTATATTCTCCTGCTGAGTGACAGAAAATGCAGTCTACATACAGTGACTTTCAGATGTGAAAGTCAAGTGGCCTCATGTCCTTCAACTCCACCTGGCAATCTAACTGCAGGCACCCGTGGTCACAGAAATAATGGTGCCAACTCACAAGATTTTCTGAGAGCACGAATCCCTGCGGTCACTGGGATCTCAACTGAACCTTCAGCAAGAAGATAAATTTCCAGACACAATAATTGTATGTAAGAGTTTGGAAATATTCAAATGCAGCACAAAATTTCAGAATCTAAAAGTGATTTCACAGTCTTAGGAGTATTACACATAAATACTGTTCCTTTGAAGGGAAGCATCCTTCGAGAGCCTGTTTCAGTGCCCAACCACCCTCTGCATGAAGAACCTTTTTCTAATATCCAGCCTAAACCTCCCCCTTTTACAGTTTCAGGCCATTTACTCAGGTCCTTGTCAATGATCACCACAGAGAAGAGATCAGTGCCCTCCTCTTCCCCTCACAAGGAAGTTGTAACTGCAATGAGGTCTCCCCTCAGTCTCCTCTTCTCTGGGCTGAACAGACCACTCAGCCACTCATACGGCTTCCTGTCAAGGCCCTTCACCATCTTCATTGCCCTCCTTTGGACACTCTCTAACATATCTTTTTTATACTGTGGTGCCCAAAACTGCACACAATATCCAAGGTGAGGCTGCCCCAGTGCAGAGCAGAGTGACACAATCCCCTTTCTCGATGAGTAGGCGATGCTGTGCCTGATGCACAGCACCAAGCCTGACAGAGCTCAAAAAGTGTTTGGAGGATACTCTTGGGAACATGCTGAGACCCTTGGGGGTGGTCCTGTGCAGTGCTGAGTGTTGGACTCTATGATCCCTGTGCATCCCTTTCATCTCAGAGTATTCTGTGATTCTTTCATCCCTGAATTTTCAGTGTGAATTCAGCAATACTGCAGAAGGCAATGAAGAGATTTGTTGAATATTTCAGGAAATGTGGATTAAAAGATGAAAGAAAAAAAATGTGGTACCATTTAGAAACAGGGGTGAAGAAGATCCTACAGCCATAGGTACGACATGGTCTGGGGCATTTGGATATAGTGATGAGTTCCAGAGAAAGGTTTGCAGAAAACCAAAGAGTTTCTTTGTCACTACATTAGCAGGCATTGTAGACAAACTCTTTGAGAAGTTAATATACACCAGAAGCCAGACTTTAAGTATAAAATTATATTTGGGTGGGGGTGTAGCTACGAGAGACAAGTTATGTAGAAGAGGTAAGCCAAGCAGCCCCTGTCTGTGTTGGCAAATGTCATTATACTGCTATTTGTAGATTTCAATCTTTTGGACTGAGACATTGCAACAGCTAAATGCAAAGTATTCTTCTGTATCTGATGGAAAGGGATAAAATATGAATTGAATGCTGAAGACATTAGTTTTGAGCATCCATTTTTTCTTACTTTTGTGATTCATCCCAAAATTATGTGAGCAGAATATGCAAATGTCCTATCATGTTCTGATAGAATTGAGGTCACCAGATACCAGTCACCAAATACTAATACATGATACAACATATTTAAAGATAAATTTGCCTTTTGCAATGAAAAAGATTGATCTAAAGTTTTTTAAGGACTACTAAAATGTAAATTTCAGCCTATAACATAATATTTCAGAGTTGAGAAAGTCGGTCTTCTCTTTTATTATTCTTCCACCTTATCTGCAGAAAACTTCTCACAGGCTTCAGTCAGAAAACACCCTAGTGGAGAATTTTATATGAATTACACCTGGTTTCATTATTTTTAGGTTTTGTATTATATGCTAATTCACATTTGAGATTTTCATTAAAATTTATAAATTAAACCAATGCAAATCAAATTATATCAAAGAAGTTGTACGTTTCTTTAGAATGTGTGTATGGTGTTCCACTTAAATAAAAATGAAGTCTGACAACTGAAAGCATGACCATTTTCATTAAAGTGACAGTTAACAGATTCAAATGTTGAATATCAAAAGGTTAGGTGCTGTTTGCAAGCTACCCCTCTCCAAGTTGGTAAAGAATGATAGGAATAAGAAATGGGAATAAATTAAGAATAGAAAATCATACTATTATATAGTAATATTATGACATGTTTTGAATGGAAAAATATTCCTGGCTCCTAAATGACATTAAGTTCAGGGAATTTTAAAACAATTTAGAGGAGTTTAAGTGCTTAGGCAGGGTGGCTTTGGTGGGGTTTTATTTTTTATTTGTTTGGAGCTTTTTGTTGTTTTTGTTTGCTTGTTTATTTGCTTCTTTGTTGTTGTTGTTTTTTCTTTTTCCCTTTCTAATACAATGCTAGTGTGTAATGACAACTTCTGTCTAAAACCAGCTTTTATGTTTACTGGAAACTGAAAGCATGTTGAAGGTACACATTCCTGTCCTTATTTTTCTCGCTTCAGAATACCCTGAGCTGAAGCAGTCAAGGTCATGATCATGAATTTGATGACACAGAGCTCTTTATGTTTCTTTCATCAGATGATGGATTTGGGGCTTTGTCTCTTTTCATAGGGTAGCTGCTGTGAAGAAAGACCTGAGGTTGACAGTTCCCTTTGCCAGTAATCCACAAGCTTTGTGACTTCTGTTTAGTAGAATTTGCCCTATATGCTGGAAAACCATTATCTCTGCATGGCTATTATTTTCAGTTGGGCCCCAGGAGATGCTTTACATATAAAATAATTCTCTTCACAGTCACCTTTCAGCAGAATTAGGCAAAACAGTTAGTAACAGAATTCAAACACCTGTGAGCTTTTCCATAAACTCTATTCCTCCTCCTGCATAGTGTTTTGGTTCTGCTGCAGTGGTGTCAAAATGTATGGGTTTTCGTTCTAGGATTGTTGCATGTGCTGTACAACATATGGATCCAGTCTTTTCTATCTACCTAGTCTTATCTAGGTTGATAGCACACGATTTTTGAAAGCTTCACAATTATTTATGAAAATGATTTCTATTGAGTTTTGGTACAAACCCCTGGAGATTAAAATTGGTAAAGCAAGGAATAATTTATAGTATTACTTTATAACAATAAAATAACTAGCAATGATTGGAAGAATGAAATCCAACTACAGACACTTAGCTTTCCTTACAGCTTCAATTTAGAATAACTTGATATATCTTTAATAGACAGGAAAGAGTGTCAGGCACGAAGTGTGTGTTTAGGTCAGCCTGTTCTGTCTGGGTGGGGGGACTCCTGTGGAAGAACTCATTGGTCTTATAATGGACTTATTGTAGCTATTGCAATTCAATATTGTTGTTGTTTTATCTGTTCACAGTCAGATCTCAGCTGTTTTCTTGTATAGGTTGGCTTGTTTATAAACAAAAAACCTTTTGTTTTAAAAACCCCAAAAATGTCTTTTTCCTTTAGGATATAAAGAGTGCAGTGGTGAAAGAACAATGCTGTGGGATAGAGTTACTTCTGATCTAATGAATACAAAGGAGGCATTTCTACCTCAGGAGGTGACTGTGTGGTCATCATCATCACATAAAATATTTTAGTTGTCCTCTGGAGTTGTGACTTCTGGGCTCTCATAAATCAGATGAGATACTGGTGGTCAAACAGGTTTATTTATATTCCTTGAGTCAAAAGAACTGTTTTTCCACAATCATTTTCACCCTGCACTAATCATCTAGTCCTATTTTAAAATAATGCTTAGAGTTATTTTTCACTGCTGGCTGATATCCAGCAAATGAAAACTAGTAACTGACTTCTATGCAGTGAAAAATGAGAGTTTCCTAGTTTAAAACTAACCTGGTCTCCCATGAAATTCTACTGTTTACCAGTCAGCAGGACTCAAAAGCCCAAATGCCTTTTCGTGGGGGTGAGCATACGCCTCTTGTATATGTATAAAACTGCTAACACCAAAAGCCTTGAGAAGATCCAGAAAAATAAGGATGCCTCCGCTAGGAATAATCTCTCCTCTCACTCTTCTAAGAGCTCTTATATTTGGAAGGTAGCTGAGACCCTACTAGTGTTTTCTTTCTGTAATAACTTCTTGCTGAGCCTTAGCTTTTTCTTGTTGCTTTCTTCACATTCCAGTGAGATGTCAAGCTCTTGGGGAACTTGGAGATCAAATGAGTTTTATGCACTTAGTCCTAGGGCAAACAGAGAGTCAAATTACAGATGGCACGGGAATGAAAGTAAAACAGAAAATTGGTTCCAGTGACACAAAAAAACCCAGTCCAGATTAAACTTTCATTAAAGGGTGGGTTCTCTCCAAAACAGGTTTTTGGTTTGTGCTAAAAGACAGTCACAATGGCAAACAGCTGTGCTTTTGAAGTATTAATAGAAATATAGTTTTCTTAGGAATGTTAGAATTGCTGAGACAGGTTGTAGAAGTGGTGAGAATACCAGGTGAGACCTTTAGAAATAAAAGCAACATTCCTAATTTCACTAAATAATCCCTCAGTGATCTTTAGCAAGTTATTTAGGATACATTTTTCAAAAGTTCATAAGGAATTCATATGTTAAAATCCCACTCATTTTCAAAGGGAATAAGTGTACTAAATGTGCCTGAGTTGCTCACAGGTGTCAGACATGGTCTCTGAAATTGCTTAGAAAAGTGTATCATCAGGGAATTAAAATGGAAAAGTTTTTAAAGAACTTATTTGTAGAATAATGTTGAATGAAACTAACCTGCTTCAACAAGGTGCAGGAAGAGCTTGAATTTTACAGTGGTTAACAGCTTAGAAAAACATATAGATACACATGCAAAAATGCATGTTTTCTGTGTGACCTGGATGCATACTCTGCCTGGCTTCTCTTGATCAGGATTAGAAAGCACAGCTTTTCTAATTCCAGCTGCACAGCTGGAATTGCAGGAAGGTGATAGATCCTACCAATTCTGAAAATTGTGGCCATGTCATTTAAATTACTTGAGAGATTGCTGAATTCTTGGAAAATTAGGGCTATAAATGCAATTCAGGTGACTCAGAGAAATCACTGAGGAGAGTGAACAGCCCTTAATTTGTTTTGTTTACTTTAGAGAGCTCATCATCTGGAAAAAAGCTGATTCTATAATTCAGTTGATTATCCCACTGATAATGAGGACAGAGAATTGCTAGAGATTTCTCATGTAGGACTGTTTCTTGTGATTAGCTTTTAATACTCCTAACCCAAAAGCAGCTTTCTCAGAGTCTAAGAGAAATAAGTGTTTAATCATCTGGGACTGGGAAGGAGAATGCAGTCCTCACTGGGTGACAGGAAAGGGTAGCACAGAAACATTCTGAGGCTGGTGATAAAGTAGAAGCTATTTCATCTGGTTTTTTTTGCTCCTCTGAAGGAGCACAGATAAGTTCACTGCTACAAGAAATAGGAAATGCCCTCAGGCACTGAAGATCTCAAGAGTGTATGTGTGTCTCTCTGCCTTTCTCTCACACCACCAAAGAGCGCAGTTCTTTAAAAATCCTGTTTCAGACAAATAACTGAACTCATCCCATAGAGCCAGGAGAGAAATTAAACTGCACTAAATTCTACGATTAACTGTTGAAGAGGACTTTCACACACACTGATCCAGCAGTGAGGTATCAGAGAACAGCATTGTGTGTTCCTAAATGTTACACCTAGTATTTTTGATTAACAGTGGGGACAAACAAACAAACAAAAAAAAACCCAAAAAACCCAAAAACTGTTATTTTCCTTTCTCTCTTCTTCCTCTCCTCTCCAAAACCCCCACATGTACATGATCAAAAAAGAGGCAAGTATTTTT
This sequence comes from Dendrocincla tyrannina, assembly GCA_035047865.1. Lineage (NCBI taxonomy): Eukaryota > Metazoa > Chordata > Aves > Passeriformes > Dendrocolaptidae > Dendrocincla > Dendrocincla tyrannina. Next base: position 44,513,295 of record JAWWMP010000132.1, read on the forward strand.
CAGTCTGAGTCAATAACCCAGAAAAGTCAGTGGAAATGTTAATTAGATAAATATTCTTTTTTTTTTTTTGGTGATGATTCAGCAAATAGCAGTAAACAGAGACTAACAAGGAAATTGGAGGTAAGTTGAGGCTGTGCTCTTGGTGTTTATATTTCTGTTTTGACAATCTGTTCCCTTGTACATTTGCCCTCCATTTGGGCTTCCTTCACCTGCCCCTGCCTGGATGGTGCTCTTGGCACTGTGTGCCAGAGCTAAGGGCACTCTCTCCACATGGAGCTGAGCTAGCTCACCAAGGCATGGCCTCTGAGAAAGAGCAATACCCTTAATTAAGGCATCTGGCAGAGTTTGGGTGTAAGCAATACATCCAGCTGTCCAGCACTATCTGTCAGGGTTTAGGGCTTATCCTGAAGCTGATTTTGAGGGACCTAGTGAAAATTAGTACTGGCAACTGATGTGCCTGGAATTTTCAAGCATCTCAAATGTTAAATGGAGTCTGGTCTCAAGAAGTTTGACTGTATACTTCTATACAATCCTTTGGATTTAATTTTGCATATGTAATTTTGTGTTTTGATGTGCTATTTGAGGCTTTGAATCTGCAAATTAAAGTGCACCTCAAGAGACATATATCCATGTAAATTGAAAGTAATAAGAGGTTTCCTACAAAACTTAGCAAAGCCAAGACATGTAGCTTCATAGATCTCTTCAATAAAAGCATTCTGTAAAATTGAACAAAATGTATTAATGCAACAGTGTTCTACTGTATTAAGTTAATGTACGGCAGCATTAAATGAATTTTATCCCTTTCAAAAACCAATTGTTATTTAATGTATTTTCCTATGTATTAATACTGTAGAAACAAGGAACCATAGTCAATTTAAAATTATCATCTCAACAAGAGAGATTTACATATTCCTCTTATTTACTTTGGCCTATTTTTACAGCCTTGGACTGAAACACTCAAAACCAGGTTTTCTTATTTCTACACAAATACTGATTTTGCTTCCACTTTCCTTCTCAAATATATAAAGTTACAGCCTGAAGTCACTGGGCATCATGTTTACGATCAAGCCATGTGAAAGCATAGCAGCAAAACTAACCAAGTGCTGGGCCAAAACCAAGCAACATGGTATCTGGGGTGGAGAAGTTACAAGGAGAAGAGGAGAGCCCCATATTGCTGACAGAGAAAGAAAATGCTCTACTGAGCTGTGAAGGAAGAAGGTTTCTGGCAACTCTGCATGTCAAGGTTCACTGAGGAGAACAGATGCAGCCATGGAGACCTGCTGGCAAAGCTGACACACAGTGCCAGAGGCTTTCTCCCCTGGAAGAGGGAGCACAGAAAGAGGTCACACAGCACACTGTAAGCTGTAAATATGCTCTTGGACATCTCACTAATAGCTGGCTTTCATATGTTCTACAAATGCCCAGAATACATTCGTTTCAAAAATGAGTTTAAATGAAAACTGTTTCCACCATAATGCTTGAGGGAAAGAAAACAGCCTTCTTTAGTTGTCATTGTGGTCAGATCTAATTCATGATGAATGAAAACAGAGTGAAATGAGGTGATGAGGATCAATAGCTGTTTCTAAAGTTTATCATTTTGCGCTAATGGATGTTTTGGGGTGAAAGAAATTAGGTTTATGACTACATAGCATCAAATTTGATCTAATCCACGGTGTAAAAAAAGCAAATTTTGTCATGAAATTTTTAAACTAAAGAAAAATATTTGCTTCCCCTTCTGAGGGTTAATATTCAGTTTTATTAACCTTTTTACACATCTTTTTGTAGTTTTAATATAGGGGGGAAAGAAATCAGGTAGATAAGGCACGGCAGTAGATAAGAGGTTATCAGTGGTTAGGAGAATGGATAGAAAGCAGAAGATGCCCATACAGATGAGAACTGTAGCCAGTTAGCTGAAACTGATAGTGCAAGATTAATCCAGCTAAGGAAATTAGTTTCTGGTCAGTAGAAAGTAATTGAAATGCTATATATTATTGTCAGCAGTCTTAGTGGCAAAACAGAAAAACAAGAACTCTTATTGCAGGACCTGAGAAATAACATTCTCCAGGTAGCAGAAGCACATTAGAGCAGCAGCCATGACATGAACACAGGCATGAAAAGATTTGCATTGCTCAGGACTGACATAAACAAAGACGGAAGGTGATTCTATTTTAAGGATATGAAAAACTTCAGGAAATAGGAAGACATGTAAGCACAATCTTAACACATGATGAAGGAAGAATTACAAGCATGACACTGGGAAGTTCTGGGTCAGATATAGAAAAGGATAGAGATCTTCATAGTGTTTCTAGATGGGAAAATAATTCCAACAGTAACATATCTTCAGACAGATCTTCAGAATCTTTAGTTACTGGACATAGACTGAGAAATAAATAAAGAAAATATTAATGGAGTTATTTAATCCTGGTGATGGCAATTAAGAGATCTCTGCATCAAAAAGTTAAAATACAAAAGTATTTAGATTCAACAAGTACTTAAGTTACAGATGGTGTCAAAATAACCAAAGTTCTAAGATTGCAAATTAAATGGTAAGTATGGTAAGAATAATAAGGTACCTGATTTTGAAATGGCAGACTTGGGGGGAAAAAACTAAACAAAAAACCAGAAACGAGTTGGAGAAGATCAAGCAAACTGCTGAGGGACAGAAGTGTGACAGAAACCAAGAATTTATTTCAGTTGAAGATACTATAAATACTCAGGATGTAAATTTTGGAGAAAGACAGAGTAATCCTTGGAGAAAAATGTTCCTAGACTTACCAGCATGAACACCTTGAGGCAGATATTTGAACTATATATAGCATCTGAAAGGAGGGATGATCAGCAAAGTATGTCAAACTAGAAATGAAGAAGTATAGGGAAATATAAAAACAATGAAAGCTTGCTCTTGGAGACAGAATATGGAGGCAACTAAACAATGATGATACATGGGAGAAGAGCTAATGAGTGGTTCCCAAAGTGAGTTAATATTTAGCTTTAGTGTTCAAGTAACAAGGACACTGTTGGCCATTCAGATACATACATGAACATGGAGGGGGAATTTACTCCTGCAAAGTCTATGCTAATTGAGAAGACTGGGTAATCTTAGCCCAGAAAAGTTAGTACAAGATACTGGGGGTCTCTTGGCATATCTACTTTCTTCCTTTATTACTTTTTTAAAGTGTCTGATTTATGATTAGACTAGTCTATTCACTTGAGGATAGTCACAGACATAGGCAAAAGCAAAGGCAGAGAGAAACCATATTAACAAAGAGGATAAAATATCCTGGGGATTTCCCATCAAATATCCCTTCACAAGGATTACAAAAAGCTTTGGAAAAGGCTTGAAGAAGACTATAATGTAACCTGGACTCAAATTAAAAACTGAATACAATGCAGCATAGTTCTAACAAATTGAAATCATGTCATAATAAGATCATGACACACTAATTTAATAACTTCCTTTGATTTTTCCATAAGTAAACTCATTTGACTTAAAGGAAATCATTGATGATGGGGAAGAGAGAACAGAAGTTGTAAGATGCGTTAAGAATTCACAAAACATGGTGGGAGTTTATTTTCTGAAAGATTTTTAGTGGAGTTTCTTTTGAAAAATTTTCAGTAAGGTTCTCAGTAGAAAAATGACTGTTGGGGTGAAATCAACTAGTATTACAAAATCATTAAATGCTTTGAGCATGAAGAGAAAAAAGTAAATCAAAAGAAAAATCTTAATTCAACAATTTATAGTTCCCTCTATAAAGTTAATGGCTACTTTGCCAACTTTTTCTGACCAGTTCCCTCCACTCTTAGTCTGAAGCAGATGGTCCAACTATGCGCTTGGGACTGGTATCTAGGGATGACCAGCCTGTTACATACCTTTGAGAAAATACCTAGCTATACAGGTGAAGATTCTTTCACAAGTTCTGTTAAAAACTATTTGTCATTTTCTACAACCGCAGCAGTGGATTAAAACTTATGCATAAACCAAGTTTAAAATACGAAACATTAATGTTCATTCTTATAAAGACAGCTTCTCTCGCTGATACCCAGGAGATGAGGAAATGTATTCATATTTGAAGCTACTCATGTCAGTCCTCACACAACCCTGAGGAACCTTTTCTTCAGGGAGCATGAAGTGTATGTGGCTGTTGCATTCCCGCTGCCAAACCCCCTGCTGCTTCCACTTAAATAGAAAAGTTTTAGCAGTTACTCTGCTATGAAATTTACATTGCTTTTGCTACATAACCTCTTCCTGGCTGGCAACTGTCTGATTGCTGTACTTGAGGAGATAGTGAGACAGTCTGACCCAATCAAATCATGTCTAGAGCCAGAGTTCAAGAACCTTTGGGGTTTGTTCATCAGAAGAAAGGTTCAGCCACACTTAGTTCTGCTCCTGTCACTCAGATCTGCTCCTTTCCCACCAAAAAAAATGAAGTTTCTGGAAGAGGCTGCAAATATGAGAGAAATATACAGGTAGAGGAGACACTCTTTATGGGAAGATTCATTAACTGTGATAGCCACGATTTTACCTGTTTTCTCTCCATAACATTTTATATTTGTTTTTGTATTTGTGTAAAAACCAACCAATTAATCTGGAGAGTTTTTCTTTTTTTTTTTTTTTTTTTAATTTTTCAAGGTTAGTAGAATGGGGACAAATATTTCGCTTTTCATCATCACCTTCCAATGGTAATCAAAGAGCTGCAGAGTATGAATTTGAAAATAAAAGTACAAGACTGTTCCCAAGATGTTGAGGTGGTACAGTGGAACAACCCACTAACTGAATATTCTCACTAGTTTTTAAATACAGCAGCAAATGAAGCAAGCTGAAAAGCCAGACTGTATCTTCCATTCTTGTCATATATGATACTATGAAACTAGTATTATTTGCATCTTTGTGAAAAGTATTCCACAAAAATGAAAGAATTTCCTGATCCCTACATGAAGAGAGTGTAGCATGGAAACTGTAGCAGAATTATTAAAGCAAGGTGATAGCAGTCACGTTTCCCACCTTATCACCCTGCCTGAAGGGCAGAAGTAGTTGGGATAAAGCTGGAAATTTTCTGGCTCTTTCTTGCTGGATTTTTTGTTTGAAATATTTTGTTTTATAAATCAATAACAGAAATCCCTGAGGACAAAGATCAAAACTCTGGCACTGGTGAGAACATTATTCATCTTCCTTGGCTGGTTGTTCAGCCCACTGGCATATAATCTTACATCGAAAGTGATAGCCGTGCCTAACAGGAACAGATGATAACTTATCTAAAGGCTATATCTATTGGGTCTGCATTATTATAGTGCAGGTAAAAGGAGTTTTGCAACTGACTAAAATAAAATGGAGATTTGGCTGAGAGTGAAATTACTTATGAGCAGGATAGAGTGACTTTAGGTTTTAAAGCTACATCAGAGATATAGTAAATACATATTTTATTATTAGATGCCAAAACTCATCCATGCGTATCAAGCCAGCACAGTGCTTTTATATTACTTTCTATAATTTAGATATTCCACTGTTGGAAAATGTTATAATAATTTTAAAAGGTAGATGGGTTGTTACATCCTTAATATCTGTCCTTCAAAGAAGGGATCGGCTCCTCCCCCAAAAGAAATCTTATCAACTTTAAAAAAAAAAGCTAGTGAGCAGCTCTTACACATATCTGCCAGTATGTGAAAGGAAATGTGAATTATTCCTCTGAACATGCACTCCTATACACACAACTGACATAAATGCATATCTAGTTCAGTCAATGTTCATTTAGCTGTGTGCCTTTTCATTGCTCTTGCTTGATCTATTGCATGTAGAAGGGTTAGGACAGAGAAAAGACTTTCAGAAGGACAGACACTCCCCACAACACACAGTAGAAGAAAGCCTGTAGGTACCTGATGCCTAAAATCCTGGAAGACAGGCACTCAGACGAAACATTAATGGAGAAAGATAGACAATACCTTTATTGGGAGATCGGAGGCTTTGGGCCTCTGCTGGGTCCACCAAACACGTGTGGATTCAACAAGGATCCCCACATCTGAAAATCCCTGAAGAACCCCGCCCTCAGTAGGGTTACAGCTTTTATACCC
>JAWWMP010000132.1:44533470-44545266 GCA_035047865.1 Dendrocincla tyrannina
GTTTCCTGTAAAGGGAAAAGAAGGAAATGGATTCAGCCCAGTGATGTTCAATAGTGTAACTATTTCTTTCATCCTGGGGGTACAACATACTTCATGAACAGCTACTTTGATGGACTGTACCCCCGTGACATTGGATAAGACCAGTAATGGCAGGAACTAAGTCCATCAAATGGCTTCATATTGAAAAAGCTGCAGATCTTGTCAGAAGCTGACCTGTGTGTGACAGCATGACCATTAATTTTCTCTTTTGTGACTTTTTTTCCTTTTCATTAGCAAAGATTAGTCTTAATTAAACACTAGCTGTTAGATCAAAGGGAATTAGATCAAAGAAGGAAAAAAACCAATACATTTATGCTAAAGTATTTGGCATAATACTTTCCCAACAAGCTTGTGAGAAGTGTTATCTAACCATACACTGGTAGCCACAGCCTGAAAAATGGGAGACTCCTCTTTATAGTCAGAACCCTGCAGATCCTCTTTTTATTTTTTTCCAAGTCATACAAAAATCACTTTCTGGACTGTCTCAGATGAACGTATCCACTTATTGACAATCAACCTGGAAGTGGTGCCCAGCTTCAATAAGAAATACAAAAGTCTTGCCTATGTTACAAATAAGCATCTCTAGTTTAGAAGGCAAGTGAATTTGAAGATGATTAAGTGGAAATCTGCTCAAAGTTTTAAGAAAGATTTGACAAGAGAAGCAATTTTCCTTTGAGCTTGTATTCAGCTTTGAATCTCACTAGAACAGAGCTTTCATTTCAGAGGCAGTCACTCACTGCACACCCAAGCTTTAAAATTTAATGAATGCATCCTTTGCAGGAGACTCTAGCAATAGCTCAGATATATTAGTAAGTGCAATCATGACAATTAAAAAAGAAAAAGGAAGTGCAAGTGGTGTCTTTCACTTTATGGTCATATTGATAGTTTCAAAGCTTGTGTGTATAGAATTTCAGAACATTTATTTTGAACAAAACACAACCATTAAAAAAGCATATTAATTAATATGCTACAATTAGTATAATTCAGAAAATAATAGATCTATCTTATTATACTAATTACAGTATATTAAATAATATGCATATTTTAGACAAAGTATTTCCAAATTAAAATAGCCAATGCTAATTTTCATTTATCCACTCTAAAAGTAGTCACAACTCACATATGTAACAGGTTCAGCTACTGTTAGGGTTCCAATTAATATCTATACATTGGTTTTACAAACATGGAGTGGGCAAGGCCAGGGTTAACCTCATGAATAAAGCACAGCTGAAGGAAATGGGCTCAGCTGCTGGGAATCAAAGAGCAGCAGGTGCACCTGAAGCTTTGCAGAGAATAAGAAATCCTCAGAGATAGGGATGGTATGGATTCCATGAGGACTAGCAGCCTGTGACTGCTATCAGGGACACCTGTGTTAGGAAACTGCCATTGGTGTTGGAAAGGCTTTTTCTGAAGGACAGAGGCTGTCCCAGGCACAGCTGTGGGACTTCAGCCAAGTGCTGGGACTCTACTGGTATGTTACTTTGTGAAAATTATTAGTATATGAACATGCATATAAACCTCTCTTATGACTCTCCATCAAAGCACTCATTGCATGTCCAGTGAACTCAGGACTCTTTGTGTTGTGCTGAGAACTGCTAGGAAGAAACACAAGTCTTCATGTAAGAATTACATGTGAAGCCATTTCGAATGCTCTATTTATCCAAGACTCCTGGTTTTCTTGAGTTGATCAGAAGTAGCTGAAGTTGAGTTGTTTCTATTTTCTCCTTGCACTTAAGATGACAAAGGCCTATCAGTTTTTGAAGGCTGAGCTTTATTAAGGTACTCTGAGTAAGAATGTGGAGCTGCTATGTAAAGTGGACCAAAATATAGGTTATTTAATCTTTGTTATCTTTTCATTGTATCCTTGCACAATGGATGATTTTTTTAGATCTCGATAAACTACATGGTCTCTTGTGTTCTCCTTGGACAGGATGGGCTCTAACATATCTGAGTTTTAGGTATGTATCTTTTCTCTTCTACTTCTTAAGAGTGCCTTAAATCTCAGCCTATGCTGTATATACTATGCTCACTTAGTCTCTCCTCAGCCTGCTGCCTGCCACTGTGCTCTAAGAAGCCTGTGCCAGCAGAAGAGGTGCAGCACCCTTGGAAAGAACGTCCTTCACTCCCAGGGCAGTGTCTGGCTGGAAACAATGCTGCCTTTTTGTCTGTGAGCAAACAACCTGTACCTTTCATCTCAACACCCATGCAGATGGACAACTATATGCAGATGGAGAGGAAAATAGTATCTAGATGCACTGGTTCTTTTTATTTCATTTTGATCAACTAACTTTTATTAATTACATTCCAGTTATCTTAACCATCTTCTGGAGCTCACATCTGCTTGCAAATAATGGAAACTCATAACGCGCATTTATAATGGAAAATTTTCCATGATTTTATATTTCACGTTGCCTGCTCTCTTTTTCTTTTATAGTCCCGTATTGAAACCAATAACTGAAATAAAAGTATAAGAGAAATAACTTGTAAATATAAAGTTGTTTTTTAATATGAGACTTCTAAGGTTGATTTAATCTCTTTATCAGAAGCACTATGCACTCTTGTCCTTGCCACATCACTTTTTATTAAGACTTTGAAGATGATACTAATAATTAGTGCAAATATGAGCCTGCTGAAAGCATGAGTAAAGAAGAACTCAGCCCAGCAACCTCCCAAATAGAGCAAATTGGAAAGCAATCACTTATTTCTAAGTAGGAAGACAACTACTTTGCATAAGAAAAGATTACTGTAAAATGTAATTGTTGCTTTTAAAAGCCAGGATTATTCATTATTTTCTATTTTATAAAGCTGTAATCATAATTACCAGAAGGCTACATGTTAGATCCACAAGCCAAATTATTCTTATATCCTACAGTTGTTTTGTTAAACTCAAATGACAGCATCCTCTCTGTATAGAGTATGGGCTAAATGAACGCTTCCCAGATACTTCCTATCATCAGTATTATGTAAAAGCTTTATTTTGTGTCCTGTCTTGTAAAAATAGTGCATTTGGATTCTTTGTGCATGCTGTAGCACTGAGTACTGAACGCCAGAAGTTCCTCTCAACAAACATAGCTTTATGTTTTTACTCATTTAGCAGTAGACTTATCAGTTACTTACCTGAATATCATGTACCTTATAACATGAACACTGGTTTTGGAAGTATGACAAGTGGACTCCAGGAAAGGTTGCATGGATGTACTTGTTATTAAGCTGCAGATAGCATGTGTTAATTGAGATTCTGGTGTATGTCAAGAGTACGTTTTGTAGCTGGAGTTTATCTATAAATACATTGTCAAAACAATATTATAAATCTAACTATTGAGCAGTACACTTGCTTTTAGACTTCTGACACTCCTGGGAGTACTGTTGCTTGCTTTGCCCCATCTGCAAATCATGCTGAGAGCTAGTCTGTATCAAGCCATTCTGTTATGCACCTTCATTTATCTCTATTATCTTGCCCACTTTTTGTCTTTATTAACGCATGACACACTAGAGCACCTTTCAGTGCTGATTTATATTAGTGTCACAAAAAATTGCAACCTGCAAAAAGGAAATTCCTTCCCTCAGGAGGATAATAAATATCTGCTTAAGCCTGTAATGACACTAAATGTTAATGTTTTTCTGAAATGAATCAGACAGAAGAGATGTTTGAAGGAAGAGTGGCCCAGAAAGCACAACCAGTTGAATCCAAAGTCCCTTAATGCACTTCTTCAGGTATCCCTCAGTGTGAATGACACTTGAAAGTACCAAGACACTTCAGAAAGAAAAGTGATGATACTTGTGCACTAATAGCAGTGGAGAGCCTGCCTGAGAAAATATGGAGATTCCTCTAGCAGAAGTCTCTGTGGGGATAGAGGTCTTATGACCTTATAATATTTCAATATGCAAGCATGTAGCCACTTAAGACTCATTTTTTGGACCATATTAAGAATTGCCTCATCTGGCAGCAGTTTAAAAACTAAAAAAAAAAAAGACCTGTTTCTAAAGCTGTGGGGGCTAGATTTTTCAGTGTTATGTCTGCCTTAATCATACATTATAGTGGCTTTGTTAGATCATTCTGTTTTGAAGGGCAGGGTGATCAGGTCAGCCCAGCCCTCTTCTAGAGTATCACTTTATGAGGAGACCAGCAGGGAAGCTGGTAAAGAAGAGAGGCTCCTTGGCTCAGGCAACTAGAGAACATTCTGTGTGTGAGGGTAGGGAGCTTAGACATGGGGCTGGGCACCCCTGGGGTTAAAGAGATTCTTTAACAAAGTCACAGCACAGTCAGAGAATCACCAGGAGAGCCTGGAGAACACAGAGCATCTGAGCAGCAATTAGCTGATGAGCGTTTAAAGTCCCATAGTAGTAGGGCAATCAACCTGCCATGGCCCTATCCAAGAGGGAGGTGGGGGAAAGAATTTGTTAAATGCATCTGAGGAGAGTAAGTAATTATAGAAAAGGGAGGGCTAAAGGCTGTTAGGTACCAGGTACAATTATTCCTAATTCCAAATACCTTGACTAGTGAGGACTTTTTATTGACACAGATAGATGGCCAAATTCAGTCTCAGTATTGAGGTGATTTATTACTTGCCATCATATGTGCTGGTGGTAGATAGCCCTCTCCAGGGCAAAAACTGGCTACAGTCTTCCTCTAATATTAACAATAACTTCCACTAGCTTTGAGCAATGAAAATATTTTCAGATAAATAAGCAGTTCTGTTTACCTTCACTTTGCTAAATGACTCCACTGCTAGGGAAAATATACACTATTACAAAACAGAACTCTAACAGCTCTTCTTTAAACACAATGTAAAGCTTCCTATTCTCTATTCTGAAACTCAAAGTATGAAACTCCTGCACCAAGTGCTACTGCAGGGGAAACAAATACTTATGGAAGTGTGTGCGCTACAGCCTAGATAAACTTGTACTTTGCACTGGTTTTGCCTGAAGCACTCCTCAGTAATGACTTACCTTGAGGCTTTTTTTCTCTCTAGAGAAGGACTCCTGAAGCAAAAATGTAACTATTAGAAGATAAAACAAAGCTTTCCAACTTTGGAACTTCTAAGACTTTTTCATTACTGTTTATACTTGTGATGCATTTTAAAAAGCAAGGCAAAAAGGCTAAATACAAGCCAGAGAAATATTTCCTATTTAATTTAAGTACTTTTAGAGGGACCAGCACAGCCTAATGTTATGGAAGTTACTAATCACAAATAAATTATATATGTCTGTATTAATGCATAATAAATGTATTCCTTGAAAATATGGAAAGATACTTGAGTATCGTACACTTACTGTGATGCACAAGGAAAGAAATTTGGGGTTGTTTATTCATATTACCTATATCTTGCATCGTAGTATCGCTCACTGGGGAAAATGGAGGACATGGAATTTAAATTTTGTAACATAAAATTAACGTCTGTGAAGTTCCGTTCCCCTGAAAATACTGTCTCTATGTGACAGTGTCAGAAAAAGCGAAAAGACTTGAGTTGTTTGACCTAACCTTTTTTTCTTTATGGGTGATGAGGGTTCAGTTTGCCACATCACAGACAATGGGCCCTGAACTTGCATAGCTCTTAGTATAGCACGTATCTATACTTCAGAGGAGGCTGCACAAAGGTGAATATCTACTCTTGGATTTGAAATGTTCTAAGAGTTGTCAGAGCTGCGACATTTTTTTCATTAAGAACTCCTAACGAGGCATTCTTGTGTGTGTGTGCGTGCATCTGGGACTGAAAAACATGGGGGTGAAAATCTAGGGTACACAATACAGGGGAGTTAAAAAACCTCCAGTGTGTCAACAAGTGTACAAAATCTTCAGCTCCCCTTAGATCACACATCTATATTACATTTTTTTCACAGGCAGAAACTATAGGCTATTTTTTTCTTGAATATAGTTATTCAGTACTACCAAACATGGAGAGCAAAATCATATTCAGTTGTTCATGTATTATTACAAAGAGTTGGAAAAATAACTACAAGAGTTTCTATCTTGGTCTAAGGACATCTTAAATATTTTAACAATGAGGTCTTCAATTTTTGTATGACTCTATCAGGCCAGATCCTTTCAGTCATGTGGAGTTCTAGGTCCTTAACAGGGCACCAAACCTTGATAATGTGACTTAATGTCACTGTGGAGAGAGTTTTATCTGCCTGAAGAGTATCTGGAGTTAAATTTGATTTGAAAGAGGATAGTAACTTTTTTTTTTAAATACACTTTCTTTGCAACTTCAATTGCATGGTTTTGCTCCTATGCTTTGATCCTCAAGTATGGATTATTTTTCTTCCAAGTTTGTAAGTGTCCACTGCTGAAACCATGAACTAATGAAAAATGTCATCAAGTTTTTTAGTAATGCACTCCTGCTCATTTAAAAACAACAAGGTTTCCTCAACCACAGATAGATCTGTGTAAAAGCTTTGAGGCCTGTGATCTGGAAAAAGGACACAAATAAGAAGCTGCCGGTACACAAGGATGAAAGAAAATGGAGCTAATGCTTTTGAAGATGCTTGCTAAGGTCTGTAGAGAAATATGTAAACCTGAGAGTGGGAGGAAGCATATGTACCAGACAGCATGCAGCAGAGCTAGCCAAAGAGTTGGAGGACTGTGTTGCCTGCTGTTTGTAGACTTGCAGTTCTTATTGAATGTGCTACAGTTGTGTGTTTTTCTTTGTTTCAGTTTGTTCTTTAAATCAAACTCCAACTTGTCTCTATACTGCTATGAAGGCTACAGTTTAGGGTGATAAACTTGTAGCACTGGAAGCAATCACTTATAAAAATCAACAGGAACTGAGTTAGCTTCTTATGAATGTAACAGAAAGGAAAGACTTCTAACTTACGACAAACAGCATTCAGCTCATAACGTGTGATTTTGCATCAAAAGAGGATCCCAAGATTTTTGATGCATTCCACATAGTGAAAATGTCTGTTTTTAATGACACATTTCTGTATATATTTTAAGCGTGCCTTGGGATTGGCATCTTTTGAAATGTTTCTTATCCTCCTGAGCTCTGCCAATACCTGTGTCTGTCTTCTTGATTGCTGGTTCTTTCCAGGCCTGCTTGTTTTGCCAAGAGAACAAAAATTGCAGAAGATCATACAGATCTCCTTGATGTCACCTCCCTCCTCCTTCTCAGTCTTAATGAGCCCACAAAATGCCTGAGGAGGTCAAACCAAAAGCTCATCTAGCTTAGTGTTCTGGCTGATTGGGTCTACTTCCCTCATACTCTCTCCAGCATCCAGAATTACTGCATTAAGGATGGTAAACAGTGCATACTTGCCTCACCTCTAAAGTATCTAGTTGAACTGTGGCCATGAATTTTCTGAACCTGCTGAATATTGTCTAACTCCTCAAGCTCCTGTGGCAGACAGCTTCAAAAAGTAATATGGATGTGATTTCTTTTAAATAAGTTGCAGATTTATTCTAGTATTGTATGATTTAGTGAATGTTTAGTATTCAGCTTATTTAACATGCTTATAAACTTGTAAACCACCGTCATACTCACCCTTTTTTTCTTCTCTTTTCCAGTTGAAGAGTTTTGGTCTTTTCAGTGTCCCTTCATAAGGGGAATTCTATTTCCCTGATCAATTCCCAGTGCCTTTTTCTGTATCTTGAACTGTTCTAAGTCTTTGAGATGTGTAGATGAACTACATGCAGCACTCACTCAACAGAAAACCATGGAGATTTTGTGTAGTTGTAAAGTGTCGTTCTCTGTCTTGTTACCCAAACCTCTCTGTTGATGACACTATAAACATCTTCTCTTTGGCTGTCAGTGTACACTGACAATTGTGCTAAAAATCTGTTCAATTATGACTCTACTGTCTCTTTTCTGAGTTTTAGCTGAACAAGACATGATTTTTTTCTTTAGATACATTGATGCTCACCTCCCAGCTTTTTACTCATTCATCAGGTTTTGTAAAATTTTAGTGGACTTTTCTCCCTATCAGCACAGCTTATCTGTAATGCAGGTTGCACTGCACATGCACTCTCCACATGTCACTAATGAAGGTGTATTCAAGTGGTCCCAGCACCACTCTTCAGGAAGGTCCCATTTCTGACTTTACTGCCATTAAAAAGTGCCCATTAAACCCCATCCTTATTTTTTAATTGGTTTTCAAGTCTTGAAAAGGACTCAATTCCAGATTAGGTTGTTTAATAAATCTTTGCCAAAGGATTTTTATCCTTGTATTTTTCTGACACTATTTTAGCCTTATACAAGCTCTATGAACTTCTCCTTTATACAGTCCTACACTTTTTTCAGACGACTGTTTATTCTTGCTCTCAGTAAGCTTAATGTTTTATTGCAGACTTGACCATCCCATCAGGACTGGAAATTGTTCATTGTTCTGTAGCTCAGCCTTCCCTCTAGACTCTCCTTTTTATAGATGACAGCTGGGCTGGCAATCTGTCAGATCTCTGACACAGAGGCAATCTGTAATGATACCTGAAGGCACCTTGCTCAGCAGTTCTGCAACCTCACATCTGATTTCCTTCAGAACTCTTTGATAAATGCCATTTGGTCCCAAGATTTTTACCAGCATCTAGCTGATCTATTTAAAACAATTACACAGAATGTGCTAGACCACTTCGATCTAAGTCTTCTGGCCCAGCTGCTACGGAGAGTTTGGCTTCCCTGTCTCACACTTCATCAGTGGGTGCCCCTTCCTAAATCTTTGTCATCAACTCTTTCACTAGTTCCCTGCCTGGTTCAAGAAGTTTCTGCTACTATGCTACCACCATAAGAATCATCTTCAGATAACTATTTTTTTTTTCAGACTTGTTATTTTACTCTTGACCTGTGTGTGATGCTGGGTTTTTTATGTCTTTTTGAATTGTGGCACATGTTTTAGCTGTGCTTCTAATGAAGTACTTAACAGCTCCCAGGCTGGTTGTAGGTGTCTTGCTTTTTGGGTGTTGAGGGTTTTTTGTTTGGCCTTTGTTTTTTTTTCTTTATTAACTGCCTTTATTTTTAAATTGCTTCAACGCATTTTAGATTTCACTTTGACTGTCCTGTCTTGCAACAGCATTTACCCTACTGTATTGTGGTTGCTGTTATAAAGTAGTTATCCCATGAATACCTCTTATGCTAGTCCCCATGCACTACTCAAACTTCTGCTTTTGATTTGGTTATCATTTAAGATCCAGTAGTTGTTCCAGAAGGCAGTCACATTTCACTGAAATGTTTTACCTCATCACAAGGTGAAATACTTAAATCACATTAGGATGAGGTCTTGAGATCTCCCACTATTATTACCTGTCTGAAACTTGCAGTTTCTCTACTATCACTGATTGCTGTCATCATCTTGATTAGAAGTCAGTAGCACAGTTCTAATTCTTTTTCAGCATACAGACTTCCAGCCATGGAGGCCTACTGCTATGCTTTTTTTTTTTCTCTAGATGATCCGTGCTGTTGTACTCTATGTAATCTTTCCCATACGGCCGCACTTTGTTACCTGCATATCCTGCTATGTCATCCTTAAGTCAGTAGCCTGGTAACAGTGTCCTACGGATTTATTTTTTTTTCCCACCAGGGTTTTCAATGCCTGTTATACCAGGGCTATTGTTCAATACCATACAATTTAATTCTTCCATCCATTTCTCTGGCTTCTAGCACTGACATAAACCTCTTGCAAATTCTGTCCCAGCTTCCCTCCACTGGCACATACCAGTCCACTGGCATTGTGGGCAGCCTGATCTGCCTTCCTGGCTAACAGCTGAAGCACCTCTGTAAGGGCTGCAACCTCCTTCACAGTCCACATCAGTCTATGAACCAGGTGTTTTGAGTCAGTCTGTTTTCACCCAGCTTCTGGTTTAAATACTGCTCTACAAATTCCAGCATTTCCACACCAGTGGTCTTGCTCTGCTTTTGTGTAAGATATAAACTCTCCTTTCTGTTTTCTTTTGTCCTAAATGTTTCTCAGTTCTTAAAATAC
This sequence comes from Dendrocincla tyrannina, assembly GCA_035047865.1. Classification (NCBI taxonomy): domain Eukaryota; kingdom Metazoa; phylum Chordata; class Aves; order Passeriformes; family Dendrocolaptidae; genus Dendrocincla; species Dendrocincla tyrannina. Next base: position 44,543,419 of record JAWWMP010000132.1, read on the forward strand.
CAACATTTTTTTGGAGAAGGAACAGATAACATTAGATGAACTGAGTTTTGTAAGTCTAGCCAATTTTATCCTCATATTTAGAGGTATTCTTACATTATGAATGAAGAAATTCCAACTGCTACTGACAGTGAACTGGTACTTGGAAAGTATCAGTTGGAAAATTACCAATAGGAAGGAAAAGAAAAAGCAGGACTGAGGCAGAGCGATGATACTTGTTTCCTGAGCCACTGAGAATACACTGTGTAGGCGTATGCAAAGGTTTATGAGTAATTCATATAATACGAGATGTGAACAGTTACAGAAATGGCATTTTTAAATGGTATTACAAATTCCTACATAAACTTTTCACAAAGCTGGGGGGACAAAGGAAACTGTCAACAACAGTAATTCCTGCTCCAATAGACTCATCTGTATTTCTTCATAAGCATCATTCAGGATAATACCTTCCTCCTGCTGCTACTTCAGAAAATAAGCATGTTGCGGATTACAAAATATTGTTGCCCCCATCCCCCCATTTTGTCGCCACAGACTCAGCTTAAAAGGATCTGAGTTCTGACTGATGTAAGCCTTCTTGCCTTGCAGATTCCACAATGAATTCCATTATGAATTGCATCCTTTGGCATAAGAGAGAGAAGAACTGGCAATGTATTTACTGTATATACTGCTGAGTCAGGAAAAGAGGAACTCCAGGAGGAAAATATGTAGAACATAATTTTATGTTGATAGTTGAGCATATCAGAGGCGATCAGAGACTCTATATACAAAGTCTCTGTTACAAAGCAAAGTGAGGGCAAGGTGCATGTAGTCATTAAATTATAGTTTCCACCACGGTATTTCTCTTAATAGCAGTTGAAGAACTAATGCTATTTTGTACATCTTTAAAACACATTTGAAAAGCTCACAACAACCTTCAGGTGAGAAATCTTGCTAATACCCTTTGAATTCAATAAGGAAGACAAACAGAAGCCCAATATAATGAGATTTATTTAAACTCTTGAGCACACCATATTCATAACATTTAGCACTTTCCAATGAGATGTTTACTGTATGTTTCTATAAATTACGCATTCATTGCATAAAACTGCATTCATTTCTCTATCAATGTACTATATAAATTATCACAAGAAAACAGAGAACCAACAGAAGATTCTTGAATACATGTAACACTCGTGGGCTGATAATAGCAGTTATAGCTTATCTTCATGGTAAGCAGCTCTAAATGAATCCTGCTTGAATTCATTTAATTAAGAAGCTGAAAAGAAAGAAAACATGTTTAAATGCTGAAAAATGCATATAAAACATAGCACCACAATTATTTGAAAATAATAAACAAAGACTTCAAAACATTAATTTGCAAAGTCATTTGATATTTGTGTAATAATCTCTTAAGGTTTTATATCCCATTTAGTAATTACTAAGCAAGCATAAAAGTTATCAAATAAAACATGAGTGATTGAAACTTAAAATTGCCTACTTAAAAAAATTAAAAAGCAAAACACTCTTCAAACATCTGTTCTCTTTAATCAAGTTCTGCACTTGCTCTTACTACTTAAAGTGAGAAACATTTCCCAGGAGATGTTTCAGGTTTATTTACAACCTTTTTTTTGCTGTTGAAGAGGCTCCAGCACAGGGAAGGGTATATAGCGCTTGGCAAGGCTCTGTAGGGTTGCAGACTCTTATCAGTATTTTAATAAATTAAGAAGTTTCTGATGACATTGCTGTTTTTCTTCCTCTGGGAAAAAACTTCGCATTTCTAAAATGCAGATATGTATGTGTCCTAGTTCAACAGGAGGAGCCAGTTATCACTGTGTGGGGGGTGATCAAAGTTATGTATTCTACCCCCTCTAT
>JAWWMP010000132.1:44545366-44590543 GCA_035047865.1 Dendrocincla tyrannina
CTATTTTCTAAATTTGAAGGAGAGGGATTATTACTTGGCTGATATAGATATCTTAGTTCTTCCTGGAACTAAGACAGTATGGTGTGTCATACCTTTCTAAATACTTTACCAAGACTCATAAACTGGGAAATGAGAACAGAGACTTGTGACTGTCTACAGACTAGATGTACCAACACAATACAGTGAACCACTGAATGGAAGTACTGCCTCTAGCTTTGCATGGAAGGTCTTCTACTTCTATAGATATGCAACATGCTCTAGCATACACATGTAGTAATTTCATCAGTTTTCTATTCATGACATAATTAATTAATGATTACAAAACAAATACAAGTGTCATAAGCTTAAAAGACTGTATCAGTATAAACATGTTCACTGCTGCAAAGAGCTGGCAAGTTCATTAGGCAAGACATACAAACCAAGGCAAAACAGATGGTAACTGGCTGGGTGCTGGAGGGTGAGAGCATTAATGAAAGGGGAAAGCTAGCAAGAAAACTGCATGAAGAGATGAATTGTAGGGTGCTGAGTGGAGAAGTAAGAGAATACTGAGCATGTGTGACTAACAAGATAACCCAGGTCCGTGATAGATGTTTAAGACCATGTATAGGAAAGTAAATGAGAGGAGAAGAGAGAGGAATAATGGTAAGGAAAATGTTTGGAGGGAAGAGTGGGGAGGGCTGAAGATTACAATAATCAGGAAAGTAGCATTGATAGACTTAAGAGGGGTAAAAGACTGAATGATAAAACTGTAAGGAAATACAAATACAGCAGTGTCATTTTGGATCGACCTATTGTTCCTTACTTTCTGTCTACAGGGAAACTGCATCTCTACCAGCTAAGAAACATAGTACAGAATACAGATAAGAGAAACAGTGAAAGAAAAAGACTAAGGTAGCAAGCTGAAACATATCAAGTTCCATCTGAATATGAGGAAAAACTTCTGTATTTCAAGGATGATAGAGCAATAGAATAGGCTGTCCAGATATGTTGTGGAATCTCTTTCTCTGAAGAAACCTGTCTGGATTGATATTGTTCAACCTGTTATAGGTGAACCTGCTCTAGCAGAGTGGTTGATCTCCAGGGGTCCCTTCTGTTACCCTGTGATTCTGTGGAAACTACAAAAAGCCAAAACACCATGAAACATCATAAAGTAGCCACAAATAAAAAGGTGGAGTGTGGGAGCAGTTTCTCAAAAATCTAGAATAACAAACTGGACAACATGTTTGGATAGATTTGCAAAAATAAAAAAGAAAACATGTCCCCTTATGCAAAGCAGGGTGAAACAGAACAGGAAAGACTGCTCCAGAAATTAATTAGATGGAAATGGGTAGAAATACGAAGGAGTAAACGGCAAACTGTAAGATGCACAGGGAAGACATAAAAGTGAAAAGAGGCATTTTTAATGGTGGTAATCACAAAAGGAAGATCCTCCTCAGAGAAGAGCATCCAAACTGTTTGCTACAGGAAGAAGCACGTCCTTCCTAAGAGATCTGCTATGGATCCAGAGACCTAGAATTCAATTCTCCCATTTGTTAGAGGATTAGAAATCAGCAGTTCACATAGAGAAAAATGAAGAGGTTTGTGAATGTTCATGAGTTCAGTGTGCTGTTGGATGGTTTAGATAAACAGAGGAAAACAAGGTGTGTTGCCTTTCATTGCAGTGGCCAGCTTCTTTGCTGAACAACATACTGTTTACCCACATTAAGAGCAGTAGTATAGAAAATGCTAAATGTAAAATGCTTTGGTTTTGACAACTGGGCATTATTATTGTTTTTCTGTCTTTTAAAATAATCCCAATTTCTGCCATTTTGAAGAAAGTAACCAATTTTGCTGGGCACTATAAACCAGAATGTGAATCCTAGTGTTTATCAGAAGTAGATTTTGATAAACACAAGGTGAATCAACTGAATTATAAATGAAATCAACATGGAATGTCTAAAAAGCTGTTAGCAGTGTGGTAACATTTATTAATAAATTTAATTTTATATGTCTGCAAATACTATTTGATCTATACAGCAGTATTTTACCAGTATATTTCAAGAAATAACTATTCTATTTTATTCACTTGCACTTAATTTCAATTGCTCAATGTTACACAACTGAGCTGAAACTAATTTAATTACAATGAGGATAGACAGGTCTTATGTAGTGTATATAGTGAGAGTGAGGAATGTTCAAGCTCCAGAACATCTTGCAATTTGTCTGTTCTTGTTGCATTGACTGTCCTCGAAACAATGAATGGATGGATGGATACTTCATGTCTGACTTAATATTTATATTTTTTTTTATGAAAATAAGGCAACTTTTCTTGTCATGCTTTTTTGCCACTTAGTTATTTTTCTCTGCTAGTCAATACAGAATATGTATTTTCCATTCCATCAATACATAGTTTAGAAGGCTGATTTTTTAACTAAAAATATTTTCACATTACTCTTGTAAATAGTATCAAAATACAACAGCTATGAAGGATAAACTGGATAAAAACCACTCAACTGCAGGTACTAAAAACTTTCAAAAGCTACTGAGTGCAAACTAGTTAACGAAAACTTATGATAACACTGAATTTTCAGGAGTTCATTTTATTTAAATTGAGGTTAAAACAACAAATGATAAAGTATAAACTTGAAAGAACAATTTAAAGTATCATTAATAATGAAAATTTGCTAAAAGTTTAATTCAGAAAACAAAGCAGAAAAGACAACACAAGGCAGTTTACTAGTTGCAAAAACTAAAGCTAAAAAAAATAAAAAAAAAAGTAACTTTTTTTAAATCAATAAAGCATGGATAAGGTTTTTGCCTGTCTGTCCTCTTGAAGATACCAGTCTTACAAAGATTTACATGCCTAATATTCCCAGTAATACAATACTGTGTTAGTGTATTGATATCTTCTTTTTTTGTTCTTATCATTCTTTCTCATACTTTTTCATATTCTGTGTGCTATTTGGACTGAAACTGCCTAAAGTGAAGTTTCTAGAGAAACTTCAACTTCCCCAAGTTCTTTCCTGACTAGCAAAGCTAACCTATAGTTCATGCTTTTGATTTACAGTGAAGAGTAGTCTCTCTGTCATTCCCATGTGTATTAGTTGACAGATGAGATTCTGTGTTGATATAATGAAATTTTGTTGCTCAATCACTGAGTATCTGATATTTAATATATCACTTATTCACGTTAAATACTGGAGTGAAAAGACTTCCAAAAGCATTCTCTCAGATATATCAACATGCTTGTCTTCTCCAGAAAGCAATACAAAAGGGAAACTGTTCAATACTATAAAATAAAATTATTACATAATCTTTCAACAGCTAGTGATAGCAATTAAAGTGAGAGTTTTAGCAAAATGAAGTTTCATCTAGTTCCCATTGAAAAGGTGGATTAGTGCAGGTATGAAAAAGACCTGCCATGCTAAAAATGGCTCTAGCAGAGAGATTTGTGTTTGCTCAGTAAGTACTTGATGAATAAATGATGACCTCCTGTGCTGGTTTCAGCTGGGACAGAGTTAATTTCCTTCACAGAGACTAGGTATGGGGCTACGGTTTGCATTTGTGCTGAACACAGGGTTGATAATATAGAGATGCCTTTGTTGTTGCTAAGCAGTGCATACACAGAGCCAAGGCCTTTTCTGCTTTCTGTCCTGCCACACTGGTGAGGAGAATGGGGGTGCCGGGGAGGTTGGAATGAGACACAGCAAGGACAGGTGACCCAAACAAACCAAAGGGATATTCCATACCATATGACATCAGTGGGGGGAAGATGGAGCAAGAGGGGGACATTTGGAGTGATGGTGTTTGTCTTCCCAAGTAACCATTACGTGTAATGGGGCCCTGCTCGCCTGGGAATGGCTGCCCATGGGAAGCAGAGAATTAATCCTTTTTCTTTGCTTATGTGTATGGCTTTTGCTTTCCTTGTTTAACTGTTTTTGTCTCCACCCATGAGTTTTCTGGCTTCTGCCCTTCCAATTCTCTTCCCTGTCCTGCTGGTAGGGGAATGAGTGGGTAGCTGTGTGGTATTTGGCTGCTGCCTGGGGTTAAACCACAGCACCTCCATTTTGTGTCACTTTTCCCATTCCAATGCTTTACTGTATGTAAAGCTGGTATTCTACCAGCACATTAATTAAACAAATTTTTTCCCCAAACCCAGCCTTCAAGAATAAAATTCTTTGGAAGAAAGAATCAAATCTGAATTGGAAAATGTCTGCAGTGGATCAAAAACATGTAAACAAAGTATTACTGCCCCCGCCTACATACATGCCCTCTAAAGAGGACCTTATAGACCTGTGCTAATATCTAGCGCTCCTCAGGACAATTTTCTGTTTCTCACAGAAATTAACAATGACAATGGCATTACAGGGTCAAAGAAATAACAGAATGCCCAGTACTTTTATTTATGCACATTAGAAAAGGAAATAGCAGTCTCTCAAGTTTTTGACTTCTGCTCTGTTTATCCACCTCTGTTTTGATTTATCTTCACTACATGGAGGTCACTGCAGAAAATAGGATGCACAGCAGAACGTGTTACTGTTTCACTTTTTATTGATGCATGATGCTTCACAGAAGACTGACTTGGTTGTTCAGTGCCAGAGAACAGAAATAATTTAGTACATTTGACTTTTTTTTTTTTAAAGTCAGACAGTAAAATTGATGCTTGAGGTCATGCACATAGTAATAAAACAATTTCATTTTTCTGTAACTGTTCCTTTAGGCATGCCAACATAAACTTTCTTTCCTTTTTCCTTACAGATCATTAGTATGCATTATTGTTAGTATTGTTAAAGGCAAAGCTTTACTAGCCTGAGGACAATTTATCACATAAAGACTGGTGTTTCAAGGTGAAATCTAAAACCAGTGAAAATATTTCACATCTTAGATAAATCTACACTGGGATCAATTGGTGGGACATGGAACTTTTTAGAAGATCCTAAGGAATTCAGACCAAAAAATTAATGTATTTTAGCATATATGAATGAAGTTAAAATGCAGGATACTAAATTAAAAGGGCAAAAAGAAAATGACAAAGTTTATATACTTGGTCCTCCTTAGTGTTTTGCACGTTGAAGTCATTAAAATTCACAAGAGCTAAGCACAAAAACGAAACAAGCTTCTCTTAAAAACACTATGGAATTGTGATGAAGATGACATGGTTGAGACCACTGAAGTGTCAAAGAATCAACAGTATGTTTGTTTTAAATAACACAAGAGAAAATTGGGTCACAGCTACCCAAGAGACCAACAGAAACACGAAAGATGTAACACTGGAAAGGACCAGAAATGTAAATTACACATTTGGGGAAATATCAAATGAAATTCAATAATAGCAGAGCAAAAGGATCAGCTCTAGTGATGGTTTCCAATAATTCTACGTTCAGTTAGGTTTAAAGATTGAATGATTAATTTATTCCCCTGAAAACATGAGGGATTTAGGACAGACCTAGTAAACCCAAGAGATCTCAGTTAATCGTGCTGAAGCAGTAACATTATATAAAAAAACCCCTGCATAACTCTTAGCCAGAGTTCTCATGTATTCATGCATACACAGTGTTAAGTTTTTTAAATGAATTTACTTGATGGGTGTTACTGATTTCTAAGTTTTGATATTGAGTCTACTTATCTCCTTAAGACAGAATTTGGCTTACAGATCCAATAATTTCTTCAGAGTGACAACATGATGTGGCACTATCTCATTTTAACAGGATTGTGATGAATCATTCTTTTCAGCCCTGTCCTGAATTTCTTTTATTTCTTTCTTAACCAGCTTTAACATACTAAGAGGTGCACTTCTTTTTGACATGCACTGCACATCAAACAAAATTTCTTGAGATTAAATTTCTAATAGAATTTAGACGTTCTCTTCCTCTTCCCCAATCTCCTGTTCTTGATATCCTTCATTCTTAGCTTGGATACTAACAGAGAAGTACAAAATCTATATAGAGTTCCCACTTCTGCTAGACACTCCAATGAAAAGACACTAAATACAAGATTAGTTGTGGGGGGAATAAATAATAAAAAAAAATCCACTCCACCCAATATTTACAGCAAACAGACTAGTAAGATAAGGGGAAAAAACCCATACATTACTTAAATTAAGTTCTTAGAACTTGTAATACATGATAATACAAGATACGTGGTAGACCTGAGCAATTAAGTCTGCAAGAATATCAATGGTATCATGTTGGCTTGTAAACTTACAGAGCATACTAATGTTCACAAGGTACTGCTCATACACAGATATCCTAGGTATCATACAGCAGCCAAAAAACCCTAGTGCAAACATTCACAAAAGCTAAGAAAGGTCTGGAAATTGGCACAAATATATAAGCATATTGTTAATAAGTGATGTGAATATTCTTAAGATGAAAGAACTAAAAATGAAAATAGTACAGCTGCCAGGTTACCTTTAGTAGCTATTAAATTGCATGGCAAGGAACACACTAACAACTGCCTTTTCCATTTAGTAAACTTGTTATGAGAAGAAGGAATGGAGCTCAAACCATGGGTTGCCATTCTTTGGCAGTACCTCTCAAGTGAGCTTCAAGCTGCAGATTAAGTTCATTATTCCCGCTTCTTTTAAGATTAAGACTAAAGCAGTTAATGGGAAGAACACCTTACACTTATGACAACTGGATCCTGTCTTTCCCTCCAAGTCAGTTGAGCAAGAAGGTAATGTTCAGAGTGGATGCTGAGGGGCCATAAAGGCTATCCAAATGGCAAACTAACTCCATGCTGATGAAATTTTGCAGTATGGTACTACTGGGCCTTTTACAGATCTCTTTCCTTAGCAGAAATTAACAAAAGGTAGGAGCACATCTTCTGCACATACTGCAAGGGGAAGATTTTCCTTGCCTTCAGTTTGGTATTAAATGCAAGAACTGATCTGAAGCAACCTAAACTAAATGTCAATGAATGAGCATAGAGAGACCAACCTCAGTAAACAAGAAAACAGTTCTAAAGTCTCACAATAAAAACTAATGGAAAAATTGTAATGTATTAGCTCAGATGTTAGATCTAAGGTGGCTTTGCAAGGCTGAAACCTTATTAGTGGAACACAACACAAGATAAAGCTGACTGTTGCATTAATCCCAAGGCCTAATCATAGAAATCTACTTTTCTGCTTGTCAGACAAATTACAACCGTTTAAATGACAGGTGTACATATAATTTAGCAAAACTATAGCCCTTTCTCTCCTCTATGCTAACACTGACAAAAAAAGAGGGTATTTTTAGTAAAAAGTCATAGCTTAGCAGTATACACTGCTTTGGTGTTTTTGTGCCTCATTTCATGCATCTTAGTTATAAAGACATACAAATAAATATCTAATAAAGCCTTGTAAATGAAAGCATGCTTTCTTTTGCATTTTTCATGGGGCACTGCATATGTCACACATCTGTGCTCAAGCTGTTTTAACTGGTCTGCATTAACAGTCATATCTAACAACATTAGCTTTCCAGCCCCTTGTGGCTTGCTTGAATTAATTACCATTCTTCCTGCTTCTTCCACCTTCCACTGACTTCAGTGGTACATAAAAGACTGTTTACCTGAAAGCTATTCTTAAACTTGCACAAAGCTATTTCAATCTATAAGAGGAGAATTAAATAAGAAGTTACCTGTATGGGTAGCCATGGTATTTGGAGCGAAATATCGACAACAGGAAGCTGAAGAAAAAGACCACGAGACCAAGGCCTACCAGACATATTACTGGAAAGAAAATATCTTGGTTTATTAGCACATAAAGCATTTCAACCTGGAATCTCTACAAAGAATATTATTTATGTCAATCATTATTATAGAGAATTTTGACACAGTTAAATACAAAAATGTTACTGCCTTGACTACTGATCTCTTCTGACAGGAGACAGCCTGCTATCTTCTGACAGGATTTTAACAATATATGGAAATAATATTTATCGTTAATAAGAAAAAATAACTTGTCAGGGTAAATGTACTTTCAGGGAAAAAAGAGAAGAAATTTGCAAATCAAATGCATATGGATGCAAACACCTTACTGCTGATAATAGATTTAATAACCCTGTAAATTATACGTATCAGGCAATGTCATTTCAGACATTTACTTGTTCTCTTTGGAAAAAAAATACATTTAGAAAAATATCCCTTGACTAATGGAATCATGTTCTCTCTAGTCAACCATCTATGGCTGAAGTAACAGCAAAGGCAGCTTATATCTAGTTATTACTGGTTAAAAATTTTACTGTTGTAAGTTTCAAGGCTGGCAGCCAAATCACTTTTTACTCTTAACTCAATAGCAATATAAATCTTCAGGTTTTGAAGCTAGATAACAATGACAGAAATCTTCTGATAGCATCCTTTGAGCCTTTCCAGGCAAAGAATGAATTAACAAAGTAAATGCTTAAATTAACAAATAGAATTTGGAAAATCTGTTGGCACCCTGTGGGATAATAGCATAAAACCTTTTTGATCACAATAGCTTGCTCTATTGCATGTAAATAAATATTTTAAAAAAGGGAATGTGTTATAAACTGATGTGCATAACTGAGATGCAGCACATCTACATTAGATGTAGTGAGTGAGCTACTTTGATTTTAAAAGCTCCTCTTCTCATACTATTCCTACCTTTAGCCAAACCTTTGCTATCTAATTGCAATATTCATGCTTCAAAAGTGGGCTGCCTTTGAGCAAAGGATGAGCAAACATGAAGCCAAGGAAACTGACAATGATGCATTTTTTCATTAAAACTGACCATGTGGAAACTGACATGTGTCAACTGGAATATAAAATTTCTACAGTTACTTTGAGAAAACTAGCCATGTACAAACCTAATAAACACACTTCATTATAAAGAAATCACATCTCACAAATATGATTTCAAAGCATGGATGAATAAATTGCAAGCATGAACAGTGGAAGGCAGATACATGGAAAGCATTTACACAATGGCCACAAAGAGCAAAGTCTGAATTTGTACTGCAGTCCACCAATATTTTACTGTGGTCATGTTCACAGACCCAGATCTAAGATTGTATTTCAAATAAACTCATGTCACTGTCTCCTTTGACATCAGTGTTAAAGCTATAAAAGATATTCAGAACTAAATTATACATCTACAGCTCAGTGAAGGAGATGCTTAAATAACTATTGATTAGAGATCTCTAGCCAACATTCAACCAGTTATGAAGAATTCTAGAATGTTTTTAGAGAAAATAGTTGGCCAGTTCAATCTGCAATACTGTGTATTACAGAGAAGTAGCTAAAGAACTGATCTCAAGAGAAAAGGGAGGCAGTGTAGGAAATCTGAGATCTTTCAAGTACAGGGAAGTTTGATTCCGGATAAAATACTTTCATATTGTGTGTTTATGCAATTCATTGACAAAAAAAATCTTGCAAATATTTTGAACAACAACTACATTCAAGAAAACATAAAAATTGCACTTCAGGCTAAAAATCTTTAGACATTACAGATTAGAATATGTTCTGTACTACATCTACTGCTGAGTTTTCACCCTCCTCTCGAGACATGATACTGGCAAGAGCATCAAGTAAAAGAATATTCAAACTCCTTTGGATGTTGTCATCTTAAATGCCTAAATTCATTTTAAAAGCAATGTTGTGAAACTCTAGTTCTTTATGTCACTGACTTTCAATATAATTCAAGAGCCAAAAAGCATTTATGCAATTCTAAGTAGCAGAGATACTGTGTCAAGCCATACCTTGGTTGAGTATGCTTAGAACACTTTTTTACTGTTACGACTTCATGCGAATGTAGCTTTATCAATAGAATTTTTATGCTCTCCACTTTTCCACAGAAAAGATAAACTTTGGTTTAAGATAGAGACTTTCTGAAAGCTTCACTTCTAATTTCTCAATGTCTTCTAATTGTCTAAACATTGCCTTAGTATTTAATACAACTTACTTCTCCTTTTGCCAACATCCCCTTTGGAGGTAGCAGCTTCATTCAGGAGTACCATTCCCATGGTGATAGCAGCATCTGTATTGCCATTGTCAAGGAAAGCAGCAGATTTGTGGACAGCTCAGAAAACCACAAAGGTACATTTATGAACTAAAGCTTCCAAGTTCATAAAATGAAAAGAAGTATTTACCTATAAAAACTGTGTATTGCAATCTGTACTGTACTAATACACTCACCTGTGGCAAAAATCTGTAGTAAGATTTTGCTTTGTGCATTCTAGAAAAAAAAAAAAAGGAAAGAAAGTTCAAAAAGCTTTAAAGGACAAGCTGTCAAGTAAGACACACATATTTGGGACAGTTATGGAAACAGCTATTCACCATTATTTTACATTGTTCTGTACATTGGCACTAAAAGATTTTTTAAAAATTAAAACTGTAAGATCCTTCACTGCAATTGCATACAATTCATTGGTTATTTGACAAAAACTGAAGCAGTTGGACTGCTTTACCTCTCTCTGCCTTTAGATAAGACATTAGCTCCCTCTTTAATGTCATATTGCTTAATAGTTTAGCAGAGAAACATCTCAGATGCAAAGTCCTCAGTCACTTTCAGTGTTTTGTTGTCTCATTATAACTTACAAATGTGAGCAAGTATATAACAATAACACAATTTAACTAATCTAGCAAGATCTTAAGCCATTCAATTAATCGCTTATTTGAAACTGTATAAACAAAAAGGAACAGCTACTACTGTGCATAACATCTGTTCTGAATGCCATCCTGAAGCAGGAGTGAATCATGGGAGCTATTTCAGGATCACCATTTCAGGAAATATGAACTTCACCAGAGTTAACAGGTTCTCAAATAAGGTTGGAGTTTAAGCATTACCCCAGGGCTATTTCAAACATGGTAGATCCATAAATAATATCTGCATCCTGTAATACTACACTTGCACTAATCCTAGCAATGTTTATATTAATATTTTTCATTTTAGAAATGTTCAAAATTAGACCAAAATGCTCAAAGACATCTGAAATTTCTGTTAAAGATTTTCTATTAAGCTAAGTCTGAGCAAAAGGATTTAGAACTGTTAATACTAACATAATTATACTTAAACAGAGATGAGCAGCCTAATTCAGGTTTGAGACTTCCAAATTTCATATACACAGAATGACAAAAGACAAATGAAGAATACGAGATTTAAAAAAGCAAACATCAACAGCTAAAGGTGGCAGAAGCCAACAGGCAATATCAAGAAAATACAATTTTTAACACCACCTCTCTGATACAGTCATCTATCTATAGTTCTAAATTAAACTAATTAAAAGATTCTAATTAAAAACACACTAGTAGCCCAAATTAACTTCCTCACACATGCACAAGGTATAAGGCTTAGTCACTCGTGAATTAATGGTTATGTTCAAGCCTTCCAGAAACTTATTACTGGAGTTGACAAAATATTAAAAAAAAAAAAAGGTGAAAAAACCCAACCCAGGAATACATGACAGTACAAAAATTGGAAGGGAGGCAAGAATTATTTTCTAAAAATTTTCCCTGTTAAGATTCGGATTCAGGAGCATAAGAAACAGGGAATTTCCTGTGCTACTGCTATGCTTCAGGTACGGAAACGAATTGGAAAGAATTCAATGAGAATCATTCAGTTCTCTATTTTCAAATGTTACCAAGGCATAAATATGAATTAACTGAGGCAGTTCCCACAAGAAGGGCTGAGAAAAATATTTACTCCATGTACTTCTACCCTATTAAGAAAAGCTCCTAAGTTAGCATTATCTAATAACTTTATTTTACCAATACCTTGCTTGGACTTATAGTAGTGTTTCTTCCTGACTTTAGCAGCCATGGTCAAAAAAAGACCAGTCCCAAGATGTGAGGGTAACTCACCAGACCCTCTTGGGGAAGTCCTACTTTTTCCAAAGGTTTTGAACTGCTTTGTAAATGGAATTTTTTTTTCTTGATTATCTCATGCAATATCCATACACAACGTGGTCCTTTGCTATCTCCCTTACCTGGTTTCTTCTGAGAAGCAAACCAACCAACCATGCACTAAAAAGCTATTTGGCAGACAAACATTCTGCAACTTAGTTCTTATTTTCTTTCAGACCAAGAGTTTAATTCTCCAGGAATAAGGTCTCACAAAAGTAACTTAGTTCTGCAACTGAGAATTATAGATCTGTAACCACATGAATTATGCTGGGGTTTTTTCCCCTCTCTTTTGGAGCCTCACATCATTACCCCTAAAACCTCCCTCCCGTCGTCACTGCTTTTGCTTCAGTTGTTGCTGTCTAACTTTAGTCATTGCTGTTGAGCTTTCAGCCCCACCGGCTGCCTTTTACCTTCAGTGCTATCAGCTTCGTAGCTTCACACCGTAACACTGAGCATGGTACCTGCCTCAGTGCTCTGATGTGGAAGCAAAAATTCAACCGAGCTGTGATTTTGATACAACCAGTAGCTTCTTACCGCCGAATATATAGCTTGTTTCTATTTTTAACTGGTTTCTACAATTCTATGTTATGCCTTATCACTATTTTGATATTCTACAAAAGAAAACAACAGTCTTAGCTCTGAAAATAATCTTTTACAGTATTGTAATTCTCTAACGGTGTAGAATGTAAAACTTCAGTAAGTTGCTACTTTGACAGTTTTTCATCTGCAAAAAAATGAGATGGCACCAAAAGATGTACTTATTTTCCAATTCCTCTTTTATCTGCCTTACTATGCATTATGAAACTATTTTGAAAAGATAAGGTGAATGTGGCGCTTAGATAAACCATCTCAAGTAAATGTTTAAATTCAGATGTTCATGTTTTCTGGTAAGTGTATCCCTCCATAGAATTTCTCGTGTGTAAATCCTGTTATACACATTCCAAAATTATTACACTTTTACATATGAAACTTCTGCTGTTCCTTCCCCCAGCTGATACGTGCTTTTCATAAAAATTGAAAACACATTATTTAGATAGTGCTTTTGAAAAGGTTTTGAATTTTGATACATGAAGAACAAGGTTTAAAGTAGGATGAAAATGACAGTGATCATCAAAACTTGTAAGATTATACAGAAAATGTTTAGTAGTAACAGGGTATAATATTTAGCTCCGTAAAAACCAAAATGCTTTTTTGGAAGTATGAAAAAAACCCACTATACTGCTAAATCCAAAACAAACCAAAAAAATTGTATCAATAAACTCCAAAATTATACCCTACTAAATTAAACTGACTGCTAGTAAATTCAAGATATTTTTTATTTTATTAGCATACTCTAATAGAAAATTTAATCACAGAATGCCTAAAATAAAACCTGATCATTCCTTATTTTATTAATGTGATACATAATTTATATTTTTACTTCAAAAATTTAGTCCTAATTAGTAGTAAGTGAGGAATGAAAGAAGAGAAAAGAGGTTGACTAGCACTTCGTTACTTTTGTAAAAGAAAAAGTTTGGTGGTCTCATTGATATTCTGCTGTATTTCTGCCAAGAGTACTAAATTTGGCATTAGCATTATGCACATAAAGAAACAACTACCTTTTTAGTTGCAGATCATGCAGTGGCTTAATAACACGAGCAAGAAAAACTAAAAAACAAAATATTCATCCACTGGAGCCTGTGCTCAATTTATTGCTACCTAAAATGGGGATGGATTACCATGCAAACTTTGTTGCATTTTTGTTTTGTTATTTTGTTTTGATGCAGGTTTTGGTTGGTTATTTTTGTTTGTTTGGGTGTTTTGTTTTTTGTTTGGGGGTGATGCTTAGAATAAGAGAAATTCTTTGCTAGCCCCTTACAAGGTGGGTGATACTTGGTTAAGAGAGATATTTGTTTTAACCCTTTCCTCCTAATACCTAAACCTCTAAAATACCTGATATAATTTCAAAAATACTGACCACATTACAGGCTCTGTATATGAACCATTTCCATGTGAATTTAACTGTCTCCTTACATTTCAGAAATTCAAGCAAAACATGCACTCTACTAATTCTATTTAGGAAATTTTCTCTCGCTACATGCTGTTCCCAAAAACAAGGTATTAGCCTCTCTTCCCAGCAAGGAAATCTGACTTTTTTTTTTTTTTTTTATAATGGGTTGAATCATAGAATCACAGAATGGTCTGGGTTGAAATGGGACCTTGAAGATCATCGACTTCCAACACCCCTGCTGTGTGCAGGGACACCTTCAACTAGACTAGATTGCTCAGAGCTCCATCCAATCCTGGCACTGAACATCTCCAGGGATGGGGTATTCAAAGCTTCCCTAGGCAACCTGTTCCAGTGCCTAACCACCCTCACAGTAAAGAATTTTATCCTAATATCTAATCTTAAAGTACTCTTGTTCAACTTGAACCCACTCCCCCTTATCCTGTCACTACATGCCCTTTTGAATAGTCTTGTGCCACCTTTCCTGCAAGCGAATAGGTCACTGTGAAGCCTTCTCTTTTCTGATCTTAACAATCCCAGTCCTACTCTTGGACTTGCTCCAACAGGTCAGTGTGCTCCCTGTGCTGGGGACCTCCATGGTGGATGCCATACTCCAGGTAAGGTCTCACCAGAGCGCAGTAGAGTGGCTCCTTTTGCTGCGGCCCAGGATACAACTGGCTCTCTGGGCTGCTCTCGATCTGCTCATCCCCCAGTCTGTGTTTGATAGTGGGGGTTGCCCCGACTCGGGTGCAGCACCTTGCCCTTGGTCTTGCTAGACCTCACGAGATTCCCATGTGCCCACTTCTGGAGCCTGTCCAGGTCCCCCTGAACATCCTTCAGGTGTGCCAACAGCACCACTCAGCTTGGCATAATTTGCAAATTTTGCTGAAGATGCACTCGACTGGTCTATGGCATTAATGAAAATACTAATGAATTGGCAGGGAAACTAATGAATACAAAAAGTATGGTTCTGCAATGAAACAGGTCTCAAACTTCTTTCAAGACATTTCCAATTCAGGAAACAAAGAGCAATGATTCTAATACTCCACTTACACTGTTCAATGTGCAATCAATTCTGATATCACAACCATCCCAGGGGAGGATTCCACAGACCTTGAGGGCTGAGGAAGGTGCACTTTTAAGACACCAATTACTATATTTCTCATCTCAGTGAAGAAGGATGAAAAAGAAAATAGTCTGAAAATTATTTATTTGCATATGAATTTATGGATGAATTGTACACAATCAGGAAGTATTTCAGTATTTCTTAATGGCCTGAAATCCAGTTGTACTCACAATACTCACAATAACTATGAACATTCTTTCTCTTAAAACCTTCTGGCTTCAGCTATGCCAAACAGCTTTTCAAGAATTTTGAATTTTTCACTGAAAAATCACTGAAGAATCACTGAAATGCCAACCAAACTACACTACTTTCCTTTTTGTTGCTTCTTCATTTTAACAGAGCAGAAAATCATTTGGATACTAATATGGAATTTTCTATGGTGAAAATAGGGCTTTTTTACTATTAATTTGATTAGCTTCAGTTTCAATTTATGGGCCTGTCTTTCTAATCCACAAAGAATCTGCTGGAACAATTGTTCTTGTAGTGCTCTTAGACACTTGAAAATGCAAAAGCCATATAAAAACTTTAGAAGGAGAGAAAAACTGGAATCTATTTTAATTCAGCTGCAAAAGAGGAGCACAGAGATACTTGATTAAGTTTGTGTTGAATCACTAATCAAACATTCAGGGGTTTTCAGCCTGATTTACATCCCAATTATTCATATTTAGGACCTGCTAAAACTAACTCTGGGGAGATCATTTTACATTTATCATTTATGACCTTTTGGTTGTGTAAATTATATCTGATGAAATTTCAGGGTTAGTCCTGTCCATCTTGCAAATTTACTTCGTGTGGTTTACCACTGTACAAATAAATATCTTTTTCTAACTTTACTTAAATTGTGCACTTCCTTTCTACAAATTTTCTTTCCTAGTGATGTTCAAATCACAGAAGTATAAACATCTCCAGAACAGGTAGACCTATAGCAGTACCTTCCTTAATGTTAAGCATACAAGGAATTCAAATACCTGAAGGAATTTTTTAAGAGTTTAATTTCTTAACTTTTAAGCACGGACAAACTGCTTTAAAAAAATTCCATTTGAGCTATTTATAAGTATTTAAGATACTATATACATTTTCCCTCACTATTCTAACACTGTATTACAAACACCTACCTTATTTACAAGCACTTCATTTCAAACACTAGACATAGTATGTTGTCTCCTCCATTTGTCAGCACACATTTAATACCTCTGCATGCAGACATACCAACTCTCCTGCTTTCCTTGAACACCTCTAAATACTTTTAAGAATATCACACATTCTTTTCCTACATTATAAATTTTCATCAGTATGACTCTAGGCTGTCTTTTTCCTTTCTTTCATTGTTAAAGATCTATGCAACATAATAGACATAGTTTATTTTTAGCTTAAAGAAGCTTGGAGGACTATTTAGTTTAGTAAAAGCTACCTGTGGATCCAAAAGGAAAATGTTTAACTTTGGACTAGATTTCTGCATCTCTCAGCCATTCAAACAAATACGTTTATGAAAATTAAAATTACCTTTGCAGGAGTCTGCACTTCCATTGGAAAACTTTAGAGTCAGAAACAGAAAATGGTTGAAAATCACTGAACTACAGAATTGGTAATTTCATGCAGTGGGCATATGCCATCTGTGAAGGTAGTGCACCAAATCCAGTATCCTGCAACTAGCTGATGAAAGATTATGCATTATATGACATGTTGTGTTGACAAATGCCCAACTGTAGATTTAAGGTCTCTGCATATCTCTCATATTTAAGAGAGTTTTAATAATCTTCCTAAAGGATCATATTATGAATTATTTTAAGGTCAAGCAGCAGGAAGCTGAGATGACACATGGAAATGTCTTGATTTTTCTAGCTATTATCTCCTTATGCTTCATTACATTTAGGGGCAATCAGGCAGCTTCCAGAAGAGTCAGAATAGGTTACATGTTTAACAGCCAGTACTGGTCGATAACTCAAGTAAATAACAGAAAATGTGCAGAATGTTCTGCTGTTTTGGATGTTGATTTCCATAGTTAATTAAGAAGCATGCTTAAATATGCTGCAATGTTGTGCATTTAGTTCTACTTTTATCCACCATGCTCTTATTTCTTTTTTTCTTATCCTTAAGATCAAGCATAAAATAGCCCTATCTCACTGCTTTAGTTATCATCCTTATTCACTTAACCATACTCTCTGGGGAACACAACCAGATTCCGTTATGCACAACTAACAGAATCTTACTACTGAGAGCTAAGTGAGCATTGTTCTACTGACTTTTGTCTCAAAATTTCAGATTCTTATGCTCAGTGACTCTGCACAAGCCCTACTACCATACAGAAAGTCATCTCTAAATTCTTCCTGTGGTAAAGTTTGCTTATACCATGGAGGCACTTAATACACTTAATTTAAATGCACTCTGTAGGACAGGAAATATCTTTCATAACAGGTGTAATTTTAATCTTACCATAAAGATTTGTGGTTTTCTTTGCAGCCAATCAAATTTCTTTATCCTTCTCAATCAATATCTTGCATCCACCTATGCTGCTGTCCTATTAATCTCCGTCTTGGGAATTCAAATTAACAAACTGAAAAGACATTTCCATTTTTACTTAGGTGGATGTGTTTTATCAGCATCAACGTTAAGTTTAATGGTAATAATGAGAAAAATTATCAGGTTAATCATAACTGATAATTCCTATAATAAGGGTTTAGAATTATCTCCTATACAATAAGTAATCTGTTAATAACTGAAAGTCTTTTGATCATCAAAATATTTAACTTTCAAATGTACTCCTTAAAGATCCACTGTTACTACAAAAAACTATGTCATACTACATTCAAATGAGTTTTATTTCTCCAGGAAATACATAAAAATTTGATGAAAATTCATCAGAGCTACTGATTAATATCTACCAAAGGGAGCAATGAAAGAACTGAAGATATCTTTCAAATTCAACACAGCCTATCGAATATTACTATTTCTTATCTCTCTTGACATCCAGAGCAATATTTACAGCTGAATATTGCCTTTTTGGTTATAACAGTCAATATACTCTACCTGTATTCAACTGTATTTAATTAAAACAGTAATAGAGATTGTGCGGTTTAATACACATTGCTTCTCTTAGACAATGACAGGTCTTCATTTCAAAGTTATCTCTCTTTTGGCTTTATGACCTCTTAATAGCTCTAGAAACAGTACCTCAATATCCTTGTCTTTAGTTCCTCTTCTGCATCCCTTCGAGAATGTCAAACTACTTTGCATTTTAAAAATTTTTATAAACACCCAATCGCTTCTGCTGATTCCTATTATCTATGATCCCATTTCTGTCAGGAAGCTGTTGCAAGAATAGACAGCAACAGCCTGGAACATCATCTGAATGACGAAAGAGTAGAATTTTTCAACTTGGATAAAAGAAAGAGAAATATGTTTGCTGAACTCTATAAAGCTCCAAAGAGGAGGGGGGTAAAAAAAAAAGAAAAAAAGAGAAAGAACTATTTCCCATGACTTAAAGTCACAGAGTACACTTATTGTACAAATTAAAGGCTAAAAAGATCCTGAAGGGATAACTTCTATGTACTACACCACTGAAATTCATTACTACAGAATATTGTCCTATAATTAATTAAAAAAAAGATTAAAAATAAATAAGAATGTATTAATTGGTGACTAGAAGCTATTATATTCAATGTTCAATGTGGCTCAAAAATCCTTGATTCTGGTTGGAGATTTCGTTTTACACAATCCTTCTGTATGTTCTTAACAGTCATTGCTGCACTAATCCACAAGGATATAAACCGATCATAACCAAAGAAATTGCTAAACATTACTGCTAAATCATAATGTGTGATAGAATTAGATATCTAGCACACAATTAGACTGCCTTACCAGGATGACTCATGTGAACTAAGTTATTTGTCTGTGTAAATTATGCAGTCTTAGTGTCCTTAGAGATATTCAAACTCTTCAAAAGCAAAACACTTGTATTACAGACTGCACGATGCCTAGCATGTTGATAGCTTCACATAAGTTACTGCTTTTATATCATTTAACAACTGAAAAAAAAGATTTCTCTTTAAATAAAATCTATTTCATGCTCTTCTTTTAAATAGTTTTTGTGTAGCCTGCCTTATTTATTCTGAAGCAGTTATAATTCTATACATATTCTGTAGCAACTTTTTGATAAATTCTCTACTTCATGGGAAGGTCCCTATATCGATATAATTCTACAGAACTCCACAAAATATTATTTGTATAAATTAAACCCAGTTGCTTGAAGCACTGATTATAAGTTGATGTGGGGATAAATAAATGACATAACATTTCCTTCTCAATTGCAAATGCTACCAAGGTTTTGTTGTTGCTGGGGAGAGATCAAAATTGGTCTATTTCAAAGAAAACTGAAAGCAGATACTGACAAGTCCAGCATATTTTTAGGGATGATTAAATACAACCTCAAATTAAATTTGTACCTAACTCTTACTCAGTATTAATTTTTCTCTAGAATGAAATATAAACATTCTTTCTTTTTAAAAGAGATTTTTTATTTTACCTGCCAAATTATAGCAAGCAATGAGCTGTAATGTAGCATGAACAAAAGCAAACCTTGGCTTTTGTTTCATTCCTAGGCAATAAAAAGCTAAAACATGATGGATCTCACTATTCCACCCCACTGAGTGTTCTGTTCATTTTTGAATGAAAGCTTCACTGAACACTCCACCAATTCAACAAGGCTGGCAAAAAAATCCCAAGGAAAGCCAAAACATTATGTCAGACAATATTGTAATTCACAACAGAATGAGCCATGAACTGCAGTTTTGAAGGTTCAAACTGAAGAAAAACAACTTCACATCTCTAACTGCCCAGAGAGATCATGCTATCTCCAGCCTTGAAGTTCTGAAATGCTTGCACTAGACAAAAACAAGAGAGACCAGATCCAGTGTTAGTGATAATCCTTCCTTAAGAGGAAGATTGCAGTATGTGATCTTCAGAGATCCCTTTCAACCAACATTTATATGGTTTCCATGGTTATTTCCTGAAGTTAACTCTTCAATACAAGAGAAAGGAGAGCCAAATAAAACTGGAGTCATGTTGTCAGCATAACATAAACCCTTCATAGTTATAGCCTGAAAGTCATGAAAGTGTATAATAAACCAAGAACCATCATATCCTGGAGGTCTTTCCCAACCTTACTGACTTATTATACCCAACCATGTCTCTTCACTGTTCTCTGCCACATGTTCATGAACAGCTGCAGCCCGCAGGATGGGCTTATGTTAGAGAAGTTCATGGAGAACTGTCTCCCATGGGAGTAAGCAAACAAAGAGTGTGAGGAATCCTCATCATCCTGAGGATGAAGGAGAGACAGAGATAGTTGTGATGAAATGGCCACAATTCCCATTTCTCATTACCCTTCTCTGATTTGATTGGGAATAACTTCAATTGCTTTTCCTGAGTCTCCTCCTGTTCTTATCTGGACCCAGAAGCCTTTCGTTAACTTTCCTATGCACTGCCCAGCTGAAGAGAAGAGTGACAGAGCGGCTTTGGTGGGCACCTGATGTCCTGCCAGGGTCAACATACCACAAGTGGCAATGACGTTTGCCCCAATTACCAGTCCAAGATGAGTACACTGTAGGTGTACATACATCTGGTATGTAATCAGTAGCATTGTATAGATTCTACTGAATTTATGGCTGCTTTATAAAATAATTTAAACTGAGTATGTGACTTCTTCAGAAGTCCTTCTTAACCATGCCCTAATTATGTAGATGTAACTTGGAAAAACAGCAGAGCTTTATATAGAAATCAACTAGCAGATGGGGTAGAATCACTATCTAAAAGCAAGTATAGAACTGCAATGGAAATTCACATTTTTTCATCAGAGGTATTAAAAATTCACTTTATAGAGAAACACAACATTTTATTTCAACATCTAGCAAGAAGTGACAACCTTACTTACAAAGTAAAAAGAAGCAACCAAATGAAATATGTACATTACCAGCATAGTAATGTCTTGTTTTAAAATTCAATGCATCTTTTAAACTTTAAAGGATAAAGGGAACATACTACTGTTCATCAATCTGGCATACTTTTTTTTCTAATTCCCACATTTTCTCACAACATTTTCTGAATAAACAAATAATGAGAAGCAATGAAGCAGCCAATAATTATTACCAACATGAAAGGATAAAGAAATACTAAATTTCATGCATAATTATTAAAATCTGACAAGATTTCATGGGAAAGATTTCATTGTGAAATTTGTGTGTGACCAAAAACTCATCTCAGCAGTACTGAGCCATGAAATGAAACCTTAGAGAATTCTTTTTGCAAGTGGCAATGAACAATATCACTGAAAGGATTCTTTCAGACAGCTGCATTAATGGAGCTAGCCAACTTACCAGTTTGAAGACAGTCTCTGCCAACAAAAAGACAGCACTTTAATGCTTGAGTCAGAGAAACAAAATATGTCATCAACAAAACTTTTGTTTATTTTTAATCTTCTCTGGGTTTTGCGGTTACT
The DNA here is from genome assembly GCA_035047865.1 of Dendrocincla tyrannina. Classification (NCBI taxonomy): domain Eukaryota; kingdom Metazoa; phylum Chordata; class Aves; order Passeriformes; family Dendrocolaptidae; genus Dendrocincla; species Dendrocincla tyrannina. The sequence goes on from JAWWMP010000132.1 coordinate 44,566,793, forward strand.
TTTCCCATTCTCAAGCAGTCAACAGGATTGTTTTAGATAACAGATTTGTTTAAGTTGTGGCATTTCAGGGAAACCAAAAAATCCACGAAAACATAAATTGTGGCTCTACATAGGAAAACATAAAGATGATAGTACTAAAATGCATTCTCTGTCACAAGAAACTTTTCATATGAAACATAGTAGCTGTCTCTGTGTACTTTAAAAGAATGTAGCATAATAATCACCAACTACTGACTTGGCAGTTTTCAGGTAAAGTTAGTTCTCTTTAACTCTCTCTCCCCAAGAAAAGGAAGCCAAATTTAAAATTAATAATAAAAATAAATTTGCTTCCAAAACTTTAACAAATACAATGGGATGTTGACACAACATTAATTAGAGTATGATTTAAAATCTGGATAACTAACAGAATCACAGAATGGTTGAGAGTGGAAGGGACCTCTTGAGATCATCTAATCCAACCCTTCTGCTCAAGAAACCTGCTGGAGCAGGTTGTCTGTACACATTCGGGTTTTGTATATCTTCACAGATGGAAACGCTGCAGCTGCTCTGGGCAGCTTTTCACACCTGTTTCAGTGTTTGACCACTCTCACAGCAAGAAGCATCGTCTTGTATTCAAACTGAATTTCTTGGTTTTCAGTTTTAGCCCGCTGCCTCTTGTCCTGTCAAAGGACACTACTCAAAAAAAGTCTCTCCTTCCTCTTAGTTTCTTCCTGTCAGCTATTTATACACACTGATGAGATTCCCTGAGAGTCTTCTCCAAGTAAACAGTCCCAGTTCTCTCAGCCTTTTCTCATAGGAGAGTTCCCTAATCACCTTTGTGGCTCTGTTGGACTCGCTCAGCTAAGTCTGCAACTTCCCTGTACTGGGGATCCAAAACTGGAAAGAGTATTCCAAGTTCAACTACATCTACTTTGCCAACTATGATCATAACTTCAAAACTAAATTAATAATGTCTATTTATGAAGCAGATAAGGTTTCACAGGTAGCAAAATGGATGTCAGGCAAATGAATGCAATGAAGGAAAAAGATGCAATGATGGTGTTCTCTTTGGATAGTAAATGCCAAAGATGAAGGTAGATAGGGAAGTTAGAGGAGGGGCAGGTTGTAAGACAACATCATTTTAGGGAGAGAACAAGAGAGTAGCTTGTTCCCCTTAGATGAAGGTATATGTGAGGAAACAACTAGACCTTAAAAATGGTTAATGGTGACTACAGACTTTTGACTCATGAATAAAGCTAATGAGAAGCAGGGTCTAAAAATCCCAGAGAACATATAAGTTTTTCTTACAGTTTATTAAGATATACTCACCAAAAAAAGAAAAAAAAAAATCATTAAACTTTTTCTGACTCAGGAAGAATGAAAGAGTAAAAGTAGGTCTCAAAAGTCTTTCTGTGAGGAGATGAAGCCCGAACAAATGTAATTATTTGTTTCAAGAAGTAGTAATAAACTGTCTAGATTAAGTGTGGGAAAAAAACCCAAGGACTACTGGAGGACAGATCATCTTCATGCATGATTGGTAAATTTCTGCATGCCTCTCTTGTCACGAGAAACAAAATTCTTTTTTCATTGAATTTTTAACTATTATAACAAAGAGCAAAAAAAAGAAGATTAATTTCTGCTACTGAAAAGGTAACACTGAAGGTATAAGACTACCAAAGGATGTAACATTACATTTACACATTTCACATTAGTGAAAAGCAATGCCAGCTTTACTTGGTAGCAAATAACAACATCGCATTTATTTCAATGTATAGTAAGCCAGAATACAATACCTGCTCAAACGTTCAGTGCTATTCTCTGCCAGAGCAATTTTATTTAGCAGCATACTGTGCCTCAGCTTGCTCTTTTAATATTCATTACCACTTTGAAGGATACTCAGCAGAAGAATAATATGTGATTCTGCAACAAACTGAGCCTGACTGCTTCCATGTATGTAACTCTGCAAGATAAAAAAGAAAAACGTTTCTCTTTAAAACAAAGAAGTCCACTGAAAATGGCACAACCAGATATGTGAGAATAAAACTGAAACCCATTTTTCAGAAAAATGCAGACAGGATGTAGCTAGAAATTAACAGCACAGTTTATGTATGCATGTTTAGTAAAAAGGAGTGTTAAAAATAGCATATTTAGGCAAAGAACATATGTATAGTGAACATAATGCTTCAAACACCAGTGCACCATGCTTTTTCACACTGCTGCTACTGTGGAATAAAGAACATGCATTTATTTGCTCAGGAGATACAATTTTTGAGAAGAGAAGTGATGAAACAAAGGACACGCATCAGCATGGTTTTTACAAAAGTGAAAACTGAACCCTGCCTTTAAAAAACTCATCCTACTTTCGTTTTTCTCAGATTAAGTTTCTTCATAGGAAGTCTACCCCGTTTTTCTCGAATAAAGTACAATTGTGTCCATCAAAGATCCTAACTCATAAACAGTCTTGTTTAAATGGAAATGTTGTGAATGCAATTAGATATTAATACTAAACCTAACACAGTCTACTTCCTCCTTACCCCAAATAATTATTACTAATGGGAACCCTTTGGACATTTATTTTTAAGACCTTATAGCATGTTAGTGAAATGCTGTTAGTGTTTATTGTTAACTAGCCATGATAGCAAAAAAGCAAGCAAAAATTTGAAGGACTGTAAACATGCATAAAAAGACAGAGATTCTGTGTCTTCCTCTACTATATCAAGCATCAAGTACAGTTTGTAATACTGTTCTATGTGAAATCAAATACATCCATATTCTCAAAATATTATTTACATATATTATTCTTAGGCATAGATACGATTTTCAACCCAACTAAATAGAAAGAAAAATTCTCACACCTATTAAGGTAAAGAAACAGGAAGCTTTTTGCCCTCCTTATGGATGCAGGGTTTTGTTAGTTAATTTTTTTACTCATATATGTTGCTTTAATTCATTTTATTTTGAATAATTCTGGCGGAATACCATCCTTGTCATGATTCACAACAATTCACATCTGAAATACTCTGATGCTTCAGCACACAAAAGAATGCCTTTTTCCTCAGTAGCTAAACTCTGATTGATGCAGTGTCAGATCATGTATTTCATAAGAAATTATAGAAGTTTTTACTCAGTAAACGGTTATCTATTGTTTTCAGAATTCAATCATATTATGCTCATTCAAATAACCATTTCAAAGCTAAAACATGCATGACCTTCATGTATCTGAAGACTCCATCTCTCAGAGATATCTTTTTTGTTTAACAAGATAAAAATCACTGATCTCATAGGAATATCTCATTGCAGTATGATATGACAATGAGCCAAACTCCATTTTTTTTTTTGCATGACTCATAAATCTCACTAAGGCTATACACACAGACACATAAATATATATAACACAAAGGAAGGAAATAGGAATATTTCACATTAATAAAAATTAATGACAAAGTTAAAGTGCTTAATAGATTGTATACTCTGACTTAGTTGTGACCACAGTCCTGTGAATAGTGACCTTCTGTCATTATTTCTCATGCAGCTAAACCAACATATATACATGTAAGCACACAGATACACTTGCAGGATCTGGATTCAAGTGTGTGTAACAAACGGGAAACATCTATTCCTTCTGATCACAATGAAAAGTTATAGTCTAAAGCTTAAAATGATTACTATATATAGTGTATTTGCTATAACAATGTGAACTGAAATAAAAAATGAGCCTTGCAACAAAAAAGCATAACAGGGTTTAGTAGCCCTATTTAGTCATTAAATACCTATAGGCATTCATACGTAACCACTACCCCTCTTTCTCTATACACATGCTAAACTGAATGAAAATGCACGTTGGGAACTAAAGAAATACGCTCTCTGTTGAAAAGATATTATTATCACTGATTAATAAAACTAATATAATTAATGTCTTTTGCATTTGTAGAATATTTAGATGAGAGATGTCATTTTTATTCATATGCTTTATACTTTGCTAAGTAAATGACTTTTTTTTCCTCTCATGGTAGCAATTTAATTCACCACACCACCATTGGAGGAATAGAATCCACAGATATACATACAGACACTACATAGAGAAATCATTACTTTCCTCAAAATAATTTCCTGACATTACGTTGTTTAGCTTTCTTCCTAACAGGGACGAAGAGCCTCACGTCCAAAAACATAAATTTTATGCTACTGCTTCTGATGACAAAAAATTGGTCCCAACTGGGGAGGAATCACATTTTAGGTGCTAGTTTTCATCACCCAACACAGTAACTTTATTTAAAAATATCACTCAAGTTTGTGTGACTTCTGGTTTCACTTGGAAATAACAAATAACACAAGTATTTTGTTAGTGAAATAGCACAGTTTATAACCCTTTAGCAGCTGTCAAACCCATACAGTAGTGATGTTTTTAAAAATGCCAGCTAATATGCCCTCAACTCTGAAAACTTCAAGCATGATTTCTCAGTAGCTATTCACACTTCACAAATTGACTGAGAAAGTCTTCTAATCTGACAACGAACAGAGTTTCCAGTAAATGGTTTGTAACACTGTCCATTTAGACTACTTACAATGCAAAACTGAAATGTCACATAGAAAAGACTAAAAGTTATAAAAAACTAATTAGATGGTTACTAGTTTTTTAATCATATTCTAATTAAAGAAACTTAAGCGAAGTCTTACAAAAATGTTACAAAAATGGTATTGTGATTTCACGTAATGCATTAGCAGGGTTGGTATCACAATAATGTAAGGATTCAGCTATTGGAAAGACATTCTCAGAAATTTCTCATAGAGTAACAGAATCCTAGAAAGGTCTGGGTTGGAAGGGACCTCTAAAGGCCATCAAGTCTAATCCCCCTGCAGTGAGCAGGGACATCTTCAACTAGACCAGGTTCTTCAGAGCCCTGTCCAACTTGACCTTGACTGTTTCCAGGGATGGGGTATCTATCCCTCCCTGGGCAACCTCTGCCAGTGTCTCATCACCCTCATGATAAAAAATTTCTTCCTTATATCTAGTCTAGATCTATCCTCTTTTAGTTTAAAACTATTACCCCTTGTCCTATTACAACAGGCCAAAAGAGTCTGTCCCTATCTTTCCTATAAGGTCCATTTTAGTACTGAAAATCTGCAATAAGGTCTTCCTGGAGCCTTCTCCTCTAATTCATTGTTAAAACAGGTAATCACTATCATAAAATCCTATAAACACAAGGAATTTAGAGCAGAATATCTTTCCCTGCATGTTGGTTAAAATAACAAAGTATTTAGTTTTATTACTTTGTTATACTTTTGTAAAATATTCATATTTGCATTAGGATTTGACCAGTTGCTCAAAAGATAAAAGTCCTTAAGAAAACAAAATAATGAAAAGAAACATAGCCTCATTATCACTATTGATTAAGTGACAGATAAGAGTAGCAGCTGCCAACTGATACTCAGCATAAAGAAAAAAGTAACTAGATACAGTTTATTTGCAAATGTGAAACTTGAGCCAACTAAAAACAAATCTGAAATTAAAAAAAAAACCTGACTAGGAGACCCCAACCAGAGACTGTAATTTGAAAACTAGCTAAATAATATGAATTTTTGGTTAAATGTCTCATAGGGATTAATGTTGTAATCATATTTCTTTAAATGTATGTCGCTAAAGCCATAGCCTCGCTTGCAAGGAAGTGGATGTTCTTTGATTTAGTTCTGGACATGTTACACATATATTAAAAAGCTGGTAGAAACAACTGTCACATACTGCTCTGCACCCAGAGAGGGGACAGAAATGGCTAAAAGCAAAGCGAGTAGACACCTTAAACATAAAGCCCAAGCAAGAGATCTCAGGTTAACAGAAAGAGTGCACAAGTTGAAACCCATTTTGTTACAATATTAAATAAGGCAGATGTTTACTGCCCAGTATTGACTTAAAAAAAAAAAATTAACTGTTAACTTCTTTATTCTATTACAAAGTCCTTAGGTAGATTATTCTTTAGAGTTACCTAGCAATAAATCTAACCCTGTGTGACCAATAGAATCCTCAGACTGCTTCCCCAAGACATTGTTCTCCAAAGAACTCAAAACAGCAGCATGGTGCATCTCCTCTATAACTGGGGGCCAGTCAGAGCACTGTTAGTGAAGTACAGAAGGTGAAAAACTGTTCCAGGGATGAAGGATAACCAAAATAATTTGAATTTCACAGCATACTCTGAGTCACCTGAATATATGACAGTACCTCAGCCCACTTATGAGAAATGGTTCTTAACCACTTGACAAAGAAATTACAGGTTGTGTTTTTCCCTCAATGAACTTCCAGACCTACTTTCTAAACAGACAAAAAACAGAGTAGAAGTTTTCAGAAGACAGAACTGCAGTATTTAATGTAAAAATTAGAGGAAATAGCTTTTATTGAAAAGAGAATTGCAAGAACTGTATGGCATTTGTCTTGTACATGTAAGGCACGTGTCTTTCTCTACAGGCACATGACAATACCGTGAGGCCACCCAAAACACAGATTATACTGATACATATTCATGCAAATGTACCCCCACACACCAGTTTTGTACACTGCAATGGCCACTGACTCATCACATTTAGAAAGTCATGGCCACCTGGGCCTCAGGCTTACCTAAAATAGAATACATTTAAAGACACTTTTTTAAAGGAATATTGAAGAATTAGGTATTTATCAATTCTCAAGCTAAAGAAAGGATCTAGTCACACATGAGGTTTCTTTATTTTCATACTACTTCTTTCCCTCTGTAAGAAGATTGCTGAATGACCTAAATACAAGGGGCATATTTTCATGAAATTCTGTTTGAAGCTACAGACTATTAAGACACCAAAAAGTAAGATTTCTGGGTTTGCTATCTTTTCTGCTTTTTGACACTGAATCCATTTAATATTTGGAAGCTCTGTGAAGCCTATCTGACTGCAAATGCTCTAGGCAAATGTTAAAAATAAATTCATGAATAAACTCAGTATTTCTCTTTCATTTTAAAGGCATCAAAGGGGAGGACCACGTAAGATGCAAAGATAAAGTCTGTCAGAAGAGATACAACCAAAGCATGAGCAGAAAACTACAGCCACACAACTACCACTGTCAATCAACAAATGCAGCAGTGAATGCCATTAGTCTAGTAGGACTAATGGGGGAACCAAAACCTGACTAATTCACATTTTGAACAACCAGTCCTTTTCCAACTCCATCATTCTCCTGTCTGATTTCACAGAAGCTATTTGAATTGTGAACTGGAAGAATCATATCCCCAAAAGAGGCCATTTTCTTTGGCAGTGATAAACAACTGTTCAATACGTGCATATTTCTACAAAACTGTGTTAAGTATTTACCTACTATTCATAGACATATTAAATATTTAGTGTTATTGAATAGCAGATGGTACATATATGTATATAATCCCACAGCACGATAGTTAAGGATAACAGCAATTTAATATAACTTCAAATTTCCCTAAACGCAGCATGTCCTTGTGATTTCCCTTCAAGAGTGACAGTTGTCATGGTTCAGTAATATACTTAAGTATAATCTGTGCTCTTTCCTTCCTTTCTGTCAAGGAAATGTAAATAAACCAGAAAAAAGGTAAGGGGAAACAACGCCTCTGTGAGGTGTGCTAATTCTCAAGGAAGAAGAATTTGTGGAGTACCCAAAATTAAAACGTGATTTCAGGTGCTTCACTAATCTTTCTTAAAACAAATACTGTTTTATTTTCCATTGGTATGTATATGATGGATGTTAGGGTAAAGGGAGCTGATTTAACTAAGTTGGGTTTAGTAATAGCCTAAGATACAAAACTACTTCATGAAGTAGTAGTTACCATTTTTGGTAACTGAGAAATAACTCATCCTGAGCTTACGAGATATGACATACATTTAATAAAAACTGTATTGACAACCAATCAAAAGCAGACAATTTTGCTAATAGTTATTCACAGTGATAAACCAAACTTGACCTGTATGTTGAAGAAACTCCTAGATGGAGACTGTCCCCTGAAGGAGATGACACGCAAAGTTCAAGACAATATATGTAGAAAGAAATGAAGCAACACAGTGGTTAACTGCCCCAAAGAGAGACTTATGAATCCCACACCATTAGGATAAATGCTATTAATCTGTCTTCTTTTACTACATTAACATTCAGGGTGAAATTCATCAGAGAAAGGAACATTACAGGAGACCATGGATTACTTAATGATGATTGAATCTTGGGAATAGCATATTTTAATTAAAGATCACCAATTTTGTCAAGAATGCACACTAGATATAAGTTGTCCCTTTCTCTTGATTTAAAGGGGAAAAAGAACCCCACAACATTCTCTATCAATTAATATTTTATATGTGTTCCAAGTCCAGGAGTAGTATGGTTTTCAGTGGCCTTTAAATCCTTAAAATGTTTAAAAAGTGAAAGTTCTAAAACAATTTCTCACCATGCCATTTACACACATTTTCAGTGTGAATGCAGAAGAAGCTTAAACATTTTATGGAAAACAAATAATTCATTCGGCAAAGCAAACACTGAAACCAAACATCAATGTATATTAATGAATGTTTTATTGTGTGATTTTATTATCAAAACCACATTTCTCCAGACACGTTTTCATTCTACATTAGCTATGTAACACTTCAAAAGCAGCTTAAACTACCCAGCAAGATTAAGAATAAAATCTTATGTAGCTCAAAAGTCCTAGCTTTCTACTCTGTTATTGCAGCTACCTATTTAAATATTATGTTTTCTAAAACCAACATAGTTTCAAATAGCTTTACTTCAAGTATGCTCTCCAAATATGCTTATTTTACTACTATATATTAATACCTGTTCAGTCCTTACAGGCACATCAGTTTTAACTTGCTTAAGAACCTAATAGGAGACTTCCTATGAAGTTATTAGCCTAGGCAGGTGTCTGTGAAAAATCTAAAATAGAAGCCTAGTCTAATTGCCTGCTTTCTTTCCATCACAAGATATACTATCACCTGCTAGGAATAGCACATGTACAGTGACCTATTTGCCCTGCAGCAGCCAGCCCTCAAAAGTCTTATTGTGACCACTGATGTGAAAAACCATGAGATGACACTGGTTTGAGCCTAAGTTACTCATACGTGTGAGATGGCTACCAGCTTATTACCTCTGTTAACATATGGATATGATTTGCCAAAATAATTACAAACTTTTTGGGAGACAGAAGATGCAATATGGGCATGAGTTTATCTGAGAGAACTTAAACAACACTGAAACTGAGTAAATAAATATATAAAGTTCTATCTCAAAACCTAAAGAAATGCAAAAAAGTCTTGACTCTGGTTCATTTACTACACAGCCCAGAAACCTCTGAGAAGTCTAATAACATATTAATATCCAACAGTTAGGATAATGTACAAGTATTAATTAGGGCAATTTCTTTTATGGTAAATACCCAGGTATAAAAGGGACATCTGCAAATGATGCTTAATGGCTTCAAAGTTAAATGTATTATTAAACACAAACATAAATCTAAACTCACTCCTAACAGAAATCCTAAATAACTGAATTTATTTTTCTGGCAAAATGAAAACCTCATATGACAGTAAGAAAGTCAGCTTTTTGAGGCAATATTTCATCGTGTTTACCAATCAAACAGAAACATTTTAATTTAACAATAACCCACTTAAAATAAACCATTTCTTTTGAACATTTACTAGCTTTATGAGCATCTCCAACTCAAATATAAGCCAGCAGTTTGCCACTCTGGTGAAAATTCCATATATTATATTCCTAGCAAGCAGTCCCTCTAAGCAATATCTTTACATTAAATCCAATCCAGCTCAGTTAGAGACGAGCAAAACCAAGATTAACAGAATAGCTATACACAGCAGCACACACAAAATGGTGAGGAATAGACCAAATTACTAGAGGTGTTACTTATGTACTTTATTCAGCTTACATTCAAGCACTTGATTCTAAAAAGTAGTAGGATATCTAGAAAATGAACATTGGACCTCCTCAAATAAAACTCCAAATACCTGTAACTTTTTCAGCATCCCTGGTGTAATAATTAGTGCAAGTGTTCAGATTCTTGCTTACTAAACATGACCATAAATCATATCAGCCACTTTTGATAGGAGAGTTTAATAGGTATGGATGAATTTAACCCTTTTAAATAAATATTTGATGTTGAATTTTTAGAAGAATTTATGTAATACAGATACACAACAATCTCATACAGACTCTGATTCTCTCCTATATTAATTCAATGAATATGAGCTACATTTTTCATGCCTGAGTTCACTGCTGTGTTCACCATTACCCAAACCAAAACTGAGTCAAGAGATGGCAACCAGTTTTCACAGTACTGGCTAGTTGAAACAGGCTGTGCTGGCTGCCGTCTACAAAATCCATCTGGCACCGAGCACAGAATATCATTTGGGTTTCCAACGCTAGAGCAAAAGTGGAGAAATGCTGCCTTACTTTAGCAGACCAGCAGGATGGAAAGGGTAGTTGGTATAATTTAAAACAGCATACAAATCCTGGTTTATGCCACTGCTTTGGTTGTTCCTAGGCAGCTTTTATAGCTATTCTGCATTATTTAGGTGTCTACAAGTGCTATCAAAGGAATCAGCTAATCAAAGGAGTCTTGCAAATCCAGAAACTGTGAACACACTGCTCTGATATGCAGAGGCTTTGATACAATTGCTGAAAAAGAATTAATTCTGAGGGATTTCTCCAAGATTTATTAATCACAAAATAATAAGATGACAAAAGATGCAGCAATCCTTCAAAGAATCATTACTTTGTGGGTTTCAGAAAAAACATAGAACTTAAACTCTTATTAGGATTAAAACATTGCTACCCTTATTCTTACTTAATTCCCAAGTTATTTAACAGACTGGCATGCAACAACTGCTTTCCCTCTTAATGAGCATTACAACACACATTACCCAAGTGAGAGACTTTAACAGAGACCAAAATTTCCAGGATCTCTGAAACAGCATTCCTGTAGTTTGGAGAAGTTTGCATGACAGCCTAGTTGCCTAAGGAGAGGAAATTTTTGCAGCTGTGATGCCCTGCTTAACAACTTGACTACTTTTTAATCAACTTTAGAAAGATGGCAAAAAATTCTCAGAGAAAAGTGACATTCCTACACATTTCATTACAGCTGGAAAACCAAAACAGTGATTCTAATGAAAGAAAAGTTATGATTAAAGTTCAACAGTTAATAGTTGGTTTGGAGTATGGACTGGCTTGCTTAACACATGGAAGCCAAAACACAATACTTATAATTAGGAAATAAAAGAAATTGAGTTGTTTTTCACTGAGATGTGTTTCATTTATCTAAAAACGCAAACATATTGGTAATAAAAGAAGTATTTTCTGAACTCCCAGATATTTCTTTTCTTTTTGCCCTCATTCTGATGCTAAGCACAATATGGGACATCTCTCACTGGCCTTTAAAAAAAAAAGTAGTCTAAGGTGAGGTATGCAACTAGATTGATGCCATACAGAGTGTGGAAGTGTGATGATTTTCACACCATTGGTGTTCTGTCAACGAGCTGTCATGGCAAAACAGGAAAGACAGCTATTGTATAGTAGACCGTAAGTTTTCTTTATAAATTATAGAGATGGAAGAGCTGAAATAGTCATGCAGTTGAGTTCATGTTGTAGGTATTATTCAAATTATGGTTTATAATATATATATGGAATATATTTATGAACTCAAAAAGATGTTTTTAATTTCTTAGGACCTGTGATATTTTCTCTTTTGAAATTTCAAAGCATTCTTCAAATTGTTTTTCAAGCTGTGAGGCAAAAAATGTAATTTCACCTGAATACTGAAGTGCTGGAAGTAGAAGTGAAGACAAACTTTACTATGACACGAGTTTCAAAACACACTATGCTGCAATCAAATAGTTGGGAAAAACACAAACAAAAAAATGTTTACTTTGTAGCAGAAGCAAGGGGAGGTGTAAATTCCAAACTGCCCCAAAGCCACAATCCTGTTAACAACAATAGGGGAATATGAAAATAATCCTGTGTTTCACGTCATTGTCTTCCCCAAGCAAACTGCCCCTAACTCTGCTACACAGAGTTCAAGACATATATTAAGCTGTTGCAGGTAAAGGTTTCGCAATGACCTCTGACTGAAAGTTCCACAGTAAATTAAGCATTTTTTTTAGATTTGCAATTGCAGAGAAATGTGTCAGGTATAGGGGACATACCAGTATAATCAGAAGGCCGCTTTTAAAATGCTAATTAACTAGGAAGGTGAGACATACTTGGCAGCTGTGAGCAGGCATGCAAAATTGAGCATGAAAGATTAGTCAATATGATTGAGTAGTTAGCTACATGCCAGAGAGGAAAGGCATGCTCCTTTCTTGCCACAGTAAATTTTAGCACTATCTGAAGCACAGCCTGTGCTATATATTGCGTATATCAATTTATAAACATTAACATTTACTTTAAAAAGAGGTGTCTGAGTGAACACAGTATAAAGGAACGATTCAATTGATTGAGTTAAAAAGTTGGTTTCTTGAGTACAACTGTAGGCCTCTGAATTACTTTCAAACTACACTTTTCAGTGAACACTGGATTATTCTTGAGAGAAAGACTGACAGCTAATTGCCAAAACTTGAACACAAGAAAATAAAGCTGCAGTTGCCATTATGGGAGAACAGTCATACTCGTAATAATGTATTTGTGTACAGCTATTTGTATGTCATGATTTTTTTCTTTATAACAGCAACAAAAAAATATACTCGTGTGACGTACATAACTGTTTCAAATACTCTGAAGTTTTACAAGCCAGTTTTATACAAAAAATTTATTACATGACATATAACAGAAACAGTCACATCCTGGGGGGTTTTATATCCATTGGGATTTTGTCATTATGTGATGGTGAACCAGAATAAAACCTTAAGAATTAATATTCTTTATTAAAAGCCATTTTATGTACCAAACCATGCAAGTAGATAAAGAATCAACACTTAAGTCAGTGAAAAAGAAGAAACATTTTTCACTACCAGAAGAGTTTCATTATTCTGTTCAGACTTAGGTGTAACTTACCACCTGATGTTGATGTAATAAGATATAGTTTCAATTATCTAAAGCTCAAAATACTGACATTTTAACTTCATTACATCCTCTGACTCCACAGCATTACATATTAACATTATTCTTGGGATAAAGAGAACATCTCATAAAATTTTTAAGAAAACAGAATTCAGGTTGGCATCCATTAATTGAGGGAAGCTTATTTACACTCTTTCTTTAAGTCTCGTTTTTCCAAAACATTATTTTTTCATGTTTAATGTCTCTTCCCATTCTTCTACAAATCAACTTAGTAACTTTGACTATGATGGAAAAACTCATATTTACACAAGAGTTTTCTCAATGGAAAAGAAATATATGCTTATTATCTTCTTCCCAGTAAAAATTCTTCCCAGTAAATTTGGTCTCTGCTTCTGCGAATCAACATTTAAGATCACAAAGAAGAAGTTATTTGGAGAAACTGATTAAGGAAAAATACAGGTCTCCTTACATGACTGTTGAAAAAATTCAAAATAGTACTGTATGTCTATAAAAAAGGGTGAAAACCAAATTCCTATTAAGTTTTGCTGTACTGTTTTTAAAACTCACCTCAGTTTTCTAGAATAAGCCTATGCTAATCAGAATTGCCCAGCTCAGTTACCAAAAAAAAAATTTCAGTATTCCTCACAGCAATTTTTTCCATGTGTTGGGTCCAGTTAGCAAATTGGAGGAAGTACTGCTGACATGACATAGAAAGTGAGCAAAATGAAACCTTTAGCAGGACAAATTGAGAATAAAGGAATCACTCCATGTCTAGAATATAAAATTTGAGAGTAGACACACCTGACAAATAGGGATTTATTTCACAATAACAAACGCTTTGGATCCATGATTTATGAAGGCAGTTATAGGAGTAACTTATTTAAATTCATTGCTTAATGCACTGGCAGATGCTTCGTAATTATTAGAATGTAAGAGTGAGAACATTTTTTCAAAGGATGTGCTCTGCCATTAAGCATCTTGTACTTCAGCAACTATCAAATTTGTGATGATGTATTTTATAAAGTCCAGTTTATGATGGCAGGCATTCACTTAATATACCATAAAATCCAGTAGCTAAAAATTTTATGTTATGACACAAAATCTCAGACCTATTTGCTGTATTATCCTTAGCAAGTATTCCAGCCTGCAATGAATACAAATCAAATACTTCTGTCAGCAAGATGAGTTGCATTTCAAGTTTATTCCATCAGCTGTCTCTAAGAAAAGCACCTAAATATTGAAGCACCAAAAAGTTCCTGGATGGCAAAAAACAACGCAAGTCTTACAGACATTCAGAATTATCATTACATATATTAAATGCTATCTTTACTAAAGAAGCAATAAATATTAATACCTAGAAGAGAAGAAAGCAGGGAGGGTGGTGGTGTGTGGAACGAACAGAGCATTAAATGACCATGTATTTGGGACAAAACCCCCTGGAAATTATTTGATGCCACATCAAAAATCCTCACAAGATGTTATAAGGACATGTTCATGTGAGACTTTGATACTTGCTCTACAGTATTCAAGAAAGTTAAGAATATTACAAGTACTGAATTGTGAAATTGTAGTATGCTTTCAGCTCAGAAGAGAACAAGCTTAGTCCTGTTCTACAAATATCAGAAGTCAGTGTTTTTCAATGGTCAGTTATTGTGCCTAGACTAATAAAATAACAAAGTTGTACTTTCACAACACATTTAGTATTTTGAAATAAATAAATTACAGGCAGCTGTGGACAAGTAAGTTATTTAGGTCAAAGGCAAAGGCCATACAATCAATTTCACTAATGAAGTGGACTAAAATGAAAAGTAGAATTTTGAGAGCAGATACAATACCTCATGATAAGTGATTCTCTTTCCTCTGCAGTAACAGAGAAGAAAACTTGGCTTTAGTAGATCACGGATTTGCAGAAATGAAGGCAGCTTGCAAGGAAGCACTATTAATTTGGGCAAAGTTGTTGAAAAACAGAAAACCTAAGATGGTTCACTTTCCAGAATAGTGTATTAATTAACAAGAAAAAGGCAAAATACTGATGCCAACAATACATTTTATGTAAGAGGATTCATATGTTCAACATAAAAACACTATGAAGCCTGAAGTAGGCAGATGGGATCATACTAAGAAGAAAAGGGAAAGAGAAAGAGCAACAACCTGAGGACACTGAATAGGCAAAAAAAGAGAGGAAAAGGCTAAATACATAAACAAAAGAAAAAAACCACAAAAGTTAAATTGCTCAGAAAAATTTCTGAAAAGCTGATATACCACAAAGGTGAATACATCCAGTGAGATGTATAAGGATTTGAAGGCTTTTATGGGTCAAACGGCAAGTGAGAGAGATCGACTGAACCACACCATTACATTGAACAGTCTGCTGCAAAGTTGCAGATATAAAAACATCAGAGTGATATGCCACCTAGCAAGGTGCAAAACAAAGTTAGTGCTATTATCTCACCTGCAAAATGCTGTAATATGGTGGAAGAAAAGCAAAGTCTCAAATGCTTTTTCTCAGTAGTTCTATGTATGCATACGGTGTATGGATTATTTGATCATATTATGAGGAACTGTAAGAACAGGCCAATAGTTTTCATGCACAAGGAAAAAGTATTTTACGTCCCCAAAAAAACACGCAAACCCAAACACCAAGGCAAAAAAAGCATAAGAATTGAAGATTCTAGATGAAGGAGGAAAACTGAGTAAGCCAAGGACTGTATGTTGTCTAGTAAATTAAGATCAAGGAATTGTTCAAATTAAAGTTAATGCAGAAGAACAGCCTGACAAACTGATCAAAGATCTGGTAGTAATGCCAGACAGGTCTGCATTCAAGCTGATTTTTAAAAATGTTACAGTTATGAACATTTATGTCATATTTTTAGGCTTAAGTAGTTATGAATTTACCATTCAGATACTTATATACACCACAGTACCAGATCACTGAGTTCCTTGAGAATATTCACAAACTTTATCAAATTTGCAGTAATTAAATATTATTTTCTTCTTTTATTGGCATCTAGAAAGATCCAACTTCTATATTTTAAATTATTTACATTACAGTTGAACTACTATATTTAAAAAATTCTCTTAATAAGTATTTTCCCCAAACTTTTTTCCAAGTCAAAATCTTTTGTACTCTGTTTGTGACACCCATAGCAGCTAAATGGAAAATAATAACAAATAAAAACACCTAGCACAGGAAAACTTATTGCATATATAGTAAACAGCCTTCATATAATTGATGGAGAAGAATTGCTTGCAAACCCACCATGTGCCTTTAATCCCACTGTACATAGGCTTGGGCATTGTATGCAAATACATAGCATTAATAGTTTCACTGACACTTTAGTCACAACAGAATTTCAAGATAGCATGTCAAATCCAAGTAAAATTTAAGACATCTAAACACATAGTATTTTCTTAATGATTGACAGCGCTTGTAGTTCACTGAAACTAAGCAAAAACTCCAAGTTTGCACTTTAGATGTGTGCTGGAGCGAAACTTACTCACTAGCTGTGCCTGAATGAACATCTGACAGGCAGAACACTGCCTCAACTTAATGTATTTTGCTGAATTTATTTAATTCACTAATTTCCTACTGAATGAGACCAGGAAGTTCTACTGTAGTCTTTCTTCCTTTCTCTAAATTAATTACAACAAAACTGCAATCAACAATTCTAAGAAACCTCAGTAGTTTTGTCAGTTTTTAAAACTCATCTATACAGGCAGGCTTGTTTTAATTTAACAACACGAACATGTAATCTGAAAGCTGTTTCTCCACACATCCCATCATTTTAGTACAAAGGGTTATCCACAGTGTCAGAGTAGCAGTTGGTTTCACAATGAATTTTGCCCCCTTTCACCTCTATGGACTTTCAAGATTCCTTTCAGTTCTTATACACTAACTAGGCAATTATTTTAACACTAACGGTGATTTCTCAAAGTATCTTTTAATTGAAAGAGAAAAAGAAAACATTTTCAACACACACCTCTTTAGTTTATACACGGTATGAAGCTCTAGTTAAAAAAACTCAAGGTGACTTTGACCCAAGCAGATTCAGAATCACATGATACTTGTAGAGGAGCACAGAAATTTCTTTGTACTTGAAATAATTTGGGTGAAATGCTGATTCAAAAGAAGTCAATAAGCATTTTGGTATTGATTTCAACAGAGCCAATATTTCATTCTGATGGTTTATTGGTGATAGAATTTCAGAACATTAATATTTAGAAAGATATATAATACCGAGTAAGCCACATAATTGCAAGAAAAAACTATAAAGTAAAACCATTTACTCCATATTAAAGAATTTCAATATAACATATTTATTTGTACATAACATTTGTCTGCAGAAGAGTAAACTGGCTGCCACAAGAAAAAAATCAAGCTTTCAATGTAAAAAAATGGGTTCTACATATAACCTCAGGCAAGAGATTCAGCAGGTAAACTGTCAGCCACATTTTTGGAGGTAGGAAATGTCATTCTCCCAAGTTTCTTCTAAATTGACCTGGAGAGTAATTATTTAGTGAACCAAAATATGGCTTACACTAAACAATGGAATGAAAAAAACCACATAGAGGAAGTTTCGTGACACCCCCCTAATACTCAACATCTAGACTGGTATCACACATTTATCACCCTTCTGATAGATTATGAAGGGAAGATCTCATCATATATCAGGAAGAAAAGAGACCGTCACAGTCTTCCAAGTTCTACCTCTACCATCTCGACTTCCGCTATTAGGAGATAAGTTCCTGCCATTCCATCTAAGCATCTTCTACATGTTCTAAAACCTCTTCAAATTATAGGGAATGTATTATCTGCTTTGATAAAGTACTCCAAAGTGTAAGCTACACTAGGAAGTACATTTTTATGTCTTTGCCTAAGCAGTTTAAGAGCTCCCTATTAGTGAACATCTTTTCTAAGTATATGTCTCCAGTGGTCAACAGACCGTCAAAAGCAGCTGGCATGCATTGTGACTGCATGTATTAGCAGGATTACATACTGCTTCCTACCACTCTACATCTTTTTCCCTTCCCCTTTACACCTTGCTAACTGCAAAGAATGTGAATTATCATATACACCATATAAATGACGTGAGGGTTTTCCAGTATGACACAAAGACAGCTCTAGTATGACCACACAGAAGACTCTGAATTCAGTTTTACAATGTAACAATATGAATCCATTAGCTTCTTTGTAATGACCAGCTACTGGAAATCTTTATTCTTGTGACAACATTTACAGTATTTTCACACCACCTGAAGTACACATACCTGAATAATTTGCAGTCATATTTTATTCTATTATTTTATTAAATGCCCTGGACAAAGGAACAATTACTCTGCACCTGAAAGTCATGTTTTCACATACTCAAAGACAGATGCTATTCATGCCATTAAAGTTTAATGTTGACACTGACATTATGATTTAGAATGGTTTCTTTAAATCTCTCCCTAAGCCACTGCCTCCCCCAGACATGCTCCTGGTCTTAGGCAGACTACCCTGAAAGTACCATTTTGAACGGGGTTTAATACCTATAAATTTGTACAGCAGCTTTTTGAAAACTGAAAACTCAGTATGTACGATACCCTGCAGCAGACTTCCACAGCTGCCTAACATGTGGAAACATTTTATTTGAAAATATCACCCTCAATTTTAAATAAATGCAGCACAATCAAATCCGTCTGTTAGCATTCTTTCTACAGAAGTACTTCCATACTTAACCTCACCCTATGTCATCTCCTGAGCTTTTTCCAGTGTTTAAGCTGTGCATGAAACACAGTACATATAACAATAACAGTACTTTTCTCTCCTAATGATTTTAAACATTGTCTGCTCTTTTGTCCAGTGAGGTTTTAGAGGTTGTTTTGGTTATGCTTTTCTAACCAAAAGACCTTGCCCCTGAATAGAGAGGGTCTGCCTAGAGCCAACCATTTTAAAGGCATTTTAATTTTACAGGAGAAAATTGATGAGCTGTTTGATTCACATCACTTTACAGTTTTTTCCCAACAAAGCAATAAAATGGCAGATAACACTCTTGCACAGACTCCACCTGTATACTTGTTGCAGCTGGCCCTTCTCTATCTGTCCAAATAACTTAAGGCCAACAGTAAACTCTCAAGTTCTTGGAAAGAGACAAAGAGCAGATAGCAAAGATAATATAATAAAATCCTCTTAGACAGCACTGATTTTCTTTGACTTTGAAAAGTAATTTACACCTGCCATGTCAGTCATGAGAACTTATTAGACGTCAATCTGTAACTTCTTCAAAACTATTTGATGACAAAACATCCATCAGTTCAAGTGGACTGTCACCAGTGGCACTCATTCCTATTGATGCCTTCAAGAAATTCGAATAGATACATGCAGCAAGAGTTCCTTCTGTGGCCATGCTCCTCTTTCCAATGTGTCATATTTAATCATGTATCTGTTAGTTTGCCCACTACAGAAATCATGCTTACTATTTTCAGTTCCCAAGATCTCAACAGCCTTGATTAAAAAAATAATGTGCTTTTTTGGATCCTTTTAGAACTATAAAAATTACTAGGATTCAACCTGTTAAGGTACAAAGAGAAGTATGAAAATGTATATTTGAAAATAACAGCAGTTTAGGTATAAGATTTTAACATTTTTCTGTCTCTTTCGTTCATTTAATTACTCCATCAAGGAGAGGAAAATTGAGAAAGAATTCACTTAACCATGGCTTCAACCATTTTTGCTTTCCTGAAGGCAGGTAGATTGGCAGGAGAAGAGATAAGGCTGCTAAGAACAACAAAGTGGAAATTTAGCCCTCATTCTGTAAGATGAATACTATAGCCTAACCTTTCATGTAGTATAAAATATATATTATCAGCTATGTACCTTGCTAAAATCAGTAATACTCTGACACTGAGGTTTTCAGCTGGCAGGGCTCTTAGTACAACATTTGAAATTGATCTAGACCATTGTATGAATTAATTTGGAACCTTCTTGTCAAAAACTGTATGTTTGTTATCAGTCTCTTAAGTGATGCTAACAGAGAAACACAGACGGTACTAAGATTTGACTTAACACCAAAGGAAGAACTATATACAGTAATAAATAGTTCCAACAATCACAAAATATAGACTATTTTGTATGATACTAACAAGAAAATGCTTATCTTTCATAGGGGCCACAATTCTGCCTACATAGAATTCTCCAGGCACTTAGCATATTTGATGATTTTGGGATTTTAATTGCCATAATGACTTATTAGATATTAAGGGCTATTTTCATACATTTGAAATATATGAGATTGCTGGTGAAACCCTAAGTCATGTGAATATTTTTTTGTTAACTTGTATGTCAGAAGATCAGGGATGAGAATTTCACTCAAGTAAGACACAAATATTGCTTCAGAAATCTAAATGCAGTAAAGATTCACAAGGCTTACCTAAATCTTGTAGTTAACACATAATTCTCGTAGACATTATCTTGAATAATTGACATATTGCTAACAGTGACCTATAAGTCAATGGAAATGAAAAGAAAGCCCTTCTATCTCTCTACAGTCCACCAGCAGCAATTAAGCCCTTGATTAACTTCAGTGTAAATATTAACAATTTTGAAGTGGGCTACATGTAAAAGTTCAGCAAAGATCTATTATCATGCGAAATTTGCACAATACTTTTGAATGCACTGAGAATTTGCGCAAAACACAGGGCTTGAAAGCCTTATTAAAAGAAAAAAATCACAAAAAAAATCACACTATGGTCATCATAAATAGCTTGTAATGGTATATGTATATTATACAGCATGCTAGCTTTTATTCTATATGTTTATATTCCAGTGCTAAACTTCGAAGTTCTAACTGGCTGACAACTTGACAATTCAGCACACATCCCAAAAGGAAACACATATTTAATGTCAATTTCCTGAAGAGGAGGTTAGAAATGTGTTTGAAAATTATTTTACTTTTTTTTTATCCCCCCCCCCCCAAAAAAAACAAAAAAAAAGTGCTCATAAAAATCTCAGAACGAGACCAGAGTGGAAATTTCATACTTTATCAGGACTGAAAGAAACATTCAGAATTTAGTTTAACAGTCTGACATATTTATCATTACATTAATATCTAAACTGTATTAAAAACTGCATTTCAGTACATGCAATGAGAAATTGGCTACACTACAAAAGCACTGATAATAGTGTTATCTCTTCTGTTCCAGCAAATATAACCTCAAAGAGGAAGCTTCCTCTATTGACAATTCAAAGCCTTCTTGAGTATTCACATTATGACTCTGACACTTGCATGACTGATAAGAGACAAAGTCAGAAAAAGTTTGAAGGTCATTCTTTTGTCTCCCTTGAAACTGGTATTTTTAATAGAATCTAGCAAATCTTTTCTGGCCAATTCTCTGTTGAGGAATGCCCTGTTTTTTTGTAGATATTAAAATGCAACTACTGTATGACTGAAAGTATTCTACTCCCTTTTTTAAGCCTGCCAAATTAAAATAAAAATATCAGAATAATAGAACTGACCTTTACAATGAAAAGAAGAAACACTGCAATTAGAAAATACAAATATACACACCAAAATGTTTGTTCTGTTAAGAAATAAAGCTTTTAAAACTGATTATGTAGGATCTACATATCAACTTGAATATGTAGTTTTATTAAAATTTCAGAATAGTTGTAAAGAATTATAAAAATACTAAAGGACTGAAAACAGTATTTGAAAGTCATATACAAGAAGATATAAAAATATTTCTATAATGTGACCTGCTAAATACAGAAAAATTATATTCATAGCATGTTAAGAAAAGCAAATTACTCTCACAGCATATTGGAAATAAATATATGACAAATGGGGCCAGGATTCACCCACTGTAATACTTGAAAATATGACAGAAAATCCACAATGAAACGTTTTTTATGTAGAAAGAGCACAACATATTTTTAAATTATTATCACACATAAATAGCATTTAGGTATTAATTTACTGTTATAGTTTCTCAGTTGAGAAATTAGATTTGACAACTAAACAAAAATTGCATCAAAGTTCTCTTCAGAAGACTTAAAGTAAGTCAAGATGACAAACTGAAGTACTCATTAAAATTACTGTCGATTTCAGTTAGCTATTAATTACATACAGACAGCCTCCCACCCCTCCCCAAGACATCATTTAGAATCTCTTCTCAACACCAAAACTGCTTTACAAATTTGTAATGAAGAAAGCAGTTTACCCTCTGGTACAGTCATTTTCTAAAAATTCATTGAAAGTGGCATTTCCACTGTCAATAAAAAATGACAAGATTGAAAAGGAAAGATCTTCAACTTCAGTAGATAAACAGTGTATTTTCTCATATGACACACAGTCTGGCAAAGCCCTTAAATTATGAAAACAAAGCATTTAAGTCAAGATTCTGAGAAGCCTACAGATGTTTGGTCTTTTCAAGAAACAGAGAAAACAGCAGTACAGTGCTACTAAAAAGCAGAAATAATACACCCTAAGGTGTATCTTAGTTTTGTTCATATGCATATATATATTATATATACTAGCAAGAAAAAGATATACATTTAATGATCCTTTACCAGAACATGCCTTGTAAAATATAAGGCACACCTCCTCTTAGGAAAAGGCATATCAGATACAAATTATGATTGAAATATCTTCATCGAAGTAGAGCCTCTTGTTCAAAATCACACTTTATATCAAAACAAATTTCGAAATTTGACCAGAAGAATACCAACATTACTGATGTAAAGATGCTTATGTTGAGCTGCTGAAGACTCAATGGCTATGTTTGTATTTGCAAGTAGTGCATACTAATTCTCCAAACCCAATATCCACATTATGCACATCTCAAGTGGTTCTATTTCACACTACTTCCTCTTTGGTCCAATGGACTGAAACCTTGAGCAGCTGTGAGTGTACTGCATGAACTCCTTGAGTTCACCTTTTGGCATAATTTCTTGCTGTCAGAGTTTCAAACCTAGGTGGAATTCCTTCCAAACAGCTTGGAGTCAACGTCCCAGCCTCGGTAAAGATGTTTAACAAAGGTGACAAAGGACATGCATATGTGGAGATTATCAGCCTTGGCCAGGTCTTTGTTTCAATCTTCCCCAGCAGGGGGAAGAGGGGGGAAAGGGGGTTGGTGTTTCTGGCTTTGCTCTGCGCAGGTCGAGGAGCTCAGCTCGGCGGAGCGAGGAAGACGGGGACACACACTCACTCGGATTCCAGCACCACTGGACACTGAATTTGTGTTCGTTTCTTCCCTTCTCGAACCCGACTACTTTTTTTTTCATCTGTGAGTGATCATAATCGCTACAAAGCTTGCCGTGAGGAAGAGAGGTGGGAGACCGCTCCGGTCTCCTGTGTCTGCGGAGGCAGGATTGGTACTGCTTCCTGCCTTCCCACTTTTCTCACGGGAGCCACCCTGAGAACTGCCATCAGCCTGAGGGAGCCCAGCCAGACGGGCGCGACATCACCACCTGCTGTCCGTAACTATTACTGCAACCCCTGGGAGAGAGTGCCCGCGGCGCAGGTGCCACAGCGCCACCTGCTGTCCGTGGATATAATGGCATTCCCCTTTTTTGGGGATAACCCAAAAAAGATCTTTTTGACTATTTTGTCTAATTATTTGGGGGGTGGAGGGGTTTATTACCAACTGTTGTTGTCTGGTTATTTTCTGGATATATATATATATATATATATATATATTGTGGCTAGGAACTGTTATCCTTTTCTTTATATATATTTCTCCCTAATTAAAGTTTT
>JAWWMP010000132.1:44590643-44633419 GCA_035047865.1 Dendrocincla tyrannina
ATATGGGGAAGGAGGGGAGGGAAGGAGAGGAGGGGGAAATACAATTATGGGAAAAGGGGGAGTGGCTAGCTTTACACAGTGACGCAGGGTTTGCATCACTGGCCAGCCAATGAAAAAATAGGGAATAAACACCCAATGGGGATAGGTTACTGGGTAGCCATACCAATGGGGATAAAATACACAAATACAGGGGAAATAACTATCTGTCTAATACAATAAGTCACTATATGCTATAGAGAACCTTTTAAAACGTACACTTCTGAGGTTTGAGGTAGTTGTCCATTTCTGATGTTGATTACTTGATAGCTAGCTCTATCCACTCATGAAACTGCTCATCCTGGTTGTTTTGGCAGTTCTTGAGACAGGGTTCTCCGACACTGTGCAATACATGCTATCTTTTCCAGAAGGTATGTTCTTCAATTTATACAGAAAATAATCCTCTAACAGTGGTTTGAATGCCTCTCTAACCTGCTTCTTCTACAATGTTTTTCCTCAGCTTTAAAGAGGGATTTCAACTGTTTATTCTTGAGTAAATGAAGCTTTCCAATACTTTAGCAGGGTTAAGGAATCATGAAAATAAACAGGAGAAAAAGCCAGCAGAAGTACAAATTAAAGTTTTTGTACTGTTTCTATTTTTACTCAAGTTTTGCAAAAATATTTGTAGGCCTGAATTTCATCTATTGGGTTTTAAGGGATGAGAGGAATACAGTGGAAACACCTCTATTGCTACCTCTAGGTAGCAAGACCTAAAGTGGCATATACATTCACATCACATCTTTGTGGTTATGTATTTTTCCAGAGCTAATTAATAATAATGCAAGTGCACAATTATTGGGATTTTAAATGACTAACAGCATAAATTTAATTCAATTCTGTTCTTAAATCAATTCTTAAAATCCATTATTAAACTGCACAGCTGATCCAATACTTGCATCATCTCCATTTGCTGTAGCATACTTCTAGTTAAATGCACATTCAGAGAGTAAAATAGCTCACACTGATGAAATTATCTCCAGTTTTTTAAAGGGCCATACAAAAAGGCTGTGAGTACTACCACGTCCAAATATTTCTGCACATTTCCAGCATTCAATTTTGAAGTTTTGATATTACACCCAAGGCATTTTAAAAGCAGTACACCTACAGGTCTTCTAAAGACAGTCTATGTCTTCGTTTCCTCATTCCCAGAATTAAAAATATCTTAAATGACAGCACTGTACAAGATCAAACAGTGTTTATTCAATCGTTACACCATTCATTGAAGTATTCACTGTCTATAAAAAAAAATAATAGAACTACTCTGATAATCATTTCTTCAATGATTCTGGTATTTAGGCATACAGAAGACTATGAACAATTCCTACTTTTAGATATCTATGAGGAATTACTCTGGTTAATATGAACTATGGAATACTTTTTTTTAAAATGTTTTTTATAACAGTGATTGTAAAAAAAAAAAAAATCATAAACCAAATTCATTCTATTGACCCACGTCAAAAGTGTGAGAGGCTGGTAAATGCACAGAACTTCCCTCTTAAACGGTAATCCTATTTTTTTTGAAATGTAGCACATTATGGTATGCTAAGTGACCTCAGGACCTGTGACCATGAAGGAGATTATTTTACGCTTTTATTTCCCGCTCAAAAACTAGACTTGCAAGACTTTCAATAAAGAACTTTTTTAATTGGCACTGTATCTAAAGTTAAAGAACTCCAGCCTTTAGCAGCTTTAGTACAAACATGGACTTTTAAAGGGAACACTGAAAAATGCCTTTTTTTTCAGTACAAATATACACAGAACTACAGTCTACTTCTAATGAATATGAAAGTTTGATTCTGTGAGTACTGAATACTAAGAACAGGTGATGCACATAAAATCTGCTTTTCAATGCATTTCTGTGCATAATATAAGCTTGACACAAGATGTTTTTAAAACCATTAAAGAGCAGATCAATCTCAGCTGTGTTACGCAGAAGCAAAGTCTAAGAAGGGCTACTGTTCTGCAGTGGCTTTTTAAGTGACAGACAAATGTACTTGTCTAAAGGGTAGTGCAAAATGAAAATAACTCCTTGTGTGAAGCCTACTCCTTTTGTGAACTTGTTTCCCAACAATGTGGACGTAAAGAAAGCTTGAATGCTGACCAGAAGCGAGGACAGAAGTTATCTCCTCCTCATGCTCCAAGAACATGGACAAAGCAGTTGAAAAACATTTTTTGTGACTTTTTTGATAAACACAGCTTGCCAATTACATAGCCACAGCAAGACAACTGACTTAGCAACATCTACTTCTAAATGTAAGCACTGATAATGCAACAGCCATGTAAGCTAGTCCCGTGAGCAAGATCTAACTGGAACTAATATAAAAAAAAAAAACCAAACAATCAAACTTTTCACCCAGTAGTTTAGAACAGAATCCCAACTGCTTGAACTTGTCCTTTGGACATAAGAGAAGAGCAGAAAGCTTTAATATTACTAACACATGTTGTATGGCATTTTTGATGACATAATGATTATAGAATCTGCAAAATAGGTTTTATATTTCCGAGATATTTTACAATGACTATTGAGAAGACAATATATATACACACATACTCAACTTGTTTTATAATTACAACCATTACAATTAACAGAAGTACAATACCAACCAAAGAACAGTAGATAAATATACTATATAAATAAATCTGAGAAATGCAAAAAAAAATAAATCAGGAAACGAGGTCCTTAATTTAGTGAAAGACTTTTATTGTTTGTTCTAAAGCTGAAAAATATTTCCCTTCTGTTATTGAAGCATTACTGTGCCAAAAGAAAAGTGAATACACATATGTTCCTTCAAGTAAATTTTCAGAGTTGCATTATAAAAATTATAAAAATTAAAAGTTATAAAAATAAAAAGTTATAAAAATTAGTGATAATTTTACTAGTGTCTTGGGGAAAAAAATCCCAAAACAAAACACCAACACCCCTCCCAACCAAACAACATCAAAGTAAGTTTAACCCAGCAGTCAACCCTTGCCTTTACCAGAGCACCTACTACCACATTCTGTTCATATGTACAGCCTTCCCAAGTACCAGCTTATTCTATTCTCATTTTAGTCTGGAAATAGGTTTTGCCTATCTGAACACATCAGCTTAAGTCAAAACCAGTTCCTCAGCTACTGAGGTTCAGACTCTGTTTAACCTTTTGCTGCAGTGGAGAAAAACACAAATGAGCATAGTAGTAATGTCATTAACCTCGAGAATGTTCATAATGCTTCAAAAGAATATATAAGGAAAATAATGAAAGCAGTATGTGTGTCTGTCCCTGACTACATTATCTACAAGATCTGCATGGCAACATTAATAAATTAAAAAAAAATTAAATCTTATGAATTATTCAAAGAACAGAAAAACAAAAAACATATAACCTGATGTTTAATATTTGTGAAGTCTGACATATTGATAGGTCAGATGTATAGTACCATCCTACTGCCCTTTAGAGGCTCAGAAGAACAAACTACATGTACAATAAAACTTTTTAGTTTACCTTTTAATTTAGTCCTTATGTCTTCTTCTACTGTATCTTCCTTCAGGAACAGTCAGT
Source organism: Dendrocincla tyrannina (assembly GCA_035047865.1). Classification (NCBI taxonomy): domain Eukaryota; kingdom Metazoa; phylum Chordata; class Aves; order Passeriformes; family Dendrocolaptidae; genus Dendrocincla; species Dendrocincla tyrannina. The sequence goes on from JAWWMP010000132.1 coordinate 44,594,219, forward strand.
TAACATGAAAGGTTAGCCAAAGAAAGGAATTAATGCTGGCACCAGAGCTAGACAAAAAAAAGTCAGAATAATTTTTGTTTCCATGAAAACATATAAAAATCATTTTATATTTAATAAAGTATAATCAAGCAAATAACTATTGCCTTGCAGATTAAAAAAAAAAAGTTCCTTATGTTCCAGAAAAAATAACCACCATAAAAAAAAATAACCACAATAAAAAGGTCCCTCTCTGAACTGGAAATTATGGGGGAATTAGTCCATGAAGGACTGACTGAACTATGCTGCTTCATTTACATTAACACACTCAAATGCACATTCCTTCTCTTGACATTGTTCAGAGGCATAAGAGAAATCTCATCTGTTACATCGAAATGACAGCATTAGAGCTTACTAGCAAAACTCTGTGGAAAGGCAAGAGCTCACCAACATAAAAATGCACCAGGTCTATAGCTCTACAAGGCTCAGCAGGACAGAAAACAGTTTGATAGCCGTTCACAAGACAATTCCCAACTGCTGAAATTTTACTTCAGCAAAAGTAACATCTGCACCCTTGTACTATAGATTACCTTTCTAATAAGATAATCCAAGAAAAATAGTGAAAAATTGAAAGATGATGTTGTGCAATAGGGAAAACATGTTCCTTTCCTCCTCCTTTACCTCCTCTCAAAGCTCTAAGACTTCAGAAGAAAACAAACATGCATAAATTGTTTAATAGCTACAGGAAGTGTAACTGCATGGCTCTATTCAGAGCAGAATCTCTACAGAGATAAATCTCAGCCTACTCCAGGCTTAATGTTTTCTTGCTTTCAGTGGGAATATTGCAGTAATATCATAATAATGCTCATGTCACTTAAGCAAAAGCATGCTGTCAGGAGCTCTGAAAAGCTGTACTGCAGGGCTAAGTCCAAATTTTATTAATGTCAGTGTTAAATTCTAAGTAAGAACTTGGCTAAATCAGCTTTTACTGAAGAGAAGGATAAACTTTATCTTGACTGTTCCTGAGGGAAATTAAAAACAAAAGATAAAAATAAATTAAAAGGTAAAATTAAAAGACTTCTGCGGATGTTCAAACACTGGAAAAGGCTGGAGAGTCTCTGATCATGGAAGCATTCAAAATTCTCTTAGACAAAGTCCTGAGCAACCTGACCACCTCTGAACAAACAGTTGGACTAGACAATCTTCAAAGTTACCTTCCAAGAAAAATTATTTTAATAAAGAGGGCTCTTATCTTTTAGAATCTACACAATCAGTAAAATCTGGGGAGAGAGAAAAACTAGATCACTGCCTGGTATTTAAGCTGGATTTAAGAAAATGGCTCTTGTTCTAGTAGTAACAGAACAACATGAACTGTTTTTTCCTATGTGTCATTCTGGTTTTCTGTCTTAAAAGTATATTTTACTGTATTGCATTATCATTCTATCTTCAGATACCTCATAACCACATAATTGAGGTCTCTTGACTTCTGACATAGAAAGAGCTGTTCTGCAGTAAACAGGTCTTTCAAATTAAACTAAATAGATCCTAGGAGCCCATCTACATTTAGGAAAAGGAAGGTAAAGAGTGGGGAATAAGAGACATTTATTAGTTAAAAGTGGTATCAGTCAACGCAAATTAGATTTCTGTTGTTACGAGAAGCAATTAAAATCTGGCAAGTTCTTTCTTTTTAAATTTCATTTTATCATGATAGATTACTTGCTGAATGATTACTTGTCTAAAATCCAGTTTTACTTGATAAGAACACATTCCATCTTTACTGAGACAAAATAACAGCCATCACAATACAATGCTACTATGTGAACTTTTACAGCATGTATGAGTCCAGGATCAACCATTATAAGAACACAGAGGTTCTAATGCCTCGTCTCAGCAACCCTTCTGTTATGACCATTTTCCTACCTCCTTTTTTTTCCCACAATAAAAAAAAAAAAAGTCCAAAATATTGCGTAAGGTTTCCCTGTTCTAATATCAAGGCGGAAACGTGTTCTACAGAATGCCAGATACAATCACCCTTGCAATCTCAAAAATTAGGACAGATGTCTTACACAGGTTAAAAATTTTAGTTTAGATATGATGTTGCCCAGTTGTTAACGTGCTGAACTGTTAACAGAATTGTTTTATACTAGTTCTACACCTTACACTGTCAATTGTACACTTTTTTTGACTAAATCATGACAGAAGTTTAATTTAAAGGCTTGCAAAGCTCTTTAGCTCTTGTAACTTCTGAATAGATTCAATGCATTGATAACCACAGGAAAGTTATTTCATTAAAAATACACAGAACATAAATAATGCACAACTCATTTCTATCCAGCATGTTAATATAAATAATTAGCTATTCCCTTAAAATTTGAAGAAGTACTTTCAACAATACTACGGTTGTGATTAGTGTCAACAGATGCACCAAGATATAGTTGTAATAAAAGTCAGACCAATCTCATACCTTATGTTAGGTACTGATAAAATATTTATAAACTTTTTTTTTAATTAAAAAGAAAGAGAAATATATAATAATATATCACATATTAAAGTGACTTTTGTATGTATAGAAACTGTTACCAAATAGTCTTGCCACTTGCAGAAAAGTCAGGGATTAAAAAGACAATCTTGGCCAACTGTACTTCAAGCAGGCTTCCAGATACACTGAAGACAAAAGGACAATGTATTTACTGTGCCTTACTGAACTTGAAAGAGTCATTCTTTAAAACCATTTCAAGAAATGGCTCTATATATTTTAATTAGACTCATATGAAACAATTTGTATCAGAAACGATGAAGCATTAACCTTAGTAAGCGACATTTTATCCTGCTTAGCAGTAGAAGACTAACACAAATTAAGACTCCTAACATCCTTAGCTGAAACTTTTCAGAGTATCTTAACTTTGCATTGACAAACACAAAAATGGTACAAGCAGTCAAATATATTTTTCTTTTAACTTCAGAAACATACAGATTACCACATATCTATCAGCAAGAAAAATGAATAAAGATCAGTGGTTATAAAATTGTGAAAGGTAAGTAGGGGGAGAAAAAAGGATGAATCAACTCTACAGTGGAACAGATATTTAATATATTGCAAGGTGTTCTATCTAAAAGATAAATTGTTTCCTAAGGACATAATTTGTGTTATGCTTAAGCAATTTTAACAATCTTTTAAATATAAGACAATAAAAAAAATCTAATTAATATAGTGGCAAATGATACCATTGTCCATTCCACAAAGTAGCAGCTTATGTAGGAAAAACATCTAATAACAAGTAATAAAACCATCATATTTTCCTCTTCACACAAAAACTTTGCCAACTTCTACTAATTTTTTCTCAGAGAAGGAAAGAAAATTATAAGCTTTGGAAAATATGTTAATTCAGTATTTTAGTTCAAGCTTGTCCTTTACTCTGTTCTCCTTTACAGTAAAATTTCAACCATTTTAAAAAAACAGTCTTAAGCACATTACACAATAAAAATTGTGGAATTTGTATGCAAAAAAACCAACAAAAAAAAGGTGCCAGTCCATAGACAGATATACATAAATGCTTTCTTAGCCACTGCTGATATTTGATTAGAAGCTGATAGAAATGTAAGGAGAATTCTTTGCTACTAGATCAATTAAATAGCAGCAGAACTACATCTGTGGAAGGCTTAAAACCATGTAATTGCTTTCTCCAGCTCTCTTACTTGTCTCACCACCAGCTCTGTAGAGAACAAGTTCTGAATAAAAATTGGAACTCTCACAAGACTTCATACACAGACACCAGTAGGATGTTTAGTTATCACTCTCAGTCCCAGTAAAACAGGAACACATTTTAGCGTCACACAGTTAGTAAAGGGCCTAATCCTACCAAAATTATTTGGCAAAAGATTAAGAACTTCAGAAGTTAAACAGAAATAAAGAATATGCCAAGGCAGAAGACTAGCACCAGTTTCAACAACCTAAACCAGAAGTGAAATAGCAAACAGTGTGATTCAACTTTCTGCATCAAAATGGATGCTGCTTTCATGTAGACCCAAGACCTGATGGCAATGGGGAATAAAGGAACTAACTGCAACAGCCTAAATAAGAGAGCACATTGACTTCACAGAACAGATCACACAGAAATACAAAAATATGGTTAAAAAGCTTCAAACAATATAATTATAGAGTTAAAGTAGTTTAGGCAATCAAGCAAAGAATAACTGCGGTGCACAAGCCAAAAATTTTAAGAACTGGTAGTTACTTCCACAAGATACTGGCAATAGTAAGTAGTGTTGTCTAAGCAAAGCAAATAGAAGTCTTTTTATCTTTTTGGGAAAAAAACCAAACAAAACCATGAGGAATTTAAGAAGAAATTGCCATCTAAAATTACAGCAAGAACAAAGAATATAATAGGAGATATTTGAGGCAAGGAACAATTTATGAAGACAGACTATTTCCACTTTCAAAGTCTGCTGGCATATCAGGCTAGTACAGAACTGAACCACTAGCTCCTATGAAGTAACAAAAGCTAAGAATCAGTAATTTTGAACCTAACAATAAAACTATTAAGCTTGGTTCTCCTCTTAACCCCAGAAATTTATGTGGCAAGACTGTCAGCAAAGTTTCAGAGTATTACATACGAGTAATCCTTGTACAAAATTGGCATGCAGATTTGGAATTGCTGTGAAATGCTAGACATTGGAAAGGAAGTGATGAGTTAAATTTCATCCAGATGAACAGTAGTTGCTGACTTAATTCACAAAGTGTTACAGTGAATTATCATGCTTGAGTAAATCTCAAAGAAGTGTTAGATAAGCACTTTTATGACTTCAAATTCACAGAAACATAGATAAGTGCTAGAAAAATGAAATAGGAAAATGTGCAGAAGCGCCATTTGAAAAAAAATACCCACAATGTAAAATAGGCAAAGGTTGATAGAATACTTACTAAGCTTCTAACACTTCTAAAGTTAGAGCTTTAAATTAAAACTATACTGGTCAGTGATTGCGTAATTAAAGAAGGATCCTGGTCATCCTGCATCTATCCTTTTTTTACTTCTTAGAATCTGACTGGTTCTACTTACTGACACAGCCAAAGCTCCAAATAGGTAAGAACACTGACATGTGAACAAGGAGAGACAGATAAATCAGAGGCACAAATAACTTACCTGAAGTCATATAATACAGAAAAACCAGAAAAAAATGTATGTATGTTGACCAATACAATAGGTCAACATACAAAATCTAGAATTTTAAAACATCTTTACCGTCATTTCCATTATTTAGTTGTGTGTGCTAACATTCCCAAAGTAGCAGCTTTTCAGACACACAGGACAGAATTCACATTCTGAAAACTTAGACAAGCGAGCACAAACTCAGAAGTACTTTTGAATTATTAAATGTAGTGCATACTTCAAAAACATGTCTTTGAGACAGGCAGTCTGTAAAAACTAATTTGTCACAAATGGTGCTTTTTCTATGCAGTATTTCTCTTTTCTGTCACTCCATAGGAAAGCAACATAAATTTAATATTGCAAGGCAGTAATGAAAAATTCTAAATTTTCATAAGCAGTGTTTTATTTGGCTTATTTATTGTATCATTGATTCTATTTCTGAATAACAAAGTTCACAGATGAAATCCTGTCATTTTATTACATCAATATGCTACTAAAATGATAAAACGTTAATGCAGATTAGTCATCATATTTGAACCATAATTTTTTGCTACTACAATTAAGCTTTGACACAAAGAGAGCTTAAAATAATTTCTTTCTTTAAGACATAAGAGAGTTTCCTTTAATTACTGATGGCTAAAGCTGAAAATAGCCTAACAGGCCACTAGTAATGAATAAGCTTCCTGATCACTAAGTTCATTGCAAGTTCTGTAGATTCCATCCCAAGAAATTGATTGAAAAATGATAAAGAACAAAGCGTGGTTGAAACTAGAAAAGGTCCTCTTTAGTTTTTTGGCAGGCAAAGAGAGTTTATTTTTTTGAAATGTGATGAACATTTGCTAATTTGTGAGCAGGAAGAAGCAAATAAGGTCATTCTTCAAAAGCAGCAGTTGTAGAATATAACAGTAATTTTTGCAATAGTCAACTTAGTAAAGCTGCTGAAAAATTTAAATTGAAGGAGTAAAAAGATACAGAAAAAAGCTTTCCATAAAGTTCAGCAAAAGAGTTACAGACATGATGGAAAATGGTACAAGGCACATGAACATATTTGGCATCTCCTTTTCTAACTAAAGTCCTCTGGAGAGGAAGGTAAGAAGTTAAAAACCTCAAAGGTTTGTGTAAATGTAACCTGAAAGGAAAAAACAACACAAATTTGGTTTTTACTGTGTGAGGGAGCATGTCCCTACAAAAAGACAGAATATCTGTGTTTATCCTTGGGCAGCAGAAATTGTGTGGTATGAAACGGTTTATCACATATTCACTACAGCTGGGAGCCTCATAGAGAGAATTTTGAAAAACACACGTGTCATTGCTCAAATCACAGATGGTAGCACCTTTTAAACATCTGAAACTCCAAAACAGACTCCGCCTGCAATTAGAGACTCAAGACTCTGACAGACTGTGATACAGAACTATGGAATTGCAATTACTTGCAATTGTAGACTCACTGTAACAAGTGACTGTCTATATAATGTTTTCTCTCAAAATAAAATTAAAATAATGCACTCACCACTTGTCCATTCTGAGGATTTTTATGTGCATATGGTGGTCCTCGGATGTGATTCCACATCTGACCAGATGTCATAGCAAATACAACACACTAGGAAAAGTAGAAAAACAATATGCTCATTAATTTAACATGATAGAAAACGATTCTGCTGGTGGTTCTTACTTTAGATAGACAATAGTTTCCCTGATCAGACACAGTATCTACCTCTATTTAATTTTAGGACCGTGCTTCACATGTGTTGCTCTCATAAAATTCTTAAGGATTTTTGTCATTCTGAAAATGAGTCCGCTCAAGACAGATTTTTCAAATCTCACTTGAAATAATCCTAGATTTATGTGCCACATTTACACATCTATATGGCAACCAGCACTTGTAGCAGTAGAAGGCATTCATTGCAAATGTTCTGGAAACTAGTATTCAAGATTTATACAACCTTTCATGAAAACATTTCTGCCTCTAAATCCTATACAAATCTTTAGCTTACTTTTTTGCCTTCAGGTGTATGAAATGATATATAAATTCATAGAAAAAATCTAATTATTAGAAAAATCCCTGTCCTATTTTATGAAAAACTGTCATATGAAATTCTCATTGTGTGTCCTATGACTGTGATTCATTTTAGCTATGACAAATAGAGTTGTTGAGTTGTTAGAAAAGTGAAATTCCCTATGGAAGACTGTGAAGTTAGGTTAGAGATGCATGACGATGATAGAAAGAGACCGTAATTTTCGTAGAAGACCATAAAGCAGAATCTACATGACAAACATCACAGTCATACCAAGAGTCATTATGACTCTCTAAAAAGGAAAACAAAGTATCTTTTGATTAACAAATAAGAAAAACAGAAATAAGAAATTTGTATCATCTAAATATGTCTTTTATCAGTATAGATAATCCTTACACAAACCACAAGATAATTTAAGTACAGTTACATATATGCTCATCTTTACTGAACATCAATATTCCCAACAGCATACTGAAGTCATAAAGATTTAGGCAGATAGACCACAAGTATAAAAATTCATACTAAAACCCTTAAGGAGTTTTCTTTAAAGAAGGCTTAGTAACACATTTGCAAAGTAAACATAAGCTACTGTTGCTCTGTATCCCTGTAAATGCAGCATTGCCACCTCTAGTAATATGAACAAATTTTGCAAGGCCTTACTACTGAATTTTGTTGGGCTTTATTCAAATCTGTCTTGGCTGTCCCAGTTTTAGGTTTTGCTTTGGTTTGGCGTTTTGGTGGAATTTTTGGTTTGTTGTTGTTGTTTTTGTTCGGTAGTTGTTGGGTTTTTTTAACTTGTTTAGCTGAAACAGCAATTTCTCCAAAGATCAAGGGATTATGTCATTTACATTACATTTGCTTATCTTTGCATGACTTAATTTTTCCCCTCCTATTCTGTTTGGGATGAAATAATCATGCCCAGTATAGTGATGTATTGCAGGCAGGAGATGACAGGATAGCTAGCAGAACTGTAAACACAGGATGCAGTGTACCAGTATGGACTGACAAGAAAGGATGCACAAGACTACACTGGAGACCCCAGGCCTACAACTATTACACCAACAGTAAATAAAGAAACACAGACATAGGTCGTCATCAAAAACATTTTTAAGGCTAACAAAGAGAACGAAGGACAAGCAACCAGCATATGCAAGATGACTCCCATTTAGCCATTAAATTTTCATATAAAATTTAGTTGCAAATCAGTGAAGGAGGCACAAAGTGTAAAATAGCCCCAAGTGCACTCTAAAACAAGGAGGAAGAAAGCAGTGGTATCATACTTCTCCCAGCAAAGAACCTGAATGCTGTCAATTCACCATAGTACCCCATCACCCCAAACCAAAGCCAAAGAATGATCTCAAGATCCAGAGAGAAACAACAGAAGAGTAACTGTGACATCAGAGGAAGGCAAAGATACTAAGAAGTGTGTGCAGAACCATTTTAATCACGCTGTTATGATTGAGACTTTTTTCTCTTGTAAATGAAAGAAAAGATACATTTTCTTAGATGGTTTAATTATAATTTTTCCTTGTAGTGTTAAGATTTTACTTACACTAAGAAGATGTTCTTGGCTTTAAATATAAGGTGTGTTTCATTTTTCCCTTGGCAGGATTTGGAATGTTACAGTATAGCAATTAATATGGCAGATATAGGCATACAGGTAGTAGTTATTAGCAAATGGATTACATTTTAATTAAAAATATGCAACAAAATGAAAAGAGTATACAGTGACATTACTGCAAAAGAATAACAGTTATTTCTATACCTTGCAGAGTGTTTTAGCAGAGAAATTTATACTGCCATTTTGGTGATGAATCACACAATAGATAGCTTATGTTAAAGCACAAAAGTATAGAAACCAAAAATGTGGGTAACAAAAGTGAAGTGTAAGAGATATTCTGAAAGGCAAAAAATTAGCTGAAAAGTAAAACACTGAAAGATAGCAGATGCATAGAATACAGAAAAACCTGTGGTTCTCTGAGAGTGAGTTTTCTATGAAAAGTCATTTTTCTAATTCTTATTGTTTGAAATTTATATTATCTAGTGCCAAATCTGCTTCCATATGGAAAGAGAAAAAACCTCCACTCCAGTTTATATAGTGTTATATTTTATAAAGGACAAATCTCCCAAATTACCCAAGATCTTTAATGCTTCTCAATATAAATACCATGCTGTGAGACAGCGTAACATGTAACAAAAAAAACATCTAAGAGACCCAGTGGTGGGGAGAAGAAAATGTCAAGTATTAACATTATTGAAAAGCAAAGACTTAATAATATGGTTATTTAACTTGAAGGTATCTTCCATATATTCTTTCAGTTCAGATTGCCAATGACCAAGAAAACTATTTCAGTATACCACATACTGGATCTGCAATGATTTCTTTTCATCATGCTCCTTTTTATGGTGTATTTCAAAATTACTTTTTCAGAAGCCAAAGAACATTCTCTAGCTTCTCCCCTGTCCTCTTCCAATCTTCATCTATTTTAAGTATCCTAAGAACAGAGCATTTCCATCATATCCCTTAAGCAAGCACTTGGTATGCTACAGTTAGCACTTGACTTTCAAGCTCATTTTGCTGTATTCTATATTCTTCTAGATGCAATTCTTCTAGATGAATTACAATCATCTGGGTAAAAATCCTCAACATTAGAAACTACAGACTTCTACTGTTTGTAGATTAATTCCTACAAATGACTGACTTATAACATGTGGTTAATGACTTCATATTTGTTCTCATGTGCAGAGAAATGGCCCCTTTCTGCCGTTTTCTTGGCTCTTGTCAAAGTTCAAAGGTTGAAATTCAAGAAGATTCAAGCTGAGGCACTCATCTCTGAGCACAATGCCACTTTTTCATAGCAGAGTCTGTAGTTCAGCAGTTCTGCAGAGAGGAGTACTACAGACACATCTTTCATCCATCTGCTCCTTTCTTTCTCCTTGTCAGACTCCAGAACAGCACTAGGTGCTGGTGTCACCTGACATATCAAGGTAGTTCAAGGATTTTTTAGGGTTCAAGCTATTTTAAGAGCTTTAAGATTTCAGTAGCTTATTCTGCATCTAAATGATGAAAGCAAATGGATTAGATCTACACTGTTTTTTTTTACTGTTTAGCAGAGACAGGGAGAGAACCATGATTTGCTCCAACATAACATGATTCCAAGACCACATGTCCACATGATGTCTTCAGTGGCAATGAAGTCCCCTCCTATTACCAGTCCTAGCTGAGGACAGTGTATGTGCAGGCAGGTCTGCTCAAGGACCTTGTTAACAAATTGCAAGTGGTACTTTCTTGATGGCTTCCAGCCCTGGTTTCACTAAAGGGGAAATAGTTTTGAGCTCACCTGTGTGGTGCATTTGTGTGTAAACCACGAGGCTCCTAAGAACAGTTGCAAGGTAAATTAAGCACCAAGAGTCCCAGCAGAACACTGAACTGCTAGGAAGACACAACTTCTCGGGCACATCATCAAAATTTCTCAGCTGTTCTTGGTTTTGCAAGCTTTGTAAAATGATTTATGTGGGTTTAATACATCCTTTCTCAATGGCATAAGTTTTGTTTAACACTGTCTGCCAGTTCATTAAACAAAATTACTAGAGATTTAAAAAGCCATTTTGTATGCATTTTGAAGAGAAGCTTCCTATTTAGCAGATAACATACAAAGCTGATAATTAGATTTCTTTGCAAGTTGGGACCCAAGAATGTGGAAAACACTTTGTAACATAAGAAAAATGATAAAATTTTTGATTCACTTATGAATCAAGTTAAATTCAAGGATAGTTGCAAAAAAAAGAAAAAAAAAAAAGGGGAGACATGGGCAGCCAGTTCTGCACCTAATTTCCCTGTTGTTCTGTATATGTAAGTTTTAACCATTTCACAATTATTGTTTTAAAGAAATGTAATCCTTCCTATTCAGTTTCACTTTCTTTTTGTACTCATGGAAAGCTCTCGAGCTACGAGATTTGTACTCCATTTCTACGTAACTATCCATCTTAGACTTATTAGAATCTCCAGTGAGAGATACACAATTCAAGAACAGAGACTACAACACAGAAGCAAACCAGAAAGGATTTCCATATGTGCACCTCTAAAACCTTTAACAACAGGAAGGAAATTAACAATCAGCATTTATTGCTGTTCTTTTGAGATGCCTCTCTACTCACAAAGAGGAACCTGACTACTTCTATGTGTACCTTTGAATAAAACACACTACATTTTTATCCTCATTCCCAGGAAGGGGTGCAGAAGCCACTAATAGCCATAATACCCTTCAAGCTCTTTTGGACCAATAACTGATGATGGATGTACTATGTGGTACAGGTACTGTGGAGCGGATCAGCACAAAACATCTCTCATGCCCATTAACTCTTCCAAGAGCAGTAAACACACACTTTGCCCCCTCATTCAAGTGACCTGACATATTTTGCCCAATACAGTCAGCTCCTAGGGAGCTGCCTTCTAATCTAAGTACAGATTTTGCCTTCCCAGATTTCACAGGTATATAGGCAAATCTGGAGTACACACATAAAATAAAACTGAAAATTATATGCTGAAAACCACAGTGACAGTCTGGTAAAGAAAATGCTTTCAAAAGATCCCTGGTTGCCCAAATTGTAGCCAACAGATAAATGCTCTCAGCACAAGTACTGTTGTCTAAAATGAAGCAATTCCTTATCTAAAATGTTAGAAGCTTGCCTAGTTTATACTGTCTGACCTTTTCTTCTCTCTGCTTAAGAAATTAAGAGTCCTGACAAGTGTCTGAATTGTTTCTTATTATCAGTATAAAATGACAGGGCTCTGCAAATATTTGAGGACTGAAGTCCTTCCTCACCTTTGTGTTGGCATGTCAGAGGGAAAAATACCCAGATGAATAGCAAAATTGGAATTAAACTCTAAGATAATCTGGGAGATAAATTTTGCATGTGATCTCAAAAGATGTGTTTTGGGATATTATGTACTGTGACTCAGTCATCCTGATTTGCCATTCTAAAAGTCTTCTGGGCAATGTTGCAAATGAAAATGCCTAAGGCATACAAGAGACAACCAGCGACTGCAGTGCTTCAATGAGGGGATGAAACTGCAAATATTGCTGTTGCACAATCTAATGTTGAGAACAAAACCAATTCAGCAGTCTTGTGTGAACTGACATTGGAATCAATGTATAAGATGAAAGCTCTGGTCTTCCTTCTGAAAGTCTATCAAAACTATTAGATGGATCATGCATTCCTAAATATTCTCCTAAACAGTGCTGAAACTGATGTCTATGAGACACAACATTTTGGTATCGATGGAGTTATCAAATAAAAACTCCGCTAGCCTTTCTGGGATCCTCTGTTCTGCTGGTAAAAACAGAGGTGTTTTATGCAGAGAATTTCCTACTAGTTCTTAGGAATAGATCATTCAATCAGGCAGAGAGAGGCACCATCCAGTTTTCATTTAAATAAAAAGTATTCAACATTTGAGAAAAGCTCTTCAAAGCAAACTAAGAAGCCCTAAAAAAGCAAGAAAAAGAAAACCAGAGAGTTGTCTGTTTGCAATGATACAGTTTTCAGTCACTGAATCCCAGGATCTCTATGAAAAGGTTTCTGTTGAAATTAAAAAAAAATGTTATTTTCAATATGGTTAACGAATACTAGCTACCTAGCAGCACACCTCCCAAAACACAATCAAAACCCAAACCCACAATTTTAGAAAAGTTTCCACGCTTTCTCGACTCTGCATCATCTGAAAAAAGGAACTGCCAATAAGGAACAAAACAATTGCCAATACTTCTGTTAAAAACATAGGCTTCCTGTTTTTATGCATCTTGCCTGGCTTTCCCTGCTTAATTTGTTTTTCAAAGTTCAAAAAGGAAAAAATATTAATGGAGAATATAATGATTAAAAATTAAATATTTACTACTTATATCCTTCATAAAAAGCATCTCACTAGACACTATCTTCTCCATTTTTCCTTCTACTGAGCTTTTATCAAAACAGAAGCACTAAGTTAAACTGATAGAAAAAAACCCACAATGTAAGGCAATCATAACTAAACAACAACTTAGAATGAATATATTAATGACTGTCCATTTTCGTCTATGAATTGTAACATATTTTAGTCATTAACTGAGGTCATCTGTGCAAAAGCTTGCAATCTGGAGTCCCTGCTGACTCCATCAAAAAGAAGTTATAAAATTAATTTTTATGTCTGGTTAGATCTGAAAAAAAAACCAAAAGGATTTCTGGTAACTGTATGATCTGTGACAAAACATCATTTTGCAGAGTATAGGGATTTCAAAACACTGTGAAGTCCTCAGAACAGTAACAATTACAATAGTGAAGCATTGGCTAGATGTCATGATTAATTACCAAATACTTTCAGAGATAAGAACATTTTCTAAAACATCCTTAAAGTGCTATTAATTTTTAAAGTAAACAGAATTTTACAGGAAATAATATTAGCAACAACAATAAATGGTTTTAATGCCATTTTAGTTCCTTGCTTGTTGATACAATCAGGAGGACGAAAATTACTGAATGGCATTAACAGAATTCCTTTAAATATTTGATTCTATTTGGACACTGAACCTGTCCACAGGAGTTCAGTGGAATGTGATTATAGGGTTTTTACACTGTAATTTGAAGTTACATTCAGATGCAATGTTCAGCTGTTGAGCTGCTGCTAAGGAGAACAGCAAATATTCTAAGAAAGAAGTGATGTATTAATTTTTAATTTGAGAATTAGTTATGTTTTCAACTATTTATTGAATGTTGCCTGTAATAGAATGATTTTATGATTTTAAGAACTCATTTTTAATCTCTGCAAGACAAAAAACACAATTCCCCAAAACATTCAAGCATTAAACTTTGCATCTGAAACTCTGAGATATGAAACTGAAATGAAATTGCTGTCTCCAGAGATACAGTGCATGGTTAAAAAAAAGAAACACCACTGATTACATACCTTTATTTGATTTTTTTGATTTTGAATTTTGGTATGTCAAGTATTGTTTTACTCAAGTTGTTGCTAAAGATTAGGAGTCCAAAATATGTGTAGACTGATACATATCAAATCTGAGCTTTTTGGTGGTAGTACATCTTTAAAAAATAATCTAGAAAAATATATGGAACTAAACATGACAAACTTACTTTGGAAAAGAAATGTCAAAACTCTGTGCTAGAGCTCAGGATACTCCAAATGACATCCTGGAACAAAGAAGACATTTTGCCCCTGGCTCTCTAGATCAAAAGGAAACCTACTTGAAAGCTAGTCCTACAGGTGGTTTATTTGAAATCTTGTTCTTTATTCCTTCCTCAATGTATAGTGTAGATTAACAAACTGCTTAAACAAAGAATCCATACCAAGTACAATAGTAGGAAAAGCTATGATAGCACATGAGACAGAAAAGCATTACCAGTAGCTACTGCTCAAGAGTAATGCCAAATATTAAGGAATTCTGGACAAAAAGCTTTAAGATCTTATTAATAATTTAGATATAAAAATTCATTAGTGTTTAACAAGTAGTAGGAAACTTTATCTTTGAACCTATGTAATAAAGGCTGCAAAAGGCCCATCAGCTGAAAGTATCACAAGAAGAAGGTATCCTCTCATATTATTGAATCAAGAGAAGAATAGTAAACCATCAATATGACATGGCTTTGAAAAGGCAAAACTGATTATAGGATATATCAGTATCATAATTCTAGAAGAGCTAAAATGCACATAATTACAAAATAGCTCAGATTGAAAGAGACCTCAAAATACCATCTGGTCCAAGCTTTTGTGGGAAAAGGAGTCTAGATAAAAAATAAATTATGAATGCTGACGCACAAATAAACTCATGTACCACCTTCAATGCTAGCCATGTGCTTTCAAGAGAGGTCAATTCATCCTGATAGAAATTGAGAAAAAAAATCTTTAAAATGATCAAGGGAATAAATAATTATTTCAATGGCAAAAGAATAAAAGTTTGGTTTATATTGCACAAAACACATGGACAATGTGTTTATAAGTACTGTTCTCAATTGATATAACTACCAGTACAGCAGGAAGGAGCTCTATTAAGTAGTAAAATGTTGGATTGGACTCAACACTATTCTAGTGCTGATAACCATGCTCCTGATGCCACACCCCTGAAAATTAAGGCTTAGATGCTGCTCCTCAGATTTTTCCTCTTCTGTCCACCACAATAATGTGTGTAATGAGTAATGAGTCCTCACTGATACACTCTAACTATTCTTGCACACTATTGCCTGTCTGAAACTGCCTAAAAGCTGACTATGCTGCACAGTCCTGATTTTTCATCTTTCAATTCAGCTATTTGAAAACTATGATATAAATAAACACACTGCAATATACTATTAATCAAATTAAACCGTAATTCATTACTTATGGTTCTGAGGATTTAGTTGACTAATATTTCAAAAAGACTTGGCTAGATCTAGTCTTTCCTCAGAGCTAACACTCTAAGATCATCCTATTCTCATTTAAGTTAACTGTAGAATGTTAAGGTCACTACTACTGAAATCAAGCTTTGGAAAGAATTCCCCCTTTTTCTTTGTTCCTCAGATATTTTATCGTTGTCTTATAAACATATAAAGCCTTTGTTAGTTTTTTCAAACTTTCATTACTCTAAAGTCTGACATCAGTATCCACACTAAACTAAACAAAACATTATTGATTTTACAAAAAAAGGGCAAGTTGAACCATAGACATAAACATCAATAAAACTTATTATTGGAAATATTTTCATACTAAAGTTCAAACAACAATCTGCAGCTATCAGTGTTGGCTAATTTTCAGTGAGTCACTCATGGTAACTGATACTCCCTGCTTATGAGAATGAGACCCAAAATCTAGATTATTAATCTTTTCCTGATAGTATCATTCTGAACAATGTATTAATCCAATGGTTTTTAATTTACCATGCAAGTAATGAAGACACTTGTGCTTGGATAAGAAACTAATAAAAAGCAAATTCGTAAGGACAATCTACATACCAGAGCTGCCATGGCCCAGCCAGTTTTGTTGTAGATGAACTCTAAATTATTTCTTCGCAGATACAATAAGCCACCAACAAGAGATACCAGAAGGGCCAGTGCAATTGTACCAGAATAGTTAGGAGGCCTGAACACTCTAATCTGGAAAAGATAAATGCAAATACAGGTTGCAATAAATGCATACATACGGATCATCTTCCATACAGACAAGTACAGAATGTCTAAAATCTGGTTTCAGAGTCAGCAAGACTAATCCCTAAATATATTTAAGTAAGAAAAAAATAGTACTATAAGCACACAATATGGAAAAAGTTCATGCATAATTTTGAACTTTTCAATTCTGAAACATTATTTCTTCAACAAATTTGCAGGCTGTGTCTGAATTAGAAGCAGCTACATTTGAATCTACATGTTTTGTATATGGTCTTGCCAAGCACATTTTAATTCTTAACAAATATCACTGCTTGTTTTCATCCAGAATAAGATTGCATAAAATTGAAAAAAGCAAGAATGGAATATAATCTGCAAACTGCAGAAGTTACCGTAAGTGCCATGAACGTTGTTACTTTTATACTGTGTTCCAGAACCTTCACTTGACGAAAGAAGTTAAGGAAAGACAGAATTTGTCCTCAACCTGCCTCAGACTACAAAGACACATTGGCTTCAACTTTTAAAACTGTTGAAAGACTTACATGAACATCTGTTCTGTCAGCTATCCATTTAGCTAGCTGCTCAGCTGCAAATCCGATTCTCTGCAGGTCAAATGTGTCAGCTCTCTTGGGTTTACCTTTTGGAGGAAAATGCATGAAAGTCGGAGCAGAGTTCATATTCAGCTACAAAACCAGGAAAAACAGCAGGAAAAAAAAATTGTTATTCCATCATCAAAATACAACACAATATCCTCAATAATGCAAGTCCAATTAGCACAAAAATATTATTTGTGTCCATACATTTTTTAATACAGCTTCATGTATAGTCCTTCAAAAAGAGTGCTCAGAATATTCCTTCCAGTAGATTCTTCAGAATGTTTAATTATTCAGAGTATTTCACTCACAAGCTTTTCTGAGTAAGAGTATCTTATGCCTTAAAGTTCTCACATGCTGTAAGACTTTTCCTGTAATTGATAAAACAGAGACTGTGCACTCATCCAATCTATTAAAGTATACTAGGTCATAATTCTAAGGGAGTAAAGTGGCTTGATATTATTTCCTTGCCCAGTTCTCATGAATCTAAAGTTAACTATTCATCTAGCCTTCCACTGGCTGCAAGATTGACTAACTACGAGTGACTAGTCTTTTTTAAATCCAGAAAGACCTAGATAACAAGTTTTGACTACATAACTTCCCATAGAAACTGTTTATTTGTGTGCTGATGTCACTGGAACTATTGAAATGATACCTAAAATTTCTCAAGGGTGATAAACAAATAGATTTACATTTAAATTTGTCACTTGAAATTTTGACTTCAACTCTCCTAGGTGTTATAGGAGAATACAATTGTACTATATAAAAATTCCTCCACATTTAGGGCATCTCAGAAAAAGTACAATAAAGCATTTCAAAAAATTGAAATTACCATAAACACAATCAGGGTAAATACTTAAAGATGATGCAATATGGAGTTCTTTAAATAAAAAAGGCAGAGTAAGCCTGTTTGTTTCATTCCTGCAAAATGAATTTTATATCACATTACCAAAACTTAATACTAAATTAAACACAGATCTGAATTTATCAACAGAAATTACCAACTATTAAAATATTTTCCATCTAAGCAAAAAAAAATAGCCCCCTTCTTTACTGAGCTGTTTTGGGAATAAAAAATATTCCAAGAAGGGCTAAGACAAACATTGTGATAAAGTTAATCATTTTATAAGATACAGAAACCTTCTGACATTGTACAGAGTTTGGGGACAGTTGGTCTGGAACTGCTTTACGATCTCTCTATAAACATAGCAAAAGGTAAAAAATCCAAATCACATTACTTTTTGAGTTTTTTTGCTATGGCATCACCATTACATGACTTCTTTGCACACATAAATGTAAGGTCAGAACTGCATTTGACCCAAATCCACCTTAAAATAGTCATTAGTATAATGTATTCTTAACACTGTGTCTCTTAAAAAGAGTAAAACCCTTACATATTCATGTTTAATTTTGTCTACATGTAAATGTAACTTTAAATCCATAGCATTCCAATTAAACTGAATCTGTGCCCTGTTACACAAGGAATAAGTTGAACTGAACTATTCCAACATGCATTGATTGGCTTAAGGAAAGATCAAACAACGTGTTTTGTATTATAACCACATAGGTTACAATAATACAAATTTCTGTAAAGCAAAATTTTCAATTTGTAAAGCAAAATCTTAAGTGACTAATAACCATTC
Organism: Dendrocincla tyrannina; assembly: GCA_035047865.1. Lineage (NCBI taxonomy): Eukaryota > Metazoa > Chordata > Aves > Passeriformes > Dendrocolaptidae > Dendrocincla > Dendrocincla tyrannina. The sequence continues at coordinate 44,612,719 of JAWWMP010000132.1, forward strand.
TTTACACAATTTCAATTGAAAGTACAAATATTTATGAAACACAGTAATTAAACTTTTTAAAGTATTTTACAAATAAATATTAATCTTTTCCCCTGAACATATTAAATGACACACTTCACCAAAAGGTGTTTAAAATATACAGAAAACTTCAAAGGTTTTCAGTCCTCTTAATCTGCATTTTTAGCTTCAATCAATGGATAAATATCAAAGACAAGCATGTCAATATTTAGTATTAATTTTCAGGGGATGCATTTTGCCTTAACTACTTAGTTTAAAAGAAGACCTTAAACTATTCTCCAACAGCTGATTTTTTACTTTTCATAGCAAATATATAAAATGCAAAGCAGTCTCCTCTCTTTTCCCTGAAGAACTTTCAGGCTAACACAAATATTACTGAAGTTGAAGAATATTGTATTACATAAAAGCAATTAAAAGGCTTTTTTAGTTGAGCTTTTTACCCTGAAAGAGAAAATAAAGGAAATCTTTACATTCAGTGTTATTTGTAACGTTCTTAGTTCTAAAGAATTACATTAACAATTGTTTGGAAAAAAATTTGCACATTTATATTGCAATATATAAATAAAATACACTTGGAAAATACTCAAAGTGGTTAGGGGTAGAGTTTGTCTTTGTTAATGTCGTAGAAACTGTAGTGCTTTGAACCAGAAGGAAATTATATACAAAACACAGAGGTACAGATGTACATATAGAAAATAATTTGTCTTGTATTATTTGGCAAATCAACATGTAGTTCTAAAAATTAACAATGCTTTACAGTATTCAACATTTACCTGTTGAAAAACATCTGCCCCTTCATCATAATCCACTATTGTGAAAAACAGTTTATTTGAAAAAGCTGACGAATAGCGCCATGAATTAGCCAGTACTTGATATTCTTCATTAGCTTGCCTGTTAAGGAAAAGAAACAAATGTACACCCATGTGGCATTCACTGGCAAAAAGTATTCTACAACCAGCTGCAACTGTTAGATGAATTACATTTTCGGTATCATTCGCAACACCCATACTATCAATTAAAAAGTTTCTGCTATTTTAAGCAACTCTTTGCTTCAAACTTGTCTTCTCCAACATTAGAAGCTTGTTAGGTTAAACTACAGCAGAGATGATGTTAAGAAAAGTTTTCCATATTTAAAAGTCTCAGAAAATAATAGATAAGTCTGAGTGACAAGTTCATGAAAATCGTTGACAGATCCATGCAAGGAAATGCCTATGTGGCCCTTGATTACAATATCAGGATTTACTTGTTGGAAACAGCTAAGCATAATGAATTCTGAAACTAGTGGACAAATAACACAGAACTGTGAAAGCAGTAGTCTTCCTAAGACAGCAGAGCCATAAAAGGAGAGCCAAATAAACTGCTAAGCACAAGGGAAATGATCCTAACTAAATAAACAGTAGGCTTGTAAGTAGCATAATAAACTTCAGATTATTTCTCTAAAACTTGTTTTAAAAGAGATAATTTTGTAGAACATACAGGATTATGTAAGGGTTTTTATTATCACTAGAATGTGATTTGCTAGTACTCAAATATGTCAGAAAAGCCCTTCTGGCTTTACTCATGGGTCTATAATCGGGTCAGATTTTCTGGTGTTTTGCTTGTTCACCAGTTCAGTCTAAATTAAAAAAAAAAAAAAAAAAAAACAAACACACAACCTACCAACCAACAAACAACCCTCTCCTAAACAACCAGAACAACAGCAAACCAAACAACTTTGTCCTGATTGCACTAAGAAAGTAAAGGGAATTCCAGGAGAATAATCCTGGGATCTTTATCAGAAGAGACATTCCCTAAACACAAAGAACCATAAAACCACAGGTTTTTCCATAGGATAAATCTATACGAAAAAAAAATTTGAAGAAAAAACCCAAACAAAGTGAAAGTACATTTTCAGTACTTTCAAATTTACACAGACTCCTTTGCTAATTTCCATATTACTATTTAATCACATCTACTGTAGAGGCCAAATCAGGCAACTCATCTTTGCATATAGAAAGACACAGAAGTACTATAAATAAATGTATTCTGGAGCTTTTATTAAAGCAGTGTTTCTAGAAGAAACAGTTCTATGTGTTTGATGGTGCAGAACACTGTTTATTTAAGAGCTGCAAATTCAAAAATCTGTTTGTTGCAAGAGAAACTCTGCACTAAACATACAGAACAGAGAGTAAAGAAGGAGAAAAGCATTACAGAAACACAGATACCACAAGACCTTCCCCTTTTCCTCATAACTGAAATCAACCTCGGCATGACATATATTACATACAAACTCCAGCACAATTGTGTAGCATTAAGAAATACATTGCACATGAAAAGCCTATCATAAAAATTCAAGGGTTAAAATGAAAAATTATGACCTCTTACTCCCACAAAGAATAAATAACATGAAGTACAATAAATCTCAGCTTTCAACGTTACCTGACTCATTAAAATTTGCTACTTAACACCCATACTCAACAGGCAGTTTGCAATTAAACTCCCTGGAAAAAAAAAACACAACCAAAAAAAACAACCAAAAACCCACCAAAAAACAATTTAGGCATTACTTGGTTATTTCTAGAAACAGATATTATCACTAAGCAGACTCACATATTCACTGTCATCCTGAAGAGGGCAGTCAGACAACATCAAAGGAATGCTTTAAAATCTTAAGTAATATCTGTAGTCCACTCTTCTGATAAGTCTGCTATATTAAAGCTGAGCCATTTTTATTATAAGAACAAGATAAAAATCACTTCATCTTGATGCCATCATTCTTCTACCTTTCACTTGTGATGAAACAGTATTTCTGGGAAATTCAGATACTCCACTTATACCTCCACTATTTGAGAGGACTCGTGTTGCCATTGATCTCAATGCATTTTGCAGCTTCAAACTATTTTGAATTAATATAATAGATACAAAGTATCATTTTGCAAAAGGTTGCCTTATATATTCTGTAACAGAATCAAAGTACAATTTCATCTTCACAATGAAAGTAGCAATTCTGTAATGCATCTTCAAAGCAGCTCTTGAAAGATGTGGAGAAGGATTGAAACAAGGAACAGAAGGAATACAAAGTTAAAGAATTAGCACATACAGAACTGACGATCATCCTAGAGGCCACTATATAATTTCCAATTGATACAATGCAGTTTCAATCACATTAATACCTTTATGTAGCATTGGTTCATTTCTTTCAGACACAGTAACACAAAAAAGCATAAGCACTTGACTGAAAAAAAAATCAGTCTTCAATTAAAAACAGGCAATATCAACTCTATAATTAGGTCATACCAATTCTGTCAGTTTACTTCTATTAAGTAATGTTAATTATATGAAATTGCTATATTAATTATATCAAATACTACAAAGGCATGCAGCAAAGAACTACAATTGGTTTGAATCCACCAGAATAACATATTAGCACTGCTCTTATTTGCTTGACAGGATTTTTTGATAGATGGAGAACATTTGAATGTTATTGCTCTCATAGTCACCTCAGGAATTTAATCTTAAAAGCAATATAGGAACTAGCAACAACAACAGTAATATTGACCAGATACCAGAAAATGGTGGCTAGATCAAAGGGAATGCTACTATTAGATTTAATCAGAAAATTCAATATACTGGAAATTAAGCTGCTAAGCAAATGCTCTACAAAAATTCTTCCATTACATAAAAAGTGCTCATGAAATATTAAAAGCTTTATTTAAAAAGATTAATTATGTGGGTATCTATGGCAGTTAATCAGATTTGTATAGCTTGAGCTATATTTAATGAGATTAATTTCATTCCATTAGTCTGACGTTATAGTAAGGAAAACACAAATGGGATATTAGGAAAAGAGTAAGAGCATGGAATTATTTGACAAAGAAAGCAGTAAAGCATTATTTTCTGGCACACTATGGACTGTACAAAAACATAAACGTACAGTTGGCACAGAATGCACTACAAAATCACCTACCTGTTCTTATCTATCTGTTCAAAATAAACTGTGAACAATGCTGCAGTTTTCTTCCAAAACAACCTTTCCCTTTTATTTGGAGTGGTGTTGCCAAAACAAAAACAAGGGGTTAAATGCCTGTTTTCACATCTTCTCATTGTCAAGAAACACACATAATAGAGTGCATGGACACCAGCTGGAAACTACACTGGTTTTGCAATCTAGATATCTATAAAAGGGGAAAGTAAGCTAAAATCCATGTTATTCCATTTACAGCATCCCATGAAATTTTCAATATTCTGCAAAGGAAAAGAAGCTGAGGTCCTATTTTGTAGAAGTTGCAAAGTAAAAAAATAAAAAACTGTGATCACAGTAAGAACAAGGAGTCTCTTATGATCCAAGTATAAAATTACCACCTTATTAAACGGGACTCATCAATACTTGTATCAATATCCTGAAGTATACAGGAAAAGCAATTGCAGAACTTTCAACAGCTCCTTGCACATTTCCTATTCCTTCACTGAACAAAAGTTCAAATGACAATTCCCTCTCAGTATATTTAAGAGACCCATCAATAATTTCCTCACCTCCTGCTTTTGATCAAGCAGCAAAAAACAGACAGAGGACCCTCTTTCTTCTTTCTGATGATGCCTCCTTGATTGTTACAATCCCTTTTGCTGTTGACCTAATCTTGGATTGGCTACTTGAAAACATAACTCTTTTCTGAAATATCTTTTTTAGCAAGGAAACCAACAAAATTCCTCTCTTTTCAGAATTTAAAAAGCATGTGGAATCTATTCTCCCATATTTCACTAATTTCTTCTATGCATTGAGTCAACAGCAGAAGGCAGCTACATTCAGAACCCTTTATGAAACACATACTACAACATTAAGCCCAAAACTTAAAAATACACAAACTATATGTTGAATTATAACTTACCTTTTAGATAATACCGTAAGAAGGAATAGCTTAAGCAGTTAACTTTGAACCCATTCTGCAGCAAGCTTTTTGCAGTAACTACAAGCTTGTTCCAAAAGATGCCAGTAATAATTTCTGACAGAATTCAATCTTGTCACTCAAATTAAACCCAAGTAATCTTTAGAAAACATGTCCCATACCTGAAAAATTGACTCATCTTTCCCATATTCTACATATATTTTTAATATAATTTACATGTGTATTTATACACACGTGTATTAATACATACACACACAGAGCTTCAGCCCATGGGAGTAATCAGTGCTCCTTTCAGTATAACAAAACTTCTGGCACTTTTAAAAATGCAATAGTCTGGTCAACATAGGGATGAAGAAAACTACTGGCTACCCAAACTCCTCTTCATTACAAGCCACTTTTATCTTTCTTCTTCATTAAAACTCTTTGCACAGTCTTTGCAAAATCGTGTTTTCCAAAAATCTGGAAACAGGTTTGCTACTTCCACTGTAAAATACTATTAAACACCATCCAGAACTGAAATAATAGTTTTCAGGTTGTGCAGTTTACAAGTTTGTCTTCACAAGTGGTCATCTGACATTACTATAGTCTTTCTCTGTTGAATTTCCATACTTTTCTCCGATCATTTATGATGCTAATCTAGGCTTCAATCTTGATTTGCTTTAATTCAAACAGGCTCAGTTACCTCTTTAAAGGAAATGTGGGAATTCTCAGGCATAGACAAGCCTAGTAGAAAGTACACAAAACAAAAACTGTTTCAAGTAGCTTTAAATTCACAGAGACACATGTCTAATTTACATATTTCAACCATAACAAACTAGTGGCACAAGTCAAGGTATAAAGCTGATCCACCGAACTCAGTATCTTTGGCCTCTGCTCTGAGCTTTTCAAGGAACACTAAGAAAAAAATCAACACAAAATAGGTACCTTTTTGTTGATGGATTTCAGCTGTTGGGGAAAAGCTCAAGTCAATTTTCAAGTTCAGCTGCAATTTTCTGACCCAGATATCTCTTCCTTAATGGAAAGAGCCCAGCAATGAATTTGAAAAATGAACCAGGCAAAAATGTGAACTGTTTGGCAAAAAGAAGACATCCCTCATATGCACCTGTATTCAAAGCAGAGACGGTTGCTTCTGCCAGTCAGAAGAGAGAAGCAGAGCTTAGAAAGTAAAACAAAAGACCTCATAAAATTTGCTTATGGAGCTGTCAGATGGTACAGCAGCAAACAAAAAGTAAAACATTAATTATAACAATGAAAGATGAAGAGGAGCAGTTGGTATCAGCAGGATAGAGCTAAAGGCCATGTGCAGCTGAAAAATGAAGTGAAGCAGGGGGTCACTGAAGTCTGGTTGGTAAAAAGGTGTTGATCACTTTAGGAAAATGTGGTGATAATAAAACAGAAGAGCAGATTGCAAGCCTCAGGAAGATGAAAAACACAGAAACTGGAAGCACATTTCATCCAAAAATGCATTAAAGTCAGTCTAGTAGTTACCATTTGCAGTATGCAACACAAAGTACAGGCTGAGCGAAGATAATGTTGTCAGAGTGAACGTTCTTTTTTCCACTTTCTTACATATAAAATTTTTTCTTCAGTAGTGTGACTGATGTGGGTAACAGAGATAAACTATCTAGTTGTGTGAAGACCTAAGCACCAAGGGAAAAAGGTAGATGATCTTACGTCCTGAGTTGTCACTGTTCAGAGCAAGATTATTTCTGACTGCTCATCCAAACTGATTCAGCATCACAGTGCATCAAAGGGCCCTTTTAGTATCTGCTTCCAATGTGCTGTTGCAAAGTACATGCATCAAGAACAGCAATAACAGGTAAAGTCAATTAAGACTAAACAAATTTAATTTTCTGGAACTAAAACAGTTTAATCAAACACATTTCCAAACATAAATGGAAAAAAAACACTAATCTTAAGCCGTTAGAAATGCCTTCAACCCCCATTTGAGAGCACACTGGATATCTAATCTGTTATTGCTAATTCATGCTTCAACACCAGCTAAGTCACATTGAACTTAAATAATTGTGTCAACAGGAAAACTGATATTCATGCTACAAGTTACATGGTTGTGAAGGCATCAGATGGGTCTTTTGGATAAGAAAATTGATACCTGTTTGTCCACAAAGCTGGATAAAAATGCTTTACTCTAAATTCTGCTTTAAATATTCTTTTCTTCAAGGAAATTCCAATACAGAATTTCCTTGGAAAAAAACTCTATAGAGACATGACTAGAGGCTCTACTAAAATGTATACAGAGCTGCTGGTTTTCAGAAGCCTTCTTATGTTAGGACTAGATAGATTCAGGCTGAAAGTATATTTTTTAAATACAAAAGCTTTATCAAAATACCTAGAGTCCCAAGGACTTCTTTGTATGTGGCATTTTAAATGTAAGTTGATATTATTTCCATATACTTTCACAAAGCATGTGATTTATGTGATTGATGTTCTAATGTCCTACTTGCTGCACAAAGAAAATTCTTAGATTCACCTAAGCAAATTTGGTCAGCTTTTCACATGTATGTCCTTGATATATGGATAGGTGAACTCAATGAAGTTTATCCAAAATCTAGAACTTCTCCAGCATTAAAAAGGGTAGGAGGTCACAGGAGGGGAGAATCCTTCCTTCTGGACAACATTTAAGCTACAGTACTTCTCAGTAATGGACAGGCACGATAGTCCTTTGTCTTGCAGAGAACATGGAGCACCAAATTGACTTTGCATTCACTTGGAAGGAATTCCAAAAGTCACACTAACTTTCTGAAAGTAAGAAGCTGCCTCTCCATCTTTGATGCCACCACCATTCAAAACACTAGCCAGACCAGTCATATTGCTTTTACCATAAGCAGGGGCTCCTTTTAATGCCAAACAGTCTAAATATAATGAAATGAAAAATCAGATACACGAAGGATATAATTTCTTTTAACAAGACAGGACACACGTGATCTCTTCTTGCCTCAAATGTGCCCACCTACAATGGCTTGCTCTAATGACTAGTAGTTTACATTGCTCTTTTCCAGAAGAGGGCCGTATTTACTGCTCATGGTATTTATCTTGTTACCTTGTTATTTATTGCTCCCCCTCTTTTTATATGTAATGCTGTATTTTTCATGCTTGGGATTTAGCCCTATTCAACAGCAGCACACAGATATCGTTTTCTTCCCTTTTGAAAATTCTGTATGTTCTCTATTAACTAGACATTTAGAAGCAACAAAATAGAGAAATGTCAAGCCTGGGCACCAAAAGGAAACAACAAAACTTTATTTTATTTTATTTTTTTTTGGTAGAACCTCCTGCAGTGCACAAACTAACCAGGCTCAGTTTTGAGGGGGGAGAAAAAGTTCTAATTCTTGAGACATTAGTCAAAGATTTCAGCCTGTTTGCTTTTTCATATTTGGAATTTGCCATTGATTCTTTTTGTATGCAATTGCTCTGAAAATATTTTGACAACTAGCAGTTAACTTAAATCTTGCACAAAAGCATCTTCACAGAACATTACAGATTAAGTTAAAAAAATCTATTTTTCCTTTAGGCAAGATGGCTAGTGAATAGCTAACAATCAAGTAATGCATGCATTTCAGTTCTGTATATCCTTTCAGTGCTCCTGTCCATTAATTAGCCATTGATTTGAAAATGTCGATTTTCCTGATAATGGTTTTATGTGCAGTATGATCAACCTCATTAAATTCCTTTTATTTCCCATGAACAAGCGGATAGCAACTTCACATTTATTTAAACAAACCCAACTGAATGTTGTATGCTGATTTTTCCTTCATTTTATGTTGAAAGATTTTCAGTTGCTTCTGTACGTAGATGTCTAGTCTGGCCTGTTATAAGATGAAGCTTACAAGCTCTTTTTCAGTGCAGTAAACAACACACAGTTGCAAGTAAAATTAACTTCTTTAATAAAAGCAGTATTTATGCTGCTTTCACATGCCCCACAAAAGACCTGTACATAGTACAGGGAAAGAATTTGCTATGGCCATTATAATGATAAATACAATGACCTTTATAAAGCTGAACTTCATGCATCTCCTGTAGTTTTATCCACTGGTTAGGAAATAAGGAATGATTTAAAACAGTATGGTAAACTTTCAACTCCTATTTCATCTCCTAAATTTGAACTCTAGCAACACAAAGAAGAAACAGCAACTAAAAATTCATTTGACTCAAAAATATTGTAAAGTTTCTGCACCTAATCCTTCATCTTCACAGTTCATATGTGGAGACTGAACTAATGGAAAGGCAGTTTACAGACTTCTCTTAAAACTGACCAACAGACTCCAATGACAGAAAATTAATCTATAAAAAAAATCCTATGAAAACCATATACAACTACAGGTATACAAGTTAAAGTTTCTGTTGCAAATGCCGCTAACACATTAGAAATCTAACAAGTTGCTATGTTTACCAACTTTGTACATTGTTTAAAACACACCTACTTAAAAACAAGAAATAATATTTCTTCATATACATCTTGTGTATTTCATAGTTTTACAGAGTATTTTGCTGACTATTCAAATACTGTTTAGAGCTCCCTAAACAATAATCCAATCTATTACTAAATACAGTAATTTTTAATGCATATTTTGTCTGAAGAAGGTTTTATTAGCACAGTTTTTGATTCAGTAAGGTCATTAAGTGAAAAACTACCTTTCAGTCCCTTGGCCTTATTTCCCTGTCTATCATTAGTCATTTTTGGATTAACTTTTTGAGCTAGGAACTTGCACAGAAAGATCTTGAACTTAGAAGAACAGCAGAGCCACTCTAATACATATTCTAAATGGAGCCAGCAGAACATTTCAAAGTGCCAGACAGTATTCCACAATAAGCATGTCATTGTGGAAAAATGTGCTTGCATGTAAGAACTGTCCAAAGCTGTGAAATCACAGACTAAGTCACATTTGCACCAGAGTCTTCGACATCTCTTACTGAAGAGAATCAGTGAAGTGTCATATTATTGAATGGTAATGAATCACTTCTGTCACCAAATGTCTTTGGAAAAATCATGGTCAACTGATAATAAAATAAAGCTGACTTCTTAAAGAGACAATTGTCCTCAGTTGCATACGCATTATTCAACTGTAATTAAAAAAAAACCAAAAATAAACTTGGAAGAATCCCAAAATGTGATATCAGGATTAAATGACAGTTGAAAAGATGTTGTAACAAGCACGAGCTTGTTGAATAGTGTGCATCTATCCCATGCAAAGAACAACCCTACTCAGGGTATTGCACATTGATTCAAACATTCACTTGAAATCTGGTGAGGAAGATGAGAAAGATCACTACGGTATAAATTACCTGCAAACAGAGCACTGCCGCTGTGGCTGGAGAGCAGTGAACATCACTATCACGGAGTAGTTACGGGGTGGAGCCTTCACAAATCTTCGGAATTTGTCTCCATTCATGCGGATGACTGAACGCCTTGAGCTCCACTCCATCAGCTGTTCCACTTTCTCCGCCAAAAGATTCTGTAATTGAGGATAGGGATGAGGAATGTTTAAGCTTAAAGTTTAAGTGCTTTCTACCTATATTCTGCTTTTTCACCCTCAGAGCTCATATAGACTTAAGCTGGAAGCTATACATAGATGTAGATAGCACAGCTTAACTTATAGCACAGTTTAGTCTTTCATGCAGACATGGAAATTTTAGCATTTAAAAAAAATAACTCAATGTGGTCTTAAACAAAAAGGATACATAAAATGAAACCAAACAGGCTGCTGCCACAGGCAAAGGAGTAGAGTAAGGTTGACTGCCTTAATATAAGTTACCAGTACAGTGATTATTTAATTTTCATTTTAAAAAATTGATGTTTTAGAAAACGTAGCATTATATTTGTTCTATTGAGTAAAAATCACAGCAGAATACTGTCAGTCACTGAAAGAAAATTGTACCTACAGAAAGAGAAATAGTTACTACATTCAGAATTTCCTACAAGTATGTACCATATTGAATTTAAATTAATACAAGTTTTATATTTTGCTACAGACAGGACTACACTGTCATATAAACTCATCTAGGTACATTATGTTATGAGAGCAACATTTTGAGCTGTTTTCAAGATAAAGAACCCAAAATATTTTCACTGAACTACCACTGTAAGAAAAAGACCCTTCTTCGTATGTTGCTTTTCTTCTGCTTGAGAGCATTTCATCACATGAATGATTTAAAAGCAAGCTATGATACAGATTAGAGGACAGGCCTCCATATCAAACTATTCCTATGAAAATCTATTTTTTTTTTTATCAAGGAAGCCTGATGTTACACACGCTGAGAAGAAACCATTTAGTTTCCCAAGTTACTGAGGTTCAACGAAGTTGCACTGACCATGCTCTAGGTGGACTGATAGTGTACCAGGATCAACCCAGCAATCTATCTTGTTTTAAATCTTCAGTTCTCTGTCACAGACACTGAGAGCTGCCTATGTCAAGTAAGAATTCAAAAAAACATGGAGAAAATTGGAATGTTACAAGTCAGAAGCTGAGTGCTGAGAGAAGGTGGGAAGGACAGGGAGGGGGACAGACAGATATGAACAGAAAGTGAAGAAGGGGCACCAAATAAAAGGGAAACTAAATTCAGAAAATTTGAAGATCTGAGACCTCTATTAAAATACACAAATTAGTGAAAGGGTTTACAAACTGATGAGGCTCCACGGTGGAGGGGAAAAATAAACTAGCTTAAAACACATAGTGAAGTGGGGACACTGAGAAAAGAGAACACAGTGACAGGCAAGGCAAGGATAAAATTCAAATACTGTGTAAGAACAACCAAGAAAGGAGACATAGTGGTTTTTCTAGGACTCTTCTAAAGAATGGAATGAAATAGAAAAATTAGGTCATCTAGTAACATTGTGACAAATCAGTCATTCCATAAATAAGAGTAGAGATAGATATATAAGGGGAAGGAGTGAACTGCAAGCATCAAGAAAAATTACATTTTGCCTGTCAGATCTTCCATCTTAAAAATTATCAGAGCCCCTGAGAGCTCCTCAGGCACAGGTCATCAGAAGGCTTGGGCCCAAAAGAAGCTTTAATCAGTGTAAATCATGAACAGTTCTAAGACAGCCACATTTACTTGACCCTATGAAACCTTTCTAAAAAAAATCCTTTAGGGTTTCACTCCTTTTCTCAGAATTTAGCTGATCTTTGTAATCACAAATGTAAAGGAGAGATTACAACCCTGTTTATCATGAGACTATACATGAATCAATTAATTCTATAATTTTTCTTCTGCTAAAAGACATGTTTCTAGTAGTTTTGCTTCAAGATGATATTATGTAAATTCTTCTCTTTAAAAAATAATCATAAAGCAGATTACATAAAAATGAAGCCTCCACATCTGCAAGATTTCCTTGAATTAGCAGTGTCTGAAGCAAATATGTGTTCATTTCAAAAGATTCACTAGTTTTGCATCAGGCACTGCAGCTGGTAATGTGCAATAAAACATAAGGAGCTAAAAAGGATGTGAACTAGTGTGTTCCAAAGCTTTAATAACTGAAGCAAAAAGATAAACCAAAAGGAATTAATAGAAAGACAAAACTACTATATTAACACAGGGAGGATGCACAATATTCTACTTGGCACAGAAAACCAAACACTTCTCAGAATAAACCTTGTTCAGAGAAAAGAAACCCATGAAAGAGTAAAAAGGGTATGACAGCAAAAGCATGATCTTGCTGGAAGAAAAAATATAAACAGGAGCGGGAAAAAATCCAGCTCTATTAGTGCTACATAATTTGCTTCTATAAAACAAACAGATATATTGGAAGAGTCTTACTCAGAGAATTCCCAATCCAAGTTTTACTCCGAAGCTTGATGCCAATAAAAAAATTGCCTTGATTCTTTCAGATTCAGCCATGTGCAATGTCACCTTTAGAGAGCTCTTGTGCAATACTCTCAAGTTCACCACAATACTCTCAACCACTTGTATCTTTTGTTGCTGTTAATTTGTTTATACATGCACTAGCTAAAAAGCTAGTAACTAAACTAACCTGTGTACTGTAGTAGGTAATCAAGCTAGAACTTCAGGAACGTAGTCATGAGGTAAAATTTATATACTTGCTTCACTGCATTCTGAAGCAATCTCCTCTTTTCAAATAGAAGGTTATTGAATAGATTGCAGATAATTGCTTACATCATAAAACATTGTGCTATAGGCTACACTTCTCTTAGGTAACTGACAAGACTTCAATATCCTACCAACTTTTTTCATACGTTTTATTCCAGAAGAGCAAAGGGAAGATACTGCTTGGTTCTCAAGAAAGTTTTACCAGATTTTCTATATCATATAAACATATTTTTAATGGGCTTACATTATTGAAAATGTATTTTTAATTAATTTTCTTCTTTAGACTTCCTTTCTTTTACTTTGCCTTCAGTCAGAACAACTTCACACAGGAAAAAAAAAAAGCAAAGAACAAAGTCCCAATGATTCACTCAATGCTTCACTGTCCAAGCTAGCCTCCTTCCACTTGAAACACACAAACTCCACCACTTTGCTTCTTTCAGGTTTCAGGTCTTTCTGATGTAAGAAGGTCCTGAATACTGCTCAGAATGTGAACATGGAATACCAAGACCTCAGCTCAGGGTCCATAACTGTAAGATGAGATACCTATCTAGGAAAAGTCTTCAAATAAGTTAGCCAGGGTCTCAAACTACTGTTTACTACTAATAAGGCTGAAGCATTGGTTATTACCAAGCCATTACCTTTTCCTGATGAAAATTCAAATTCACTCCAGCAGCTCAACTTACAGTTTCTGGAGTGAAAGAAATAAAGCAGGAAGTTTCTAATTAATGATTTGATACTGGATTTGTATTTGCTACTGGAGATCAGTTAACTAGAGATTTTGTTGAGTGTTTCTGAAATTATGTTGTTGCAAATAAATAAAAACAAGTGAGGTGGCTTGACTTCCATGTTTCCTTTATGCGTATCTTACCAAAACCAACTAAGGCAGATCAAATAACCACCTTTGATAAAAATTCTGCTTTGTTCACTCAGGTGCATCAAATACCCGAGAAATGTTAGCTTTGTAGGCAATTATTTCAGAACAAGACTCATTGTAAAAACAAACAAACAAAAAAGCAAGTGATAAAGTATGTAAAGTATCTTGTAAGTATGTAAGTATCTTTGCACTGATAAAGTATGTAAAGTATCTTGTAAGTTTCTCAATTCAATGTATGTAGCTTAAATTCCAATTGATTTTAACAGTCTCCTTTTTAGTCTTTAATTAAAGGAAGAATAATAGTATAGAGAAACTAACTGTACTAATAAACACATTCCAGCAGTATGTTGTAAGAATAGTTAATTCCTCTAAAAATATGTCTGACAAACATTCATATGTAATTGCTGACCTCATGACATTAATGGCAGAAAGACAATGGAATTAACATTAAAAGTGTTTTTACAGGCATTCGTTCCTCTGTTGTCCTTGTTCACCTGATGTCTACATTTAAACGTCAATTACACCACCAGCATACCAGCATCCTTGAACATATCAAAAATAGTTTTATCATTTGTAAAGCTCAACAAACAATAACTGCATATACTCAGGTAATTTCCTATAAAATTTCCTACACACTAAAAAGGGAGGATACTTTCCTGCATAAGCCCTCTAAACAAGGTTTCATACAGCTCATGGACTTGAAAATGCTAAATAAGGGTAATTTCTTTATCTGTCCAGACCTTCACTCCTCTCTCTAGAAGTTCCTAGGCTACTCTGAAACCTGGCAAAAAAGATATAAATTATATTTCACTATTATCAAAGTTTATTCTTCTTCAAATTAAGGCATGCACCATCAGTAGCCTTTATTAAAAGTATTTTTTCCTTCTTTTGAACCTGTCTTTAAACAGGAATATAAACCATGGGTCATGGCAAAGTAGCAAACTGTAATTTCTTGATTCACAACCCCATGTCTAATGAAGAACTCCAGGATTAAATATCTGAATATTCCAGAGAGCAACATATTTTTCTGCAGCAGAAATTAGCAGCATTTACATCAAATTCTGGAGGCATCAGAAGCACAGTACAAACTGTTCTATAACTCATAAGGTCATAAACTAATTCTGTTCAGAATGGCTGTATCAATACTGCAAATGTTTTCTTCTCTCTTCTCTTCCACAAAAGAAGAGCATGAGTTAATGGAAATACTACTAATCACTAAGACATACAGAAATCTGTTTGGATACTTTTTACCCTTTCAGATTATTTATTTACTAAAAGTTATTGCCTGAACATAACTGAGAAGCCATGTAAGCTGGCACAGTATGACTGACTTGATATTATGCTCCATTGAATCAAAGTCACTTTGCTGTGACTGAGGATTTACGTTTTTGAATCAGACACTGGTTTTCATCTTTATGTAAGATAGCCTACATTTTGTGGCACTAAGCCTGAAAGTGTCCTTTTAAGGCTGAGTAGATAAATTAACAGAGAACTAAAAGTACTGAGGGATTTTTTTTTTTATTTTAACCTATAAGTTGCTCTATTAGCAGTCTCAGAAAAATCTGGTTGATTTTGTATTACACAAAGCTGACATTTTCTGAACATTTACAAGGAAGTATTAACATTAATACTTTTTTCCACTGTAGAAAATGCAAGACAGAAAGTAAGCTGCATAATGGTTTACATCGATGGATGGATGTCGTTCAGCTGATTTTACAAAGACCATCAATTTTCATGGAATACAATCAAAAACTGACCATTTATTTCAAAATACAAGAAATTCACCCTATTTTGCAATTACTACTTTTTAAAATTTTCACAATTTGTCACAAATTTTATGATAACTTACATTTACTAAAAGATAAGTTCATCTAATTTAAATGAAGTCTGTAAAGTCAACATTATGAATTACAGAGTAGGGCTCTAGTACTGTAAACAAGCACACAGCTAACCTCAGGATATATAATCCCTACTGTACTGCATTAAATAAACTCAAGTTAAACCATTTGCATTCTGTAGAAATTAGCCTAAGTAAGATGCCTTATACAACTACAGGCTTTTTCCCTATTGTTTCCTTTTTCTTTTTTTTACAAGTGTGGAAGTAATTAAAAACATAATGAGAAATATCAAAAGGATGAATTATGAATTAGAGAAAAGACTCTACAACAAAAGCACCAGTTAAACCTCAAAGTGTATTTTGCTTAGGTCACCTCTACACTGGAAGGATATTAGTCTCAGGAGAGTGTAATATAGGACAACCAGGATGATTCCAAGAATACTTGTTATACAAAGGCTAAAAAAGCTCCATTTATTCTCAGTTGAAAACACTTCAGGGTGACCTAGCAAAAACATTGCAAAAGTTCTTGACTAAAGATGGGAAAAAATCTTCAGCTAAATATTAAAATTATGCACTAAAAGTTAAAAACTAACACCCTACACATATATTTCAATTCATTAAAATGATCAAACTCCTAATTCTAAGTGACTGTATATTTTTTTCAATATTCAGAACCTTCAGATTCCTGGGAACCAGATACAGGGATACCTTGCACAATATTAAGATTATGATTTTTAAGCAGATACTTCAAGGTAATTGTATGGACAATTATTATTTCACAGATCAAAACTCTTTCTAACTTCAGGAATACATCTCAAAGCTACAGATCACCAAGATGTATGACACTAACTCATTCAACCTGCCATTTTCAAATGAGGTCCTTCTTTTACTCTCAAGCACTTCATTTGTGAAGCTGAACATTCCTACAAACAGCAGTATATAACCAACTGTTCCTTTCAACTTTATTGCAAAATATTTTGTTCAGCTGAATCTCTTTAAGTGAAATATTTAAAAAATAGTCTTACAGTGAAAGCCATAAGAACCTGGTAATGGAAGATCAGCTATTCATATACTAGTTTTGTAAATAGCAAAGCATGTAGTTTACATACTTCACATACAGCATAATTTGTCCTACAGTAGTTTCCATATTGATAAGAGAAAGAGTGGAAAAAAATAAAAAAGCCAACATTACCTTGAATTTCCTGTTTCTTTGGGATATAACACAGACAATAAGAATTCTGACCAAGTCTGAACATGAAGAAAACAGTCTGCATTTCTTATCTAGTCTTGTTGAAGGTTCCATTTCCAACACCAGACCAATTTCAGGGTTGAATTTGGAAGGAAGTTCTGGAGGTCATCCAGTCTAACTCCCCCAGTCAAATAGGGCCACCTTCAGTGGGTGGCCCAGGACCATGTCCAGACAGCTTTTAAGTATTTCCCAAAAGGGAGAATTAACAACTTTCCTGGGCAAGTCCTGCCAGTGCTTGGTCATCTTCACAGTATAGAAGTGTTTACTGATGTTCAGATGGAATCTCTGGTGTTTCACTTTGTGCCCACTGCCTCTGTCCCTGGGCACCACTGATTCTAGCAGTTCTCTTTACCTTCCAGATATTTATTTACATTGATAAAACTCCTCCTAAGCCGCCTCTTTTCTAGGATAAACAGTCTCAGCTCTCTCAGCCCTTCCTCAGAACGTTTTCAATTTCAGAACATCAGATGAAAAGCATGATATTTAAAGGATGAGCATGAAAAGACATCACTTTACTGAACAGTAGTTCCATCCTATTTCTTGTTCTTCATGAGTCTAAAGCAAGTACTATACTACAGAGCAAGCAGCATTTAGAAAAAAAGGTGACTTGAACAGTCACCAACAAAACTGTTCTTTTGTTCAATGTGTGTGTTCCCTTTTCACGATAAAGTAATTCATAAATTCACATTACTAGAAATATGCTTCCTTTCCTAGTACATGCAGCTGTTGAAATACTGTCACTGCTCTTTCCCCTTCTATCCGTTACTGCATATTTCTCTGTGTATGTGTGGAATTACATGATTTTATGTTGAATGCTGATAAAGTAATGATGATGGTAAAACACCACACAGAGGTAATTCATCTCAGAAATTTGAAGTTGTTTAGACTTTGGTGAAATGGTGCTAATAAATCACAGTTTGAAAGAGGTCAAAAAACCCAAAGGAGCAACACAAGTTCAGGGTATTACTGGATTTTCTCCCTGAAAAGTTAAAAAATTAAACGGAATCTGGATCTTTTTTGCTTTCTGTAAACAGGGATCCTAAAGAGACATTTTACAAAGCCATTGATAGCTGAGCTCTCTTCACTGTGGAAGGACCACATAGAGATTAATCTCTCAAAGGCCTTAAGCATTGTGTTACACTGAAGAATTGCCCAGCAATCAAGACAGACAACCAAAATATAGGTAATGCTAAAAAAACCTCCAAAAAACAAAACAAACCCCCCAACCAAAAACCAACCAAAATTAAACCCCCAAACCAACCAAACAAAAAAAACACACACAAACCACAAAACTTTCTTTTTCTTCTCCAATCTTCTAAGTTATTTCAAACACCAGGTTAAAATACCGACATAGTATTTCCAATCCCTGGGCGTACAGAACAGATGACTAAACTGCTACAGTGAAAAGAAGTATTATTAGAAAAATCTTAAAAAAGCATCAAATCTTTGCAGTGAATTGGGCTATAAAGGAAAACTGGGAAGAGGCAGTAGCATGTCCTGCCAAAAGAAAGGCGGCTAAGGACAAATCCATTCAACAACCATTTAAAATGCAAAATACATAGTAAATACAATTCAAAACAGAGATGATTTGGATCCATCAGTGAAAACATACTGGAATTATGGGGCAGAAATGAAATTGTTCCAAGGGCAGGTAAGCACTGTTTGGTAAACAGAAACACAACTGCTTGAACAGGAAAACACTGAGACCTCAATCAAGCATACTGAAATAATTTTGACAGAATATGCTTAAGAATAATGAGTATTTTTTTTAATTGCTCCATCAAGGAATTTAACAGTACTTTGACGTTCTTATTTATCATATAAGAGACATTTAAAATGAGGGCATATAACAGAAAAGTATTTTAGAGGAAGCTAAGTGATCTTTAAAAAAAAATTTTAAAATAATAAAAAAATCAACAAATCAGCAGAGTCCTTATTCCCAAGTTACTCCAGACAAACAAAGAAAAAACAGCTAACTTGATCTAGAAATCAAAAACCATGTAGTTGAAAAATATTCTAAATATTTTTTCATCTTCCAAAACATTAAAAGCAAAAACATACACACATAAAAAAACAAAACCAAAAACACCAATCAAACAAACAAGAAAAAAACCACATAGGCAGATGTTATGTATTTGTCTTTTTGGTATTACTGAGAGGATTCTCAAGTACCTATTCCTTATTGGCACCTTTATATTAATACAAAAAGTTGTCTTGCTGATTAGGATACTGGGAAACTAAAAAACAATTAAATTTCTCACCTGCCTCCTCAAAGCAAGTGAATTAAAAGACTAATGTCAGAGGAAAGATCTGGTGATGATGAACAATAAACACTTTATATCTTGTGATAAGGTCTTCAGCACTGTACTTTCCCCCATGCAAGACACTTCCCTAGTTCCCCTACAAATGCTACAGTTGCGATAATAAAGAACTAGGGAAGTTTGCCAGTTAAAAGATAGGATACATTGCCACTATAATTTTGTACAGTAGCACAATGGTCTAAGCTAATACAGTTGGTATTGGAAGGAAAACGCAGAAAAGCTGAAACAGTAACTGATCAAAAAGCACAGAACAGTTCTGATCTATTCATTTGTCAATTTAACACTACAAATTCATTTATAAAGATGACCGAAGAGGTGAATTAACTAAATAGTGAAAGGTAAGAGGGAAAAAAATCTTTGATAAGCTTACTCCCCCTCCTGCTCCCCAAAGTAGAGTAAGAGGGTAGATCTTTTGATAAACAGTAAGTGCTATTGAGACGAAGATTAGATAGGCCTAAAACCAATTATAAGTGATAAGTAAGTGTAAAGCTCATCAGTATGTTTAGTAACAAAATTAGTGAATATTCATTGAACATACAAGAACAAACAGTAAATCACCTCATTACAAGGGAAAACGCCAATCAGGAACATTGACATTGGTTTCACCACTTTAAATATAGTCAGTCAGGGAGATTTTCATCACAGAAACTTCTCGTGGTCTTAGAAACACACCAGACAAAAAGCAGATAATACTTATCAGTTCATTCCAGTTTTAGTCTGGCACAACTTAACACTCCACGTTATTCAAGAGAGTCAGAGTTTCATATTTCATGAACAGGACATTTAAAAAAATGCATTTCCTACAGAACTATTCACTGTGTCAAAATTCCCTTCTCCGGCATTATGTGTGTGCCCACATCTAAACGAAATTCTCAATTTACACAATTAGCTTCCCCCTCTCTATTTGGAAGAAAACAATTAAGAAAAACTCTCATTCTGATAATGAGAGATGAAATGTAAAGTAATAGGAATTACATTCAGATTCAAGACATTCACTGCAGACATTTCAAGTCCTCCCCACACATTTTCAGAAATAATAAATCAGTGACCACAGGGAGGAGAAAACATCACCAGAAATTAGATGCAATTACTGCCCTAATCCCTACAGACACAAAGACTGAGAATACACTTTATCTTCGTTTGACAGAAACCTATCCTTTTACAAGAACACCACACCATTTGCTATAAAGTTTGAGGTCTGAATCACATTTAAAAATAAGTACATGAAGCATTACTTTCCAATTTACTTTGCTGGTACGTAAGTCCTTATCTCCCTCTCCAAGAATGTAGTTCAACTGAATTGAATTCACTCTGCAAAACAATATAATTCTAAGAAGTAAAACATTTCTAAAATGTATAAAATTATGAAATGTATATAGGACACTAAATAAAAAAAATAAAAAGTAACATAGTTAAATATTCTGCAGTAGGTATATATATATATATATG
>JAWWMP010000132.1:44633519-44651230 GCA_035047865.1 Dendrocincla tyrannina
AGTAGGTATATATATATATATATGGATTTACATATGAAGGACTGAGACTGGATGAATATTAACCAACCACACAAATGGGTTGCTTCATACAGTTAGTTTGTCTCACTGGTTTTGGCCAAATATCCAATAATTTAATGTTTCATGGTACAAGGCGAGAAGAAAATAATTTTTTTCTGAAAAAATACTGCTTTTTCAAAAAACTATATAAATGTATGGTTGAAAAGACAAATAAGAGTACAGAAAGGTAAGTATTTAAAGATTTCATATAACAGAAAAGATACTGCTTGTGAGCCAGATGGCTTTTTACCAGCCACTTGTAAAAGGGGGTGCGAAAAGTAATCTGTAGCATGACTAAAGTCAATTTGCATATACACAGTTCTGTCTTCAGGATAAGTTACCAGAATTTGTAACACTAAAATAAACCTTCTTATTTATACAAAAACAAATACTGTATTCTGAGGCACGTTAACAGTTCCCAGTCAAAAGAACACAGTTAACCAACGAGAAAAATTTACTCTCCTACTACTTTTAAGTGGCATTTAAACAGACCATCCGGGAGAAGTGAGATGCAAACAAGACACTGTTCAGACAATTAAAACTGCAAATTTCAATGAAAACAAGAAGTTTCAGGAAAGCGTATATTTTAAAAACATTAATGGAAAAAGTTATGTACCAGAGGCAAGCCAATACTTTCACAGAGGCTGCAGATTTTAAAGGAAAATTGTCCTGTGGAGAATTTACTTCCTCAGTCAAATGTACAGCAAGATTCACTACCTACCTATCTTTCCTCACAGTCCATGTTACCCTCAACAGCTCCTCTTTCTCTTTTTCATCACTCATTGACATGAAAATATCCACTTTTTCAATGGAAATGAAGAAGAAAGAAGTACATACTACTGACAGCAGATTGGGCCACCAGAACTCTTACCAGAGAATAGAGAATGGAAAAGAAAGATTCTGAAAGCCATGGCATTTCTTCTTCTAGAAAGAGGAGATCCAGAAGATACTCTAAAAAGAACATGAGATCAACAATGATAGAGGGAGGAAAGCAGACATGGAAAGTGTACAAGCACAAGGGATGCAAGCTTCTGCCATATGCACAGCATGTGGCTGAACAGTATATGTGCTACAAAGCTTAAAAAAAGCAAGTTACTTTCAAGGTCTTAAACAAAAGCCTACAACAGACTCTGTGGCAACTGTATTGAACTCACAATTAAATGGCAGAACAATGTATTTCTTCAACATTACACTATGTTGCCCAGGGTTCAAGTATAATATTCATAAGTTTCATTTGCACTCTTAATTAATTTTGAGAAAGTAATTATTCTTTCCGTATGGTTGTTATTTATAATCAGAGCATAAGAAATCCTAATCAAGAAGCAGAAGTCAATTGTTCAAGGTACTGGAGAAGCCCATAACAGACAGTTTGTGTTCCCAAGATTTTGGAAGCTACAAGGCAAGAAAGACAAAACTGATTTCCTCATTTATGTATTTCTGCACACAGAATACAAGAGAACTATGAAGGCTGTGGATTAACATGGTCCACAGTTGCTTTGCCACATTTTTTATCTAACCACTGTCAAGATTTTAGAACCTTGGCAGCAAAACAGAGGAGTTTAAAAGAACAGGAGTCTTTGCAATGCTTTCTGAGGTGCTGTTTCCATAAGAAAAATTAATAAAATTCATCCAGAGATACCTGTTTTTAAGATTTAAATTAATGGACAATAAAGGAAGATGATGCAGGATAATGACGAGCAGGAAGTTGGTAAAAAAAATGTTTATGAACGAAAAGAGCGAAGTAAAATACCTTCTGCAACTTTTGTTTACTATTCATAGTTGCAGAAGTAAATGATATGCAATCTGTCACAAATATTGATGGACTGGGGCTAGAAAACAAACAGAAGACAGATGTGGTAAGTAAAACAACATTCTTTTTTAAAGTTTTCAAAGCAACCATTGCCTTAATATTCATTAAGTGTAGAGAACCTTTATTTTATCCCTGAAGCCCTAATTATTGTGAACCCACACTGTCATCTACGCTTTTTTTGCAAGACTGCATCCTCTCCCTTTTCAGAAAACTTAATTAAATCTTTAATAAGCCAGTATAAATGTAAAGGATGTGGAACACAAAATATCACCTTATGCATATTTATTAAATTTCTGCAAACCCTAAAGCATTTCTCCCCAAATTAATGGTATGGAAATAAATTGACTTCAGTTTACCTGCCGATTTATTTTCTTGTAATAATTCCATCTGTTAGTTCTCATGCCAGGGACCTTAGTACTAAATAGCACCTGAATGTAATCTCCAGAACTTGGTGTCAATCCTACAGACTAAACCACAGCTGATCACTTCCCCAGGTACTTGACTAAAATAATGCTGGTTTAATCATTTTGTGAAATTAAGCATGACATCTACCCACCCTTAGTAAACGGACATCCTTACTCTCATATTCTTGCTCAAACCACAGCACATAAAGCAGCCTAAGATCATTGAGGAAGTTAACAATGACATTCTAGTGAAGTTACCACCATATGAATATGAGCTCTGGTGTTGAAATTGGTGATAGTATAAGTGCAACTTCTAAAACTACTTAACCCAATACATTTACTTCAAGTAATTCATTAGACCATTTTTGACAAGCATAGATCTTAAGATAGATATGACAGATCACTGAACTGAATATGGCCACATACACTCAAGTAAACTTGTCCTGAGAGAAAACATTACTTTCAAATTATGTTAGCATATTTATGTCATCCAAGGGACAGAGGAGGAAGAAAGAGCAGAGAGGACAAACCAATGTTGAAATGCTCCAAATAATTAAAAAACTGCTTTTGGAGAAATCAGAGTAACTTTAAAAAAATATAAAACTTAATTCCAACTTTGAGGCTTGTGATGAAAACCCTGCAAATTAACTGATTAGACATCTGCACATTATTGATTTCCTCAGGTTGTGGCAAACTCAACAACTAGGAAAGCATGACTTGCATTATTCATCTGGTCTAGCTTTGAGATCTACAAATGGCATTTATAATGTCAGCACCTAATTTTAGTGCTGAGTACTCTGATAAAAACATTCAGCTAATAGTTGTATAATAGTTGAAAAAATTGTATCCAACCACCTTTCAAATACCCAAAGCCCAATGACTAACTATGACAATGACTAGTGTATGTAGTCTATCATTCTGCAATGCAGTTATGCTTTGATGATACAAGTATGTGGCACATAGAAGGTGACATCATACAGAACAATCACAAAACAAAAACCAGTTACAGAAATTATCTTCACTAATGACACAGATGAAGGAATTGAGGGCACCCTTAGCAAATTTGCAGAAGACACCAAGCTGAGTGGTGGCGTTGACACTCTTGAAGGACAGGATGCCACCCAGAAGGACATGGACAAGCTTAAGTGGGCTCATGAGCATCGTATTAGGTTTAACAAGACCAAGTGCAAGGTGCTGCACGTGGGTCGGGGCAACCCCCATATCACCACCACCGGCTGGGGGATGAGTGGATTAAGAGCAGCTCTGCCGAGAAGGCCCTGGGGATGCTGGCAGATGAGAAGCTGGACCTGACCCAGCAACACGCACTTGCAGCTCAGAAAAACAACTGTATCCGGGGCTGCATCACAAGCAGCTTGGGCAGCAGGCTGAGCAAGGTGATTCTGCCCCTTCTGCTTTGCCCTGGTGGCATCCCACCTGGAGTACTGTATTCAGCTCTGGAGTCCTCAGAACAAGAAAGACGTGGACGTTCTGCAGTGAGGCCCAGAGGAGGGCCATCAAGATGATTAGACAGATGGAGCACTTCTTGTAAAGGAAAGGCTGAAAGAATTGCCTCTGTTCAGCCTGATAAAATGAAGGTTTCAGAGCAATCTTATGCAGCCCTCCAGTATCTGAAGGAACACTACAAGATGGAAAGGGACCTTTTACAAGAACATGGAGTGACAGAATAAGGGAGAATGGATTCAAACTAGAAGAGAGTAGGTTTAGATTAGATATTAGGAGGAAGTTTTTGCTGTGAGGGCGCTGAGGCACTCAAACAGGTTGTTCTCTGGAACCAAACAAGTTGCCAATTCTTCCTGGAGGTGTCCAAAGCCAGGCTGGATAGGCCTTTGAGCAACCTGGTCTAGAGGAAGACTCCCTGCCCATGGCAAGGGGGGTGGAACTAGATTATCTTTAAGGTCCCTTCCAACTCAAACCATTCTATGATTCTATGAAATACGCACTTTTCATAGGTTAAGCCAAAAAGAATCACTAAATCTAAATGACAAAAAAACCCCCCACAAAATAACTTAAATCCCCAAGTAAATTAACCACAAATTAATGAAGTATCTTATAAAGTTGCACCATTCTCTTACCTCACTTTGCCTAAGCTTTCAGCTGTCAAACATAAAATTTTCTGGTAGATGAGAGAGACCTTTCCTAATATATCTTTCTTCATATGCACAGTTTTAGATTGTGGTTAAGGGCATGCTTAATATTTGGTTTTAGCAGAGGACTCTATTCAAGCCCTTCCTTTCCAGGCAGATTACAAATATTTGTTGTAATTCTTTCCTAAATACTTTATTATTTTCCAAACATATTCTTCAACAGTAGTATCAGAAATGGCTATCAGAAATGGCTATCATAATCTCTCCCCCATGCCACTATGGTATGCATATGCAATAATATAATCAGATAACTATTTCCTCATTTGTTTACTCAGAAATTACACTCACCCTCTTTTTTCAAATGGCTATCATTATTCCCTCCTCTCCCCCATCACAGTATTCCAGGACAATTTTGTAGAAGTGACCTTCACACTTAGTTCCCAATCACACAGAGCAATCAGGTGGGTGAACACAACACAGAAATACTGCACCATTAGTTTTCAATCACAGGAAATAACTCATGTCATGTATAAACCTACTCATCTCTCTCCATATGACTGATGGAAGATGACCAATATATTAGACTGAAAAAAGACTTACAGAATCATCTCATTCAAAGCAGTCATGTGAAATGAGCATTTCTTATTAGTTCAAGATCTAATGAATCTTATGACTATTCACGATAGCACCCTCCCTTCTATCAAGATCTAATGTAGTTTCAATTACAATGGTTTTCAAAAATCATATGCTCTTGATATTATTGTTTCTATAGTTTTAAATTTTGTAGAGGTCATCCTGTTCAACTTCCTCCTCAAATCATGTCTACCTTCAGGAGTTACAATGGGCTGCTGAGGGCATTGCTCAGTAATGTTTTCAAAGTCTACAGGGATGGAGATTCTTCAATCCCTATGGGCATCTTCTTCATTATGAATTATTTTTTACTGTTCAATATGCAGTGAAAATTTCCATCTTTCTGAATGTTGTGGCCCTCGCTGCTTGTCATTTCACTATGCAAACTATTAGATTATGAATACCATGTCCATTCCCTATGCTTCTTGGGAAAAAACTTCAGAAAAAATGAAGAGCTCTGATCTTCCACCAATTCAGAAACTGCATGATTTGCAAAGTGACAGTTACTCACTGAGGAGAGAAATCCCTGATCAAAGCATGTACAGTACAAAACTTACACCATCTGAAAAACTGATTGTCTGACATACCATATCAGCCATTTGTGTCAGTTTACTCTATAGAAAGAACGAAACATACCTTTATCATAACAGTAATAAGCAGTCCAGTTCTACAAATTTAAAAATCTTCCAAGTCAAAAGAGTGCACAATTCAAAGGCCAAATGATCACAAATTGACTCCCAACTCAATTTTACTTATTTACTCCCAGTCCCAGAAAGCTGAAATTGCATTCACAGTCTAAGAACATTGATAAAAGGTCCGGATATCAATCCAATTATCCTGAAAGAAATACGTGCTTCAGTAAGAGAATAGGCTCTTAAGTAGAGGCACGTTAAGTAGTAAGGCCAGTATTTTGGTCTTAGTGCAGTGTACAGTGGGAAAGGAGAACATTACTTTTAAGAATCCTGACTCCCTGTGAGTAACAGATTTCCATACTACACTGATTAAGATGTGAAAGCAAGTATTCTAAAGATGTGAACAAACTCCCTTAACAGAGATGGTAAATACATCATTGCAATCCAATTTGTGCATGGCAAAATATAAGTTTAAGTCCAGACTGTTTGGCAGTTTCATTTCATTCACTATTCACAGCTAAGAGAGAGGAAAAGGAAAAAAAAAAAATCTACTTTCAGGCCAGAAGAGGTTCTTGTCAAAGAAATTAGCTATGAAGAAAGGTAGCAGCAAAGTCTTTTGAACAGTAATTCTATTCAGTAAGTTCAGAAGTATGTCAAATGGACAATCCTACCCTAGATAGCATGAGAGATGAAAAGCACTCACTTTCTTTCACACCAAAAAACTTGGCAAAGACACAGACTAGTAAAATGATGAAGCATGAGTCATAAGACTTGTCTGAGTTCCGCAGCCAAGCTTGCAAGATTTGAAATCCAGTTTCTTTGTGTTCGCATCTGAGAGGATGCTGAATGAATATAAAAACTAAACAAAATACTTCATGCACAGTTTTACCAATCTGCGGATTAAGAACACATTCCTGCAACAGAAGGCACACAACAGCAGAATTTACATCGGATAAAATACTCTCAGTTTGGGGCCAGATCAATCCTCTCCAGATGCTGCTGCAACTACATATGCAAATTCCTTAACAGCCTCATTCTGTAAAGCATGGAAAGAGAGGTGCAAGACCTAAGACTGCTGAACTAATCATGACTGGGCATTCTTCATGGAGAGATCCATCAGTGGAAAACATTAGATTAAAGAAAACCAGAGCTCAAAACAACTGAAGGGTGCAAGATTATGGGTTAGTGAAGAGGTAACATTTCCCCTCTCCAGTCATCTATTTGCAGATCATGTTAGAGAAAAATATACTGGGAATAGGTGAATTCAGCCTGAAAGAGTTAAGCCATTCTTACACGTCTTATATTGAGATCCTAGATGATTTGTTGTTATAAAATATTCAAAGCACAAAGTAGTTTTATACCACTGTTCAGAAAGGAATCAAAAAAACAAAAAAGGCAAAAAAAAAAAACCCAAACAAACAAAAAACCAAACCAAAACAAAAAAACAAACCACCACCACCAACAAAAACACAAAAACAAACAAACAAAAAGATTTCTTCTGGTAATCACAATACTTCCTGTTCCTGCATGACTTCCTGTTCTGGGAAGAGATATCACCTGAACCATTTTCACTCAATGGAATGCAGTAACAGGACAAAAGTCTCTTCCATGAAGGCTCCTGTCAATATATAGATAACAAGAGAGGCAACAATTAGAGCTTAATGAATAAGAATCATCCCTTTTATAGATTCGTGCAGAGAGTGATCATGATGAGATAAGAATCCATTACTAGCCTTGTGTATTTCAGGGAATTGCAGTAAGGACTGAAGAGGGAAAAATAAAAACATCTAAAAGAGATCATGTTTATTTTGATACCATTTCACACTACATCATCCCATTTTTCTTCTCCGAGTGATGCAAAGTAAAAAGATTTTATAGAGTTAACTCATGCAGCCTACTTTGAATTTTCAGGGAAAAAAACCAAACTCACAATGAAGACCTTAAAGCCAAAAGCAAGGTACCTAATAAATCTCAAAGACAAAAGGAGGTCACAGTGAAAAAGAATCACACTGAGTCTCTGAGAACTTCTTCACTTCATGTCATGATTAGAAAACTCAGGTCCAACAGAATCACAATCTGTGCCGAGAATCTGTACAACTGAATGTCCTTTAGTATCTTACAGTTAGAAATAGTTAATAGTGGTATTTGAAGGATTTATCCTTGTTCTTCCTTTGCAGTGTTTGCAAACGCAAGGAGAACATATGACACTTAAGTATACACTAACAACCAGAACAGTATTAGTAGGAATTTTCACAGAGAAAACCTGAATCACATCAAATAGCAACTGAATATTTCTTTCCGCAGTGTAAGCTGCAAGCTAGATTTCTAAAATAATGACTTATTAACCTGGAAATGAATGATTGATTTGAGGGGAAGTTATTGATTTGAGGGCAAGTCGACTTCCTAAAAGTCCAGAAATAAATAATAAAAATAGAATTCTTCAAATTTCTGTTTTTCTTTAAAATTCTGTTTTTCTACTTGCAAGGGTTATGGACTTTGAAGGAAAGCTGATGTGAGACAGAACCAATACAGCATTCAGTGTCAACTGAGCAAGGGGAGGAACTCAAATAATGGCTCACATATGCTGATGGCAACTAGGAGGACGAAGAAAATAACATGATCTTGTCTTTCTTGAGAGCCGTAAACTCAGCTCATTTGGTCCTGACAGGTTATATTTGCATAAATACCAGCACTAATGTGCACATGGTCTCTTATTTTAGTATAGATCATGTAAATCAGGCAGTAAGAGAAAAGATGAGTACCAAAAAGTGAAATTAAACCTTCGATTCCTTTTCACATTGTCTACAGAGATCATAACGATTACAGGTGTACCTTCGTCACCCACCCACAAACAAATCCAAAGGGATGATATTGAGATTTTGCGGGAAAGAACAAAAGGAAACTCTAAACAACACAGATCTTTTTAGACATATCAAAATTTGACTCATGCTACTTCTGCATTGCAATTATCTCTCCCCTTAAAAAGCAAGATGTGACAATCTATTGTAGAACAACAGATATAAAAAATATCATGATAACGGACTTTTACTAATCTACTTGTCCATACCAAGGGTAGAATAACAAAACAAAGAAAAGGCAAAATTGAAAAATATCAAAGTTCTTGAGAAACATGTTAAAAATACTCTAGGAAAAAAAAAGGAAAAAATGAAGCCAAAGGCTATAAGGAAAAATATCTAGATAATCATAGAAGTGTGACACTAAGCAAGAAGTATAACAAAAAACATATGAAGGAAAACCATCATATGAAGAAAAAAGTAGAACCATTGGGAGTTACAAAATGAATAAATAGAATGGAAGGAAAATAATGCACTTTTACACTAAAGGGAAAAGAAATACAACCTAATACAGGAAGTGAAAGAAGGCAGTCTGAAATTTGACTTTGAACACATCTAGAGAACTATTTTGGGCAGAAGACACATATATAACTTTCTCCAGGGCAGCCACAAATATTCAAGGATGAAGTCTGCTCTCTGAATTGAGCACACATCAGGATTTCATCAAGATATGTGAATATTCTATTTCTAGGAAAAAAAAAAAACAAACAAACAAACAAAAAACACCCCAAAAAACAATAAAACCAAAAACATCATAAAAAGCTAAGATAATAACAAAAATAAAAAAAAAAAAAAAAGGGAGAACTAAATGTTAAGAATCAACCTAGACACCACCAGTTAGGATATAGGAAGAAAATAAGGAGACTTTTAGGTCAAACAGAGTATGAAAGTAATCTCAGGAAGAAAAACATAACTTTTTCTGTACCAATTTGAGATAGCAGCTGGTGAATCTGCATTTTATAAAAACTCAGATGGTTTGGAAGACAAATTATACCTTGAAAAACAAAAGAAAAAAAAGGTGGGAAAAGCAATGGAAAACTGTACTAGAGGAATTGGGAGTTATTTCTAAAAATGACAAAACTGCAGAATCCCTATCAGAGTCAGACTATGAGATTATAAGAGCCTCACCTACTATTATGCTTTCTCATTATGAACACTATGCCTAAAGTTGGTAAAATTAGAAATATAAGCATCCTTGCATCAATAGTTTTTCAAGACCATATGAATGATCCTGGTATGGTCAAAGTTTCAAAAGACACTAGAGAAGCTGCGTTTTTTTGACCATAAATATCTGATAGATTTATATTGTACATTCAATTTCCTCTGTTTTGATGAAATTTCTTAACATACAAAATCAAATTTCATCAATCGTTTTGATTTTAGGTCTAACTGCTTTTGCAGATTATTGACAAAAACCTATCAAGAGCACTTAAAGCATTTTTTTTCAAAATTAAATTTACTAAATTTGACACATTATATGTTAGTCAGAAAGGCATTAAAATATCAAAACCATTAACATTAGAGAGCTGAACTAGCTGAAAACGTGGGCTTTTCAAGTAGGTTCTTTTCCTCTTTTCTTTTTTATTTTTTTGCCTTTAAATTGAAGGCTTACAAAGCCCCTGAATTTATAGAAGGATTACATAGCACAGAGCACACACGACAAAAAGGACTGCTACTTCTTCCAAAAAGAACTAAAAAGAATTTGTGTTGCCATGCCTCAAAAACAAACAAACAAACAAAAAATGAAACCAAATTATTAGAACACACCCCTTTCTTGGCTTTGAAATGGAAAAAGCAGGAAACAAAGGGAAGTACCAACCTTTCCAATTTATAAAATGGAGAAGCAACCAAGGAAGATTTGAAGATTGGGCAGAGTTAAACAGGAAACCAGTTACATATCTAGCAATTAAATTCAAACACCTGAAGTCTCCAGATGACTAACATTAGGGGCAGTCTTAGCTATGACTCCCTCTCAAGCTGAGAAAGTAAGATAGCAGATTTCCTTTTTCTACAAGGATTTAGAAAGTAGTACCTTGTTTTGTTACTCCATGTGAAATTAGTAAAAAAGCTCACCGGTTTCAAGGTCAATTCTTTCAGGATGAAAAAATTGAGATTTTTTTTTCCTCCAAATATTAGTTAATCTGTCTCTCTGAACAGATGTATATTTTAAGGTCATTAACAGTACTTATCAAAGACAATCAAAATACCTATAGCACTTTACATGGTTAACAACAGCAACATGATCCAGTCAATTTAATGGACAGCCTACCATAAGACTGGAAAGTGAAGGATCTAAAGCAGAGCATCAAAATTAATAAAAATCCTACTTAATATGAAGGAAAATTCACAGGTTTTTTCCTTTGTTAGAAATGACAAGCTGTAGTACTGAAGCATTCAGATGACACAACTATTTAATCACGGAAGTTTGGATGCAAGTTCAGACTGTTGATTTTTCCTTCTCTCCTAAATATTGTATCCATTACTTCCATGTTAATGTATATTTCAGAGTAGCACCTCTCCTAATACTTTTTTCAAACCTTCCATCATGACTCATATTCTTCATTATGAGAAAAATCTTCATCTATTCTCACATTATTTCACTGTCATTTGATTGCTAATGATACATTCTTTGCTGTCTCTGACACTTATTCTACTGTGCCATCCTTTTATTGGTTACTTTATTGTCAGAGTTTCCTACCAAATAATTCTATTTCTCATGAGGCAAAAACACACCTAGAAATATGATAGAACCACTAAATTTAGCATTCTTCCCTGTGCCTAGTGCCTCAATGTTTTCAAACAACAAAACCTTTTACCTCTCTCAGCCATCCACATGAAGTTCTGGCATACTTTCCATTACACATATATTAAGAAACAGAAGCATTACAAGTTCCTTGAGCAGGAGTTCCTTTCATCAGAATACTACCATCCTTGGTAAGTCAATCAGTGGAAGACAAAGGACATAGCATGGTGCTAAGTTAATGAATGGATTCTGTCGTTCAACAGGAGGTAGACAATCTCTAGTGACTTAATCCTTTTAACATAAAATAATTGCTTGGCATTCTTAGATCTATTTCTGTGTAGTTTAAGGAAAAATATTCACAGATAACAGCACAATTTTTATCTAAATAATAAAAAATGTGATAAGACTGAAGCAGAAGTTCATTGCTGAATGTTAAATCAAGCAGTCACAAAGCTTTAACACAAAACCTAATGGTTTAAATGTGTTAAGAAACTGCTGTTTAAACACCAATACTCAGCATTAATTTCTCTGTTGAATATTAAAAATGTAGTACCTTACAGTGAATAGCTCAATAACTCTCAGAGGAAGCTGGAAGTGGAATTAATGTCTACATTAGAAAAATAAAAATATGAAGTGTTCACCAAAATTACATTGCATTCTCATAAAAAAAATGGACTTATAATGAAGTCAAAATTTTTACCTTCTGAAATTAACTTCCAAAAATAACTTGAAATCAAATTTCTAGAAGTCTATGTATTTTTCCATCGTAGAAAAAGCAACTATAGATCTAATGAAAACCAGCTAAAAGTGTCTTTCTAAGCCCATTTTTAAAGCACACTCTTAACTCTTTGAAGACTCAAGATTCACCATAAAGACATGAGGGAAACTATGTTTCCTGCAGAATATTTTTACTATCAAAACAGTTCATTAAATTCAGGAAAAGCTCCATTTTCACTTCTTCGGAGAAGTGCAGACATCAAATTACTTCTTAAAACTAAGCTGCTGTATCAGCTAATGAACTCGTAATTTTCTCCCTCAGAGCCAAGCAAGCATGAGTTCTGCGTGAGAGCACAATGCACTCATTGCTCAAAAAACTATATGCTATAACTGAACTGAACTGCTATAACTGAACAGCTTCAGCTGGATTTTTGAATCACTTAAGACACATGCCAATAGTCTAATACACTTACACAACCATAATTATATCACTTTAATATTGTGCAGCAAAAAAAATGCAATTAAAGATAGAAGTTCTACTTTCAGTGATTTAACCTGTCATCTGAATGTACAATATATACTTGAACTTACAATCTGTCCAACATTACTCACCCGAGGCCCTTGTAAAATGAACACACCTAAGGTGTCAGTATATCTGTCATAAGTTTATGAAGGGAATAAGGAACGAAAAACCATACTGCTATTGATGGCACTACAGTTTGCTAAAGCTCCAATACTAACATCACAACAGGAATTCTAGTGTGGGGTGACTTCAGGCTTCATTGCTTTCTGGTGTAGGCCACTTAGTAATATGCTGTCCACAGTATAAAATATTTTGCACTACAATAAATTTATCAGCTTTAGTGCCTCTCCCCCCATTTAGCATTCTACTAATGTCAAATAAGGCAATACTCGACCACCTATAGACTAAATCAAACATCACTATAATCTTGTGCTATACTCTCTTTTACTTGCTATCCGTAGGAGCAATAAGGTACTTAGATTAACTAAGCCGCACAGAGCAGGCAACTGAGGAATTCAGATCTACAGCTAAGAGAAACTGAGACCAGAATGGGGCAATTCCACAGCTGAACAAACTGCTTCTACCTGCCACCAGGTACTTACAACACAGATTTTGTGCAAACGCCCCCTGAATATACAAACAACCTGGACCACCAAAAGAAAAGCGTGGATTTGAGCACTTTGATGTTTCCATCAACACCTCTATTATTTTTAAGTATTCCAGGGCTGGCTCTTTGGGCACTGAGCATAGTGCACTCTACACTTACTTCCCTCAGCCACATCCACTGTCACAGGCAGTTACAACTGAGGTGACAGCTGTTATGGAGAAAGCAAGTGTACAGAGGTTATCCTGAAAAACCCTCACTACTTTAAAGTAACCTTGATTTCTTTCACTGCCCTCCCCGCTTAAGGGGTTTGGCAGCCAGTACTCATGTCCAGATGGTGGACAAGTAAACCTACTTCAACAGATTGTATTACAATGTTTTACACTGAGCAGTTATTGGATTAAACATATAAATAGCTGTGGGAACCCAGGACTTTCCTCTTTCAAATGATCATCATTCAGCTAGAAAATTATCTTTCCTCTTGTGACCCCTCTGTGACCCAGTGAATCCCGCCCTGCGTCTGTGCAAGAGGACAGTAGAATCCGGTACACATACTCTAAGATCATTTCAAAGTGCAAGCAATGCACTGCAGAGTGACAAAAACTGATACACTTCAGAGCAGGAGCTTTTTAAATTAAAGCAATAATGCAGATCATCTTAAGAGAATCTAAGCACCCAGAGGAGCAGACAGAAAAGCATTTGGGCTACTTTCTGTGAAGCAAGACATAATTTCCCAGAAATTCAATTAATATCAACTGCTCCCACTGTATCAGTTTTCCAGACGTGCTCTAACCACAACACTACTGTATAAGAGGTTGAGATACCATATTTAATTGAAAATTTAATTCCTATAGTGAATGTTACAAGTTCATAGCACACAATGATTTGAGATAGCTTAGTTTCTGTGCACACAATGGGCTAAAATACAAAATGTCAAATCAGATAAGGATTGTCCTTCCATATGTGCAAACATAGAACTTCAGGTACCTATTACTTTTAAAGAAATTGAATTACATTAGCAGCAACCAGAACCAATATACAGTTACATGAGGGCACTTTAGATTAAAATTTTACTCTGAAAGCTACATTCTCCACGAGGTCTGGTTAAAGCACTTGGATCATTTACAGCATCCAGGTTCAGTTACGGGACAAAAACTCACGGATGTCAATACCAAGGTAAATGCTTTTTCATCTAGAGCAGGGTAAACCAGTGTGTGTACGTATATATATATATGCACACACACATGCATTGACTGATTTATTCAGCTTAGAGGAAACAAATAGAAAAATGAAAAAGCCTACCATGCATTTTAAGTGGAAAATGATTATCAATGTCCCAAACAACAGCATAAATGAAATCAAAGCAATGATAATACATAGAATCTGTCCAGCAGCTATTAAAAATGTTTCTAAACAAATTGCCCATTACAGAAATTAGTGCACTGAGAGACCTGAAGAAAACTTAGGTAACAGCTTCTATCCACACCTAGCTTAGAAGAGAAAGTATCTCACAACAGAAGGAAAATATTTACACAGTAACTTCAGGATTAATACACCATACACTATTTTATAACAATTTCTCCTCATGCATTCAATGTGCTGTCACGTTGTCAATAACCAAATCCATCTGTGATGGACAAGTAAGAGGCATAACAGCCCTAAATCTTGAATTTTGGAAAAAGGTTCCCAAGACTGGCATCTTTCTTGAAATTCCTGCCATTCACTTTCCTTTTCAATTGGACACTTTAGTAGAAATCAGGCACAGAGCTGAAAGATGGAAAAAGCTTCCATTGAAATGTTTTAAAGCTGAGCCCTTATACGGTTACCAAGAGTACAAACGATGACTAAAATGTTTAGAAGTGTGATGCAAAAATAACACAAAATTCAGGTAAACTTCACACTACTAGTTTCTATTCTCAAACAGATTTCAGGAAGGTTTAAGGACTCTCACTTCTGAATACATTTGATCATTGAACATGGCTTTGTAAGTTTTTATTTTTCCTTACTTATTTTTTCTATCCTTCAGCCCAATAACAATAAAAAAAATCCAGCTTTATCCAAGAAGTTAACTTCAGCAAGTTCCCTTTGCCAAAACACACTCTTCAGAGAAATATGTGATGGGATTTCCACTGAAATCACCTGGATGTGTAATTTTACACCGGACATGAGGTTTTCTTGTGTAGGTAACTTGATTTTCACTTGCTAGATCTGTGGATGAGAAGGTAATCAAGTTCATTAACCACAGGCATCTATGATTTGTAGTAATTCTACTTCATATCCAACTATTAAGTTGCATAGGCTATAGGTAAAATACTCAGACATAGCTGTAAAGGAAAACAAAGAACTTTCAATGATCTCTAGGCCTCTGAACACGCCCTACACCTAAACATATTAAACTCGGCAGTGAGATCAACTTATGGCCCCACTTAAGATCCAGACAAGGCAGGTAACAAGTGTACTAGTCCCCCAAGGTATCATCTGGAAATACCTAATTGACATCTGAAAACAACTCAGCAAACGGCTTCACAGAGGATTCACTTGAAAACAAAACACACTATTGTGTTTGTGCACTCTTCTAAATTTTACTGTTTGACTAGAGCAGGGAGAAGTGGATTCAGTATCATCTTCATCTATGTATCTCCAACCAAAAATAACTCTTATACTTTATTGTTAAAATAACCATATTCCTCAGTATACAGCAGAAGAACCACTGCGATATAAATATAACAATTTATTATTCTAAACAGACTCTTGCACGGCAGCAAAGTTTTGAGCTAAAGGCCTAACTTCAGATTCAGAATGCACCTCTGCCACTGAAAAGATCTAGGTAACAAACTACATGAAAAAACCTGAATGTGTAGTCAGCATGACCTGAAAATATGCTGCATAAAGCAAATGAGCTAACTAATTAGCTGAACAACTGTCAATTATTTTCATGAGTCACGAAAAACAGGTTAAATGTCAAAGGACTTCATAAAACAATCAGTCTGACAAAAACGCTTGGTAGAAATTACAAAATAAAGCCCAGAAATTAACATTATACTTTAAGTAGGATTTTTTTTTTTGCTATGTTACCTGCACTTTTGCTCTACAAGCTCAAAAATCTCGACTGAAGAGACATCTGCATGGCTCAGTCATGAACACATATCTATCAAAAATCTAAAAAAGCTAAACAGAAACAGCAATATGCGAGATGCAGGACTAGACCCTGTCATAATTTGCAATTTGTAAGGCAATTGGATAAGGAAAGCAACTGAACATGCTAATTTTGTAATAGTAGGGCAGAAAGTAACAGTGATAAGAAATTATTAAAAAGCCAAACTAAATGCAGAGAAGAAAATGGTGTCTATTGTTCAAACAGCAGATGCTACAGCCTATAACCTTGAGCAACTCTGTGAGTTCAACATGTCATTCCACAAAGAGACTGTGTAACTGTAATTACCACTTATGTTATGAACTTGATATACAAAATGTTCTATGCAACACAGCCAAACTCTGCTAAGCCATTTAATGACCAATGCATCTGAAATTCAAAAATGTGTTCTTTTAGATTAATCAGAAAAGAGCAAGAAAAATTAATTAAATTGCATAATTTGGCTAAGGAGTGCAACTGCTTAAGAAGAGTTGATGAACTTGGGGTATTCCAGAATAGTATTATCAGATACAATAAGAAAAAAGTAAAATCCCAATAGTAAATCCTATTAGGTGGTAGAGCAGTGTCCACAGAGAAACACTACAAGTCCTGCCACCACTGTAACAGTCATGAAGAAAAGTGTTTCCACGAACAAGCCTGCAATGGCAAGGGTAGAAATCCCCTCCATGTAAAATTTCTGGGATTACTTTCTGCAACCACACTATTGCCAGGTTTGTTTCTTGTTTGCTTTCTTTTTTTTTTTTTTAATAATTCTGTCAGAAAGCAATCCATTCAGTGCATGCATCAGTTTGTTTCTCTCTCATAGAATATGAAAGACTTGTGATAATTGCACATAAAAATAAGAGTTTCTCTATCTGAAATGCAGTTTTTGGTTTCACTATACCTTTCCATTTGTTTTATGGCAATCCCTCATTATGGAAAGTTGTAACAAAAAAAAGAATAATTATAACATTTGATATACACAAGAAAACCCAATAAAGATAATATATTTTTATATCTCACAGCATTAGATGAAAAGATAAAAATTATTTTTTTTTATCATACCTTCTTTCAGATTTATTAGAGCAAAAGAAAGAGGCCTAAACCAAATACCAAGTAAAGTTCCGTTTTGAGTTCCGATCATTATTTTAACCAACGTGACCTTCAAAACACTTTTTTAAATGACGACAATAAATCTGAAGACCCAAACCAATATTCAAAGAACCCAGTGCTTTCTCACTCTAATTGTACTGACTGATTTTTCCAGAGCACTCAGAACTCAAGCAGATACAATCTGTATTTTCCATGTGGTTGCACAGGATGTGCTGTATAAATGGTTATAGAACAGAACCGGGGAAAAGATCAATTATGCCACTGATCTGTCTTATGACAGCAAGGATGCCAAATGGAGACATCTGGGACAGAAAAGTTTCAGTAAGCCAATCACAAAATGCTATCTGGCTGCTGTAGGCATCTTTTTTTTCATTTATTGCATGCA
>JAWWMP010000132.1:44657237-44726355 GCA_035047865.1 Dendrocincla tyrannina
CCTCGCCCGGCCAATCGCGGCGCCCCGCAGCGCGGGGACGCCTGGGAAATGTAGTTCCTTGGGCGGGGACATCCTGCCGCCCCTTCCCGGGGACCTGGGGCACAGAGCGCCAGCTCCAAAGGGGGCTCTGAGAAACCCCCACCAAGGCAAAAACCCCATAAAGACTCTTTTCTTACGCGCTTACGCACATAAACTTTTCGGATCTCACTATGCACACACAAAGTGGCCTCTGCAGTAAATAATACTAATGCAATATCCTAACGCAATCGATTCAATTGCCAGAGCGCTAACCGTGCAACTTTAATTTGATACTCTCATTCATGACACAGTCTTTGAATCAGTGATTATGTATTTCTTGAAAGTACACACTGCAGTGCACAGGATAGATAATGTTAAATTAATGCGCATATACTTTTTTTTTTCTTTTTTCCTCCCTAGAATTCCGAGTACACTCATGCTACATTACTTATGCATATCTGTGCTGAAGACTCAGGAGACAGAACTGCTCATTTCTTCAGAGATCTTACTATATCACTCAAAAATTTTAGGACATTTATAATCAAAACAGCACAATGAAATAGAAAGCTGAGGCACCAAGAAAATATTCAAAAGTATCTGTTTATTTTGGGCACAGAATTTTTACACAATATTATGACATCAGATGCTAATTTGATGATATTACTGACATCCAAGCAGTTAAAACATTAAATAGTCAGTCCATTGTGTTATCTTCAGTTATATTTCCAATGTGCCTTTCAGAAGTTACATATATTCATAGGAGCGGTAGATCGTATTCAAATCATCTACAAAACAATAAGTTCAAGAGAGTTCAGACCATCTGTGATCCACATAGATCAGATTCTGACTGTTGTCTGGCAGTAGTGTTTAGGAAGGTTGGCTCAACAGCCCTTGACTATAGACTTTGAGTTTAGACACTAGGGCTTCCAAGAGGCTTCAAAACAGGTGATGTCCATATACCAACTTGTTTTTTTTAAAGACAAATCACAGATCCATTCATTTCATATTTCAGTTGCCCAAAATTTATGCTGCTCATTAAATAGCTGTTCCCCATTTGCAAATGGGGAAGCAATGAGTTCAAAAGTAAGACTGATAGGAGAAGGAAATGGAAGAGAAGACAAGACACGGGAAGAGGGCGACATGGGTGACTGAAGTCAATGTAGGAAGATTAGCTTTGGGGTTTTTCATATATGTTTCAGGGTTTTGGAGGTCCAGTGTCTTCTGGATTATGTAGACCTATCTTCTTTAATATGAGCTGGGTAAGAAATGGACGGAGAAGACAGTATACCTCTTCTTTGCTGTCACTTTTTTTTTGTGCTCTAAGAAGGAGAGATCCTATTTCAGTTACGGAAACCCTCATGCTACCTTTAATCTCTCAGTGTTCGTTAACCTCAGATAGGTAGCATGCTTTATACAGATGAGAATATAGTTTTTAATTTTACTTGCCTTTTTATTGCCTTGAAAACCCCTAGCTATTCTAAAACATCTGCTTACAAATATTCTAACACCTGCTTTGTAGAGTGTGGCTAAAAAGGAACAACACGAGCAATTTACTGGGGAGCAAGACAGAGTTTTTCTACAAGAAGCCTACACTTCCAAGATAGTATAGCTTATATAATTTGTATTAGTACAAATGCTTCAACAGGATTGTGACTCAGTATTCCCACTATCAGTGCCCCTGTGCTATGCTAGCCACTTCTAAGTAGTTTCTGTAATTACGATATAACAAGCTTAGTGACCTAGTGAACACAGCAGGAACATAGTATTGTAGGCTGCCCATGGTACCTGCCTCCCTGTTGCCCCTCAGAAATAAGGACAAGGATAGTAAGTGATTAAAAAAAATAGAATAAAATAAAATAGCCATCATTATATTGGAAGGTAGAGGTTTCTAACACAGATCTCTGCTCTACAGAGACAGGATATATGTATTGATCAGAACTGTGTGCTTTAAAAAACACCTTTTTTATTTTCTTATTATTCAGAAGTTAAAAATTCAATAGAAACTTTGCACTGAAACAAGGGAGGCATATGTTAACTAGTGCAATAAAAAATAACATTTCATTAAAAAATCTCAGACCACTCTTGCTAAATCCAGAAGGTGATTTCATTGGAACCTTGTTTGGAAAACTGTTGGTCTCCTCATGACTCTAATAAACCATGGATCTTTCACACTTTCCATGTATGAAAAGAGCATTAAAACTACTGAGAACGTGGAAAGCACTGGGAAGTCTTCAAACCTTGAATAGACTAAGAAATTTCTTTGGCGCAGCATAACTCTGTCAAAAAGTCTTCTGTTTATTTTTAATCAAAAATTTCCATTCTCAGTCACCTTAAGTCCAGACCTCAAGCAGGAAACAACAACATAGACAGTTTTATTTCCCCTCTGTTCAGAGTTTCATATAGACCAGAACTTTCACTGCCTGACCATTTTTTAATAGCTCACTGCATAAAGAAAACCCCCACAACTGATGCAGTAACTGGGTGTGCTATACAAGTGACCCAGTGAATCTGCTATTGCAAAGTTTTCATATGTATGTAGTGCTCTGAGGCTGTCTTGAGTCTATGCAAATAGAAGCAGCCTCATAGATTCTACATGCAGGCATATCTGCCCTATCATGGTGCGTATGAATATGAACCTGGTAAGAAAGGCGTAAAACGAAAGGAAGAAACCCCTTTGTTCTTTCTTCAGAGGAAAGAGTATAAGCCTGGAAAGAGGTGGAGGTGCAGTGCAGGAGAAGGTGAGATAAATGTGAAGGATTACATTTGCTGTGTTCCTGTTCTTGAGAGTTAGCTCTGTTAACAGAGTGATGATGGAGATCAGTGTCCTGATCTCAGAAAACAGAACATTTCTGGGTACTAAGATGCAAATACAATGCAAATGACTCTGGGACAACAAAGTACGTTTTGGGTAAATGTCTTCCAAGGGCTTAATAAAGAAAACAGTGCGTTTCTTCTGAACTTAATTTTTCCTCTAAGATGTGTTAAATAAGAGTGTTTAAAATCCTCATGTGAGCTGGAAGATTACCTTTTCTCAATATCACATGAGGCCTACTAAGAGGTGATAGAATAACCATAGAGAAGAGCTGTGGGAGTTGTCTAGAGTGGTTATCAGAGCAACAAAATGCAGTGTGAGACTCAGATAGCAGAGACCAGATGAGTGCAGGAGCAGACAATGGAGTGAGG
Source organism: Dendrocincla tyrannina (assembly GCA_035047865.1). Taxonomy (NCBI): domain Eukaryota; kingdom Metazoa; phylum Chordata; class Aves; order Passeriformes; family Dendrocolaptidae; genus Dendrocincla; species Dendrocincla tyrannina. Next base: position 44,660,439 of record JAWWMP010000132.1, read on the forward strand.
GTGCCTAAAACAATAGCAAATGAAAAGAAGGTATGGTAATGAACAGCTACCCAAAATGTGCCTCTGGAGGCAAGGAAGAAGCTTGGCTACAGAGAGTGAAATGAGAAGCAGCTAACATGAGTGTGTCAAGCCAAGAGATCACATTAACTCAAATTAGACTTTGCAATCCAGAAACACTTAAAAATTTTTAAGTGTGAAGATAGCTGCATGAGGGGAAAACAGTGGTCTAACAGTTGTCTAGGAATAAAAAAAAAAGGTGAACTGTTTAAAAGCATTTAGTAATTTAGTGTTAGTTATTCTTATCTTGTGTACATACTTTGTTAGCTTTTTTCCTTGTAATAAGAGTATTCTTTGCATGTTATTTAATTTGTATTCATGAGTGAGAAGATTCAGCTCTCACAGAACAGAAAGTTTAATAGAATCATCCAAAGGTTTGTAGGTGGAACTCAAGTCAGCATTTTTTTTCTTCTTAAGTTTAAGAACTTAAATTTAAACCTGACCTTTGTTACAGCAAGTCAAGTCCTGACAGAAGACTTAAAGGAGTTAGGTAGCCATATCCAGACATATATAAAACTCCTTACTGCTCTGGTTGTCAGATATCATTGCTTTTCAGTTTTTAGCCAGAAAAAAATTCCACAACCCCACAAACATTTTCTGCAGGAGCATTACAACCTCTAAAATTATACCCTTATTCAGCAGTGGGGGTTTGATTTTTATCAAGCCCATCACTGGAACATTCTGTTCCAGTAGCACCCTGGCCCAATGAAAGAAATGTCATATGAAGCTTATATGCCGCAGCTTCATGGAAGAAGGAATTGCATTTGTTAAGTACTGACATGAAATGATACAGTTTGGTCTTTCTGTTAAGCTGAAATATCTTAGCTCTGAGAATGCTAATGGGTTTCCTTAAAACTAGTGATGCTAAAATATTTTGATGTTTCTCATTAAAATACCAATGATATGGGGGGGGGAAAGGTGATTTTTATTGTGATTTGGGACGACAATAAATAATGTGTCAGAACTTTCTGAAAAAAAAATAATAAGAAAATCAGACTTTTGTTCTAATTTCTGTAACTGAAATTTGTAGAGGTAATAGGCATATAAAGTGATTCATGTTAGTATAATCCTGCTCATTAGGAAATGAGTCTAATGTGTAGGTTATGATACAGGCAAAGTGTCAAAGGCAGTAACAATGGATACTTCCAAGAGAAAATATTACAAATTTCTGGACACAATTTCTTAAGGACAATCTTTTACTATTTTTATATGGTCATTTAACAGTCACAAGTCAGAAGTTTCCAACTTTAGTGTTGAAAGACGGATTTATACTTAAAATCAAATGGAGAGATCTCTCCTGGTTTTCAGCCATCAGCCTTCAGAGAGCTCTTTTTCATTCATGCTCCATTTATCACTCTCTACCCAATGAGTCACATCACATCCAAGTCAGGTCTGAAGGGCGGTGTACTGAGGTTGTTTGTTTTTTTCTGCTATTAAAGATGAAGAATTCAAAACAAAACTTAAGAGTTGCTGGGAGATGCTGCCTCCCAGAGAGGCACGTTGCCATTAATCAATTGCTATCATTAATAGGACTATCACTTCTCACAGATGTGCTCTTCAAGGTACTGAGGCTCTCAGGTTTTGGCATTGCACAAATCCTGATGCATGCCATTAGAAAGAAACCTGCTCATGATAGCTTTGGCAGTAGTGTCGCAGTTGCTGATTCCTGTTCTGGGCTTTGTTCAGTCTCAGTAAAGAAGATAAAACTGCCTAGGTAGCTGTCATCCATCCAAGCTTACCAGTATATGGAGTAGTTTCCTGGCAAGGAAAAAAAGCCAACAAAAACCCCAACCAAAAAAAAATAACAAAAAACCTCCCAACAAAGAAACCAAACATCTCTCTCCCCAAAAACCAAAATAAAACCAACCAACCAAAGACAAAAGAAAACAAACCAAAATGAAACAAAAAAATCCCCCAAAAAACCCAAACAGTAGGCCAGACTGGTAGCACTGAAATTACAGTCTTAAATTGAAACCACACTTACAAGTTTTTCATAGTCTTTTGTTCCTGAACAAGACACCAATACCTTTCTTGGGAATACAGCTATAGTACTTTCAACAAAGTGCACTGTGTTTGCTGTTGCAAATAAATTTTATTAGCATGCTTTATACTCTTTACAAAAAAGATAAATGCTATGAAACCAGATTGACTACAAAACTTCATACCATCTTCACTTTGGTATTTTTCGTTATATTTAATTTTAATAAATTTCTTATTTATGTATACAATTCAAGTGACATACATTTATCTACCATTCTATTTCACTGAATTCAACAAAGATTCAAAGAAATATTATGCAAAACTAAGAGATAGAATTGAATATTCAACATGAAATAATTTCAACAACACATCATATATTTAAAAATTTCTTTTGTTTTGCAAACTTTCCTTTGGCTTTTTTCATAAATGAATTTCATAATATTATGATGAATGCATGACATGTTATCTTGGATAAACAGACTCACATACAGAAAAGAATAATGCATATATTCAGGAAAACTAAAACAGCAATTTAAGCATAACCAAACTTTTTCTTAGTATATATTATGTTTAAAGATTTAAATATACACATAGATGTATATAAATATACATCAGCATTGTGTGCTCCTATATTTGTGAGCAGATTATATTATTGATTTGCCTAATTCTGCACCTATATTGATAAAACACAAGGAGCTGTGGTTAGAGATCCTGACCCTTGTTAACAAGAACTAGTAAGTTACTACATGTAATGAAATTTTTTAAGAAGGCAGAGCTTTTATTTAGCGAGAAAATATCAATGCAGTTCACTTCTCTTATTTTCTGTGCATATGTGTTCTCAAAGACTAATTTAGGAAAGCATTTATTATTATGAATACATATATATTGTCAGATCTTTGTATTCATAGTTGTATTTTGAGTGAATTTCTTTTTATATTGTTTTCTTAGCCTTTTTGAAAGCTTTTTTTTGATTTGGTAGTTTTGGCCACTCTTATTCTAAAAGTTATTTTAACTGTAGGCATTGGTATATCACGTGTAATATCATAGCAATGTTTTTAACCTTGAAGAAATGTTACAGACATACATCAACATTGTGAAAAGCTTGAGTTAGGAAAGTGAAAATCAAAACATTTAGAAAAAATATTTCAGTTCCTCAATTAACAGCAAAATCATTTTCAAATAATGAATATAGTTTTTAACTACTCTGGAATAACTGCAAATCTGTAGAATTTTCCAATTAACCTAAAATTTTTATTTTCTTTTGTCTTTAAGAAGTTTGCATATTCAATAGCTGGAATCAGTTAGAAGGATGATGAAGCTATACACTTGATTTGGGTGTTATGTGTCCAGTTCTTGCTCATGAATATCTGGGCTAAAATGCCCGTTGAAATTCTCCATTCTTAGCAAATAATACAACTTTAAAACTATGCCAATGGTCACCTGTAATTCTTAAATGTCTGTCACCATAATTCATTCCCCTCTCAAATGCTATGCTACTTTCTATTAAAACACAGTTTGGCATTTGATTATTAAAAAGGGATGTGAAATTGTTCATGCATTTTAATACCTCACTCCAGAATCAAGACCAAAGTAAGTGCTTAGTATGAATTATAGAATATCCTGAGTTGGAAAGGAACCATAAGAATCATTGAGTCCATCTGCTGACTCTAAAGACAACCTAGAAGTTCCTAAGAACATTGTCCAAATGTTTCTTGAACAGCAACAAGCATGACATGAATGTCAAAGTGATCCCTGTTGGGGATATAGGGTGGAATCATGTCACTTAATTCTGTTTGAGTAAAATTTTTCTACACTATTCAAGGCTACCATCTTGTTTAGATAACTTTTGGGGGATCAGAGGAATCAATATTTAAGACCACTTATTTTAATTGGCAATATACACAGCACATTTCAGAGTAGACATCAAACTGTTGGTTGGTCAAAGATGAGATAAATGAACATTATTCACAGAAATATAATCAATAAATGTGATACTTCAGGTGAATGAATGGAAAATGGTCTGAATTTTGAAGTACAGTTACTACAATTACTTCCCTGAAACCCCTGAACTGTGTTTCCTGCTGGTGGCCAAGAGTAGGAGCTTTCTCTTGCCACACAAAGTCTGGATTTTTATTTCTGGAAATGCAATGATAAATTTATTGTTGACATAGGACCTTTGAGGAAGACAGGAATACACTGAGAGAAGTGCCAAAATTTCTAAAAAAATTATAGTATTAAAAACTTATAGTTCCAGTTTCAATCATCTTGCTTACTGTCATGGTGGATGTTAATTTAGGGATGTGGCACAGTACACCAAGCTCACAAGTTGACCATCATCAAAATTCTGGATATGTAAAACACTTACTAGTCTTAGGTATAATATTTCATTAACAAATGAAAGGACAGGAGTATGAAAAAAAATCCCATCAGGCAGCACAGGTGGTTTTTTTTCAGTAACAGGCTCTTTTACATGTCTCCCTGTGGAAAGGTTTAAATAAAAATTACACCTTTGAGAATGCTGTGTATTTCTTCTTTAGGAAAGTTAAGACAAACATACATCATTTCTGCATCAATATTGAGTCTTTCTGTTGTACAGAATAAGGTTGATCTGTTCCAATAATTGTAATAGAGTATTGAAATGCTGTTTAAATGAAGATACTAAATATTTCTGTAAAACACAAGTTCAGATTCCATACTTTTCATGGGAGAAAAAATTTAATGTTTTATTAGTGAAAAGAGTATAGTTTAAGCACTACTGAATATTGTTTAGTTTACTGTGGATAGTCAAAACTACTTTTAATCAGTAAAGGTGGCAAGAATATAAACTGAAACTAAAACTAACTGGTTAGTCTCTTTAAATAAGCCATTGAAGAGTTAGTCAACTGCAATAGCATCATTTCAGTTCTAAATTATCTCTTAAGGAATGATATTAAGAGAGAATTAACGTGCATTCACCCAAGCATACTCTTAGGTGAATGCTGATAGCACACAAAATTTTAATAGCCCTTTTTAAGTATTCATCACTTTCAGACATTTTTAATGTGAGTATATAAGGTGAAATTGTCTCTAGAGAGTGTGCAATGAATTAAAATATATTAGAAGGCCCTAGACACAGTTTGTGAGAGATAGCTAGACCATGGATGCCATGGATGGATAGGCAATGCATGAAACTATTTAAGATCAAAACCCTAACAAACTTCAACAAGGCAGCAGGAGATTGTGCTCTGTAAAAAACTCCTCTGTTCTGCTTGTTGTTTTAATGAAAAAAAATAAGTTTTATTAAAACAGTGAGTCCCAGCTTTCAACAGCTCTCCCTACAATCTAGAAAAATCAAATTGTTCTAGTAAGACAAATACAGAACATGGCAACTTAAAATGTGTTCCTTCAGCATAACAAAAATAGTAATGTGCAATGAACATTTTTGCATATGACATTTTCAGAGGAAAAGGATTTTGTAAGTTTAGCTATCTTAAATATTTTACTTATTAAAGTAAGCAACAACATAAATATGTAAATGATGTTAGTCATCAAGCATATGAGGATAATTTTAAACATCTTATATTAAATGAAGGTAATGGAAATATTTTAATGACCTATAACAATCAGAGTAAAATATTGTAATTTTCTTAATGACTTTTTTTTGCATCCCTGTGGGTATTTATTCCTCACAGAAAGCAATTTTAACTTACTGTGGATAGAAAATGACACTGAATTTCATAGGGTTCTAATTGTTATTGCTTTTAATACTAATGTTCCTGAAAGATCATATATTTCAAAGCACTGGTATGTCTGCTAGTTTGCATTTAATATGAGAGACTTCTGCTGATACCTATTTATTTTCTTACCAATTCCACTGGAGATAGGCCTTAGTCACCCTCTAGAAAGTTCTCAGGAGAGATTCTCCAAATGGAAAGACTAGTAAACCATGCTGTTGATATGGCAGCTCAGCTTACAGGTTATAAATGCCTCCCACTAGCATTTTTATTTTTCTGAAATCCCTTTAGCATTCTTTGAACGTTGCAAGCTGTTTAATACTCATACTAAGAAAAAGAGGTTTTCTCCATTGAGCAAATCTTTCAAGCTATCATACAGCAGTCTTCTCCCCTACATATAGATAAATTTTGAACATTTAATTTACATGTATTTTAAAGCCTACCTAAATGGCGGTATTAGAGAAAAGAGAGGGAATAAGGTATCAGAAGTCTAGTGGCAGTGAGAACAATTTCACTTCCCTCTGCTTTCTCTGCTACTCTCTGAAGACCTGGGACTGATGTAAAGCTTTTTCTGTAAGTCCTTCGATTTTTCTAATGTGGGTTGGGATGATATCGTAAAGAATAAAAGTAATAGTACCTGTAAGAACTGCTGACCTAAAAAATGCCTTCATATACTGTGTATATTGAGAGCTTCAAAGACCACTATTGCCAGGCATACATCACCCCTCTCACAATTAGCAGATAAAACGACCTCTCACCTCACCCTTTCCCTTTCCAGCTTTAATATGCTCTCTAATTTCTAAACCATCCACCTCAAACAGCTTTTTATAAATGTTACAACATACCTTACATAATGATTCAGCTGTTACCTGTCGTGCTGTGCCCTGATGGTATTATGGTAAGACCATTGTCAAAGCAGAGTACAAATGCTTGCATGATTAAAGTTTGCTAGATGTGATACTTAATGGCTTCTTAGTTTTGTGAATTTTATTAAATCTGCTGCCATTAATAGGATCAGTGTCACAACATGGGTGGAAATCCTTGTCCTTTTGAAACTCCATTCTGTACACTTTTGTTAAAATAATACCATTTATATTAATTTTTTTAACTTGGGTACCATGTTTTAATAACAGTAAATGAAAGCCAAAAAGCAAAAAGAGAATAATTTTAGAGAATAGCTGCAGGATAGAAAAACAGCAACTACACATGACCTAAGGGGTTATGTTACTAACTCATCTAGCATTGCCATGCAGTGGCCCCGTAATGGTTCTCTAACACAATTCTTCTATGTGTAAGCAAAGAGATATAAAATTGAATTAGAAGAGTACTACTGCTTCTCTACAACAACTAGTGAGACCAAAACTGTAACGTTTTATCTACACATAGTACCTTCACTTAATGAAATGCAGTTAAAACCAGAATAAAGTAGAAAGGTTAATTATTAATGAGGTTAATGTGAGCTCTAGCTTTTTTTACTGTAAAGACTGAGGGAGTTCAGACTATTTAATTACAAAGAAGAGTACAGCATAGCATTATTAGTGACAACAGGTATATGTGCAGAGAAAAGACAATAGCTCTTTGACATATAGCAATGAGGCATTAAGAAGAATCAGTGATTAGAAACTAAAGTTAGATTCATTCAAAGTGCAAAATGCCAACAATGTTAGCAGTGTGCAGTTTGAAAGGTTTCTTTAGATATTCCCTAATCCCTTGAAATCAAGACTGAATGCCATTCTTGCATATACACCGTAGTGTCTACGCACCAAAGTTACAGCTTGTTTCCACAGTGGACAGCTGAAACTCAGTGGCCTCTCTCAGTTATTTGAAAGAATGTTTTAAGGAGTACTCTTTGCATTTGTAATTTGTGTGATATTATATTACAGTGGGTTGCCTTGAGTTTTGTGTTATTTTATTAATGTATATTTTAAGTTTTCTTTTCCAAGCTTTTAAACTTCAAGTTCTGACAAAATCTGCAGCTTAAGAAAAAACCAATAGTAAATCTGAAATTATGTCATTCAGCTCAAGGACATTTATGGAAAGCAAAATTACTTGCTTGATTTTATTTATTAAAACTGTCTGAAATATTATGTCAAAACAGATTGCTTGTGACACAAGTGTAATCAGAAACAAGTAAAAAAATGTTGATTAAGCAAGAAACCTCAAACTTGTTTTGTTTCACTCAGTTTGTAGTCCTAATTTCCTGAAATATGCCTCAATCTACAAAACATCTTAGATGTATTTGCTCACTTAAGCATTGCTTAGACATTTCTTGACAAGCAATTGAAGTTTATATGTACTGTATAGATACTATAGATGGAACCCGGAGGACAGAATAAATGTTAAAACAAATTTTATTCAGATGATCTAGCACAAACAGAACTGCAGGAAGGAACAGCTTCTATTCCTTCATTTCCCAAAACTTTATAAAATAATCACAGAATCAAAGAACCATTTAGGTAGGGAAATACCTCAAAGATCATTGAGTCCAACCATAAACCTAGTACTGCTACACCCACCACTAAACCACTAAACCATGTCCACTTACACATCTTTTAAATAACTCCAGGCATGGTGACTCAAGCACTTCCTTGGGCAGCCTGTTCCAGTGCTTGACAATGCTTTCCATGAAGAAATTGTGTGAAATATCCAAAGCTTGACTGGTGCAACTTGAGGCCATTTCCTGTTGTCCTGTTGCTTTTTACTTTGGAGAAGAGACTGACAACCACTTTCAGGTACTTGTAGAGAGAAGTAAGATAGAACGACTTGAGATGATCTCTGTGTGATCACCAGCCCTATACAATCAATATTCTTAAGTTTTTGAGATCTCTGTTCATGATAAAATTAGCACAGACAAAATTAATGTGTTCCATATTTACCATTTACACTGTGATGATCATTTAATTGATATCAATATATAAAAGTACTTGAATGAAACAAATATGTCTGAGAACATATGCCTGGTACCAAAATAACTATATTCTTTATTTCTGCCTATATAGGAATTAATTTATGATTTGTATAGATATTTAACATCTGAGCTGAGTATAAAAGAAAAATCTAACAGCAGAAAAGGTGTGTTGGGATTAAAACCTCAAAAAGACATTTTTCTTTAAATGTTCATAGACTTCAAACCGACTTCTAGAAGCAGACTGGAATTAATAAAATACAATCAGTATTCTTACAAGCAGGTATTCTCCATCATTCTTTAACAATTTAATTAAAAGTGGACAATTTATCTCATGTCAACAGATGAGTGTCTCACCATATACTGTGAAACAAATTAATCAGAAAAAATACAGCACTGCAGAATAATGTTGCAATAACCTCTTGCTTTATAAACAAGGGCTTAGACTTAATTTTTAAACAAACAACTAATTCTTCATTTCTTGACTCAATTTAAGGTAATTGTCATGTCATATTTGTGTTACCATTATTATGGTAATACAAAAAAAAAACCCTATTAAGTGCTTTAATGGAAACCTTAGATTGAATCATCTTTCCCAATTAGGGGATATTTAAAAATATGAAATATAAGTGCTCTTTAGCTTTGTATTAATATGATGGCTTAGTCACAATTTAGAGTTATATAACCATGAAAATCATATAATCTCTTAAAAAATTAATCCCAACAGTCTAATTAACCTAATCACCACAAACTATATTCTCCCTCAGTAGTATGTTTTCTAGTACACAGAAAAATATAAAAATTGTAATTTATAACTAGTCCAATAAACTAATCTGCTCTCAATGTTACTGTACTCTTACTACCTCCTATATCATGATGTGTGTTAATATTTGTTGACCTTTTTGATCAATTTTCGTTGTAAAGACACCTGTGAGAGCTGAGTCAGCATTGTAGTGTAAGAACATATCCATACTGCAAATGTGAAACATTTCAAAACTTGTGGTGGTTTGACCTTGGCTGGATGCCAGGTGCTCACCAAAGCTACTCTGTCACTCCCCTCTCCAGCTATAAATGAAAGGCTTATGGGTTGAGATCAGCACAGGAATCATTCACCAGTTCCCATTATAGGCAAAACGGACTCAAAATATACGAATGAGTTTAATTTATTACCAATCAAATCAGAGTAGGATAATGAGAAAAAATCTTAGTCTTAAAAACACCTTAGATAATTCACCTTTACAGCTTTGAGCTCTGTGTACCAAGGGTCTCAGCACAGCACTGGCCTGGAGTGCCAGAGACTCCACAACAGTCTGTCATGTCAGAGTACTTTGAAGAAAAACTTTGTGTAGGTGTCCACTCTGCAGTCAATTGCAACAAAGTAAGACAAGGATATAAAACACTAAATTGATAAATTACATTCCAGAGTTGTGATAGGGAATATGAGAATGGCTGTGTCGTTGTAGTTTCATGGAAAGAGGCATTACTTCCCTCTGGATAAATTTAATGGAAGAAAGGTTTGTTCAGACAAACACTCTTTAGAGAACGATGGTGTTTCTGCTAGTACCACTTACAGTTTAATCTATGAAGAGTCATCATTTGTGTTATAAGACGTGACCTCTGACTACACCACTGCTATTGCCGTAGTCTAACTAATTGCAGCTGACAGTTTATATCTGAGACATAGTTGTGGATACAACCACAGATAAAAATGAACATTCAGGAATGTTCATTGGCCATAAAAGTATGTATTAATGAGACAGTAAAAAAAGTATACATTATTGTAGACTATATGAAAACATACTAATATATTATAATGAAAATATATTTATAGAAATATTATTTATTTCCTATTATATTAATATAGTATAGTATAATGAAAAGTATTAATGATCTAAATAACGAGGCAAATAGAAACATTCTGCAAGAGGCAAAAGAAGAAAACATAATTGAAACAAAAAAACCTCATGGCAATCTGGCAACATCACCCATTCTGGTATCATTTCATTATGTAATGGGCATCAAAGGGAATGCTGACTAGGTTTTCTGTGTAGAAGTCCACCTAGCACTCAAACTTAATAAACTTTGTGTTAGGTCATGACCTAAGGTGTTATTTTCTTCAAATAGTCTGCCAAATGTTCCACCAACACCCTCACTGTTCCGCTGCAGTGCAAGTAGACTTCAAATAACAGTTTTTCTTGAAAGGTAGTTTTTCTTGAAAGGTACTTCTCCTTAAATAGTTCTCTGTCATACCAGCTTCCAGTTGGCCTTTGCAGCCTTGAGTCCAGTAGGGAATTTTGATCTTGTGCTGAACATGCGAGGATAAACCAGTCTCATGAATTAGACCTGCCACTTTCTAGGGAGTGAAATTCTCAGCTCTCCTGAAATCACTGACAATACCTTGAATGCTCTGATGTAGAAGCTAAGCAAGTTTGTTATAGTTAGTAGCCAAGCTAGTGAAATCAAATATTATATTTAGAGAGAGATATATTTGGATAGTAGAACAGGACATACACGATTGGTTTGATGTCTGGTTTCCTTTCTTCAGTTAACAGACTGTGATGACATGCTAACTCCCAAAAAAATTCCAGCCTGTCAAATCTGAGTCACAGATAGGCTCTGCCGATAGGCAGAGCACACACCTGAGTTTGCCTTCACAAAGATATTGATAACTGGGTTGTTATATGCTAGGTAAGATTTCTATTACACATAAAATAATTTAAAAGGTTGTAGTAATTTCTAATCTTGATCACCAATTCAGCCCATTCAACCCTGTGTTTTTGCCATGGTCTTCTACCTGATATGGATTCTTACTTATTTCATAAAGATACCTTTGAATGCAAGTTCCAGCTAAGTGGAGTTCACTTAGTTTTATTACATTTATTTTCAGTCAGATATGTCTGTAAATATGTCCTTTTTAGGAAGCCAGTTGTTGAAAGTAATATCTTGTCTCATTGTACTTATTTTATTTTTTTTATAATATGTAGCTTATAATAATTCATAACACACATTTACAAATGAGAATATGAAGTGATTGTTTTCTAATTCTTGTTCAAAATGAAATATGACTAAGCAATAATGCTGTGTTAAAAATTGGTAAATCCACAATGTAGGTAACAGTAAGAACTATGGTGTAAGGGAGATTTTTCATATTATAGAAGCTTGGCAACAGTTTCATTCTGTGTTCATTTTGCAGACTAAAGTAAACCAGAAATGAAAAATGCAATGCTGAAAAGGTATTCCAAAAAGACAGAAAGAAGCTTAAAAAGTTTCGACAGAACGGCACCAAGAATGACGAAATATATGAAACAGCTTCTGTACAGGGAACTTGGCTTCTTAATCTGCAGGAGAGTGATGCAAAAGGCAAGCAGACAATGACCATTTCTCCTAATAATGAACTCAGATTATGAGTCTCAAAGAAGCTAGAAATACAGTTTGTGTTGTTTGTATTGTTCATTTTTACTCCTTCCTGGTCATCTACTATTGCTCACGCTTCTAGATCAGACGTCAGGCTACATACTCCAAGTACAGCTGTTCTCTCGTACTGTGGACCCATGCTAAATACATCATGATAAAAATGTTTGTGATTTATCTTGTGGAGTAGATGACAGGGCATTATGTTGCCAGAATTCTCAGAAACAAAATACACATTTGTAAAAATAATTTTATCCAACTTTTAAGATTAATACAGCCTCAGTAGTGTTCCTAACATAACAGAACTCCTATAGTCACAGTCACTGGCAAGTTAAGCATAGGAGATGAAAACCCTGGACACTCCTGTTTTACCTACACAAGGCGGCAAGTGCAGTGGTGACGTCTATTTTTCTGGTTGCATGAATGTCTACAGTACAATGAAGACCTATCCTTCAGAGGATCCCTGGGAAAGGAAGGCTCTCCAGCAATTCCAACCCTACCTACCTTACTGTTTTGTGTCTAGAATTTCCAAAGTCAGACAGAGGAAGGCACGTGATTTTGCTGGAATCCTTTCAGAAACACTGAAGCAAGCTTCTCAAAAACATTATGCTAGAAATAGAGCCGAGAGTTAATTTTAAAAATCATAAACATATGGTTTGTCTGTTCCCAGATGAAAAGATAAATCAGGAAAAAAACATACTTGGCTTGAAAACCATTTAAACATCAGCTTATATAAAACGTTGTCAATCTGTGTTACGTTCTATGGGGAGGATCCTTCAGCTAATTATTTAATACATATCCATACAAACGTAAGTACTCAGAGCAAAGAGATTCAGCTCTGGATTAGGAAATGCAAATCAGCTCCAGGAATACAAGCCGCAAAGCTAACAAGAGATTAGCATAGAAGCTACAAAGCTAACAGGGGATTAACTTTCAGGAAAGCTTACTAGTTTATCATTATGAACAAAAAATATACCATAAAAAAAGAAGATGAGAACAAGAATAACTATGAAGGAAAACATACAGCATAAAACTATTAAACTATTCCTGCAGTGAATATATTGCACTTTATTTCTAAGCACAGACCTGAACATACACTTCCCACCAGACCTACCAAACATCCAACCAGTTGCAAGTTGAAGGTGCTTCAAATTAATTTCAAAACCTCACCCACACTGTTCAGCAGCTGAGCTTTAAGCATGAGTCCAGAGTTAGCTGGAATCATGCTGTAAACAGTTAGATTGAGTTTACCTTAGAAATCATAAGGACAGTTGGACAGAGACCTTGGCTACTTGGCTGATACTACTTATGTTCCCAACACATACATATATAGGGGTACAAACCTGAATGACCCACCAGTCAAAAGAAGGGTGTACAGTTGACAGGTACTAAGTATAAGAAGCTAGAAGGTTTGTAAAAATAACAGATCATATAAATAAAATGTTAAACAGTGGCGTCCCAGGGAATACTTGTAATTATATGAGTGCAACAAAAATTTGTTTTGAAATGTGAAAACTGGCACCCAAATTTTATTTTGTCTGCAGAATAGCAGAACTGCGTTGGTTGTTATTTCACAATTTTCAGTTTTATTTTTATGTGTTCATACTATAGTTATATCTCACTTAAAAAAAACCCAAGCTTAGTATGCTGAACTATACTATCTATCTGAATGGCAAGTTTGAAAAGACTAAGAAAACTGAATTCAGTCCAGGTGTGTCCAGCCCTAAATCATTATCAAGGTTTTTCTTGCAAGCTGAATGCTCCAGCTCCATGTTCTACTTCAACGAGAGTGAAGATTTGCTTTTCTTTACCTCTACTCTGAAGACCAAGTAACAAGCACCTTTCTGAGAAGCTTCGAATTAATTGTTCTTGTGAATACCAGACATATCCAACCTAACTCTCATACTCTTATCTGCTCTGGTTTTCTTTTAATATATTGGTTTGACCTGTTTTTTTAACATTTAACTGTCAGTAATTACATATTAATTTCTGTTAGAGAAGTAACAAGAAAGTTACAGCACATAAGGGGTCTGAAATGTAACTGCAGTATACTTATGTCCTTTCGCAACTGACAACAAAACTGCAGTCCCTTAGAAAGCAAAAGAGTGGAATAAATAGCCTCCATACACTGGCAAATGAATTAGGAAACCTTCTCTTTGCATAATTGGGAGTATAGGTAAAGCATGATAAAAAAGTATGAATGTCACAATTTGTTACAGTTTGCCTCTACTATAGTGAATACATATGAAACATCATATGTATTCATCTCTGTCCATCTAAACCAACTATTTTGTCCTTAACTGTATAAGGTGTTAACATACTTGCCTGATGTGCCTAATGAAAGGTGCTTAAATTTTAAACATTTTAAATATCTATATTTCAAGGTCTTCATCCCAGTCTTGTCTTTAGATTTCAGACAATACAAGTAGAGCACCATGCTGCATCATATTTATTGAAGTTCACATACACATTTCTGATGATCTGGACTAAATTCACTCTGAAACATTTGCTTTTCACAAATATTTTAATGAATCATACCCATTACAGATGAATTAACAGCATCATGAAAAGATTCTAAAGTAAATCTGTGCAACTAATTCTCCACTGACATCACCTTGTAAAGACCTTTAAACCAACATGAAGGGCAAATCGTTTACTATCCGTATTTAGTAGGATGTTATTACATTGAAATTGGACAGGTGTAAATTAAAATTATCCACACAAATTTACTTGAGATGCTAGACTAATTACATTTTCCAATTTAATTATGCTGACATAATATCTGTGACAGGCATATTGCACATTATTTCACTTTTGGGTAAGTCAATCTCGAACCATTCATTCTTGAAGCCCTATCATTAGTACGCCTGCATTAAACTGAAGAATGTATTTGTGAAGGTGTCACACCTGAATGGTGCACGTTCAGAAGGAGATGGTTGTTTGCCAACCTATTTTCCTTCTACTGCTACAGAAAAGTAACCTTCAAGACAAGTGTACCTGCATATTTTACTCAGAATTCTGTGCTTATTACTACTAAAACACAGAATAGTATCTGCAAGTTTTGAACTGCAGCACTACCTTTAAAATGTAAAAATTTAATCTTTACGTTTAAAAAAAAAAGGCATGGATTTTCCTGTGGAACATGTGAAGTTATTGCAACTGTCCTTATGACAGTTCTGTGGGATGTAAGCATCTTAATCTTCTCGGTTTTACTGACAGTCTCCTAAGATTATGGGAAAACAATTTCAGGCTGATGGCAGTGAAGCCTCCAATACCTGTTTCTATTTGACTATGATATAACTACTGGAGTTTTAACCTTTTACCACAACAGTCACAGAATATGGTACCAGCCAATAACAGAAAATATCAGAGTTATTCAAGAGAAAGCTAAAGATTAGGCTTTTTAATTCCTTTAACATATGGTTAGTGAAGACTTCAGGGTCTATTTTAAGAGCTTGAAGTTTCCTATATGCTGCTCAATAGTCTTGTCTTAAATAAAGCTGTGGCTACTTTTCATGTTGAGTGTTCATCTTCCTCTCCCACTACAGCACTCCTAAAAGAGTCAATAATAGCACCCATTGTATGTTCTGGAAAATTCTTCCACTTACACAGTGTTTGTACTAGACTTACATTTCTTCTTTCATTGTTAAAAACACACTAAGCCCTTGCTTGTGTTTCTACCTGAACTTCCAGGTCAGATGTGCGGTTTAGACTGATTCTTGGGAAAAGCAAGGGCACCTATGATCTTACTACTTTTGACAAGTTACTTTGACATATTGCTCACTAACTCTCAGTGACTTACTGCAATACGCACGGTTGGATGGCCAAATTCAGAAACTGCCTTTAAGAGTGTCAATACTGACCTTAAGGTCTTTACCAGATTTGAATGCTGTAATTTTTTATTTTTTTTTTTTTTTTTAGATAGAGAGTAATATTCTCTTTGTCTTAAATTACTTTCAAGTTAGTTTGAAGTAAAAATTCTGATGATTAAAAAAAATTTATATGCAAGAACAGAAGAATATGTATGAGTGCTTCTCACTAGTAGCAACTTGGACAATATCTACTTGTGTCTGCAGAAAGTCAGCATTTTTAGATATTAACCATTCTGGATACAAACCCCCTTCTGTCCATATGGTGTCAGTTGACTAGCTACACATAATGCACTTAGGAATTACTTTTACTGTTTTTAGTAATTTTTATTCTTACAGGTGATTAAAGTTGAGTGATTTCTGGTTGGTTTATTGTTTGGTGTTTTTGTTGGGTTTGTTTGTTTTACTATATGTGACCATGTATGTAGTTTGTTTTAGACTGTAATCTCTACATGATACTGGTGAAGTTACTTGCAATAAATGTAGCACTGTTTTCTCATTGACCCATTGAACCCTGAGTTCAGACTCACAGTGTAAAACTGCTCTGAAAGGTTTTATTTCCACTTACTTTTGTTTAGTTTTTATCTCCTGACTGCTATGTCTAGATTTGCTACGTGGTTTTTAATTTCTTGTTTTCAGAAAGCAAAGTTGACTTAGCTGGTTTAGGAAATTATAAGGGATCAGGAAAATGGCAAACTTTTATGGCCTCCACAAATACGTTTTTGACTATTTAGTTATGTTGCTAATAATAGTTACAATGAGGAAGAATTGCTATTCTGGCTTTCTGTGACCTTTTGAAGTGAGAATGCCACTACACCACCTAGGTGTAAACAATCACCAACCACACAACCCTTGGATTCACACCATGTTCATTACCTACCTGCAAAGCTATAGCTGGCACAGTTTGATATAATACCCAGGGGAGTCTGCATTCCAGTTTTATTGTACCTTGGGTCCTGTGCTGCTCTTTGGTAAGGCCAAGACAATTTTCACTGCTTTATCTCCATCACTGTGTCATGTCAGTCACTCATAGATGCTATACAGGACTAAGTTCTTCTGCCAAATCAAAGTCTTTGGCAGAACTGCCATGAAGAGTTCATCCACTCTTCTTGCAGGATTTATGGTAGAATATCTGTTACAACCTGCCTCTGAAGGTGAGAGTAACTCAGGTTCTTGTTAATAGATCCATTGGGGTGGGTTAAAGTAAAAAGCACTGAATGCTGGTAAATATATATATATATGTATGGTTTATTTCAGAACAATTTGATTGCAACGGAAAGCAGGTATGTAGCCATCTTGGTTATTATTATCTATTGCAACATGACAATATGAAAGCCTAAAAATGCCACTTAAGAAAATGCATAAGGGTAAAAGAAAGGAAGGAAGAGAAAGAAAAGAATAGAAAGATTCATAATCATTACCCATGGTTCTATGACAGGACTTGATTGGTACCTCTTCATGGCAGAGGGAGCTTTCAGTTCTCTGAAAGAAGACCTCAGGACATGAGTCAGGGGCCTCTTTGGGGTTCTTTGGTAGTTTATGAACCCTTCTAAGACATGACAGCTGCCTCTCACATCTAAGCAGTTAAGCCAATTATGCCACATCAGACTTTCAGACTTTCCTTGAATGGAAGGGGGTGGGGCGGGGTGGGGAGTGGTGGTGGTGGTGGTGGTGGTGTGAGTTTTATAACTGAGCAGAGTTGGGTAAGAGACAACAATTACCGTGATAAAAGAGTTGCCTCTTACTGGTCTCTTGCTTCAGCATAGCACCTTGGTGCCTCCATAATTGTTTTAGGTCATTAACCATTAACATTTTAGTCTCTCACAGTATCTCCATCTGTTTTATTGTAGCAATGCTTCCAAGAGAAGTAACACATTATGAGATCAGCTATTTATCAATTCCTTCCTGGCAATCTTATTTGTCCAGGTGATTTTGGGGGACTTCCAATACTATGGGAGTAACAATGACTCCCGTTGATTCTTCATGTGGTGCAAATACTTCTAGGATTGCCCACCTGAAAGTGTCACAGCCTGAGCTTGCCAGAGCAAGTGCCAGCTACACAGAGCAGTAAGGCACTTATCTTGCGGTACCACTGACAGTTTTTCCCATATTTTCAAAACATAACACATGGGCAAGGCAACATATTTGAGCTGTGTACCTATTACCATCCACATGAACACATCTCTTAATTTGCCCTTGCATCATACATTGTGGTTTTGGTGCTTTATTCTTTATGTGATAATTGAACAGAATTTGGGCCAGACTGAGATGCTGACACTACAAGATGCCTTTACTACAGACTCTTTATACAATTTTGTGCTATACAATCTAAATGTCAGTGTGGCTATATTCTGAAAACAGTGGTATGCATGAGGCTTTTCTGTTGGTATTTCCCTTCTTGTGTGCTTGTTTCGATTTGCAAATCTAGTGACTTCTAGATAGATTTTTATTTGAACATTTCACATCAAAAATGCAAAAAATACAGAAGTACAGACAGCTACTTTCTAATTCTGTATAGCTACTTCTTGAACACATTCTTTACTAAAACCTGTGCTGATACACACACACATGCCACATTTGCACATTGGTTTTGTTTGTAAGTTTTTTCTTTTATTTTCTTCTGACTCTTGAAATTCTCTTTGTTAAATATTGCAATAAATAGCATAACACAAGACAAAAAAGCAACACTGTGTGTTTTTACTATGCTCAGAAATTGTAGATAAGGAGTATAAAGAAAGAAAAATATGCAATTTTCATCCAAAAGACCCACATTAAAAAATCTAGGATGACAACCATAAAATCACAAATGTTCTAGTGAAATCAGGGCAAGTGGCAATGACAGCAATTTCAAAATTCACCAAAATCTTTGTGATTTTTTAAAAATTATTTTGCCTATTATATATCCACATGGATTATATTTACCTTGCGATGGAATTATACTTTTGGTGAATAAAGGCAACTGTAAATCTAATAAATTTGGTCATTTGACTTTTTTTTTTAACATACAACTACATGTTTAACAATTAATAATAAGTAGCATCAATAAACTAGATGTAGAACAGCTACTTGCCATATATCAGAATATCTGTTAATAGAGTCATGAAATCAGGATGCTTCTGGTAGTGCTCTGCTGAGAGCAGCTGAATGCTACTATGAAACATTTTTGTTGCTGATGTGGAACAAAAGAAGTCCTTAAACACACTTCTGACAAAACTTGGACACTGGCGATAATAACAGATAACAGCAAAACAATCCTGTTGAAACATTTAGATCACATAAGGCACTGGAGATATTCAAGAAAATAATGTTTTTTACATCTATATAGAAGAACTGCAGTCCTTGGTCATGGACAGGAGAATCCTGAAAAGGGTTTACAAGAGAAAACCAGTTCACAGTAACATCAGTGTAACCTGTTCCTTGTCTGTAAACAAAGAAGTGGGGACTTAATCTCTCAGAGTGATGTGGCTGACCGCATTTTTGGAATACTACATATTCTCCTGCTGTCCATGTTTAACAAATTTGAGAAAGGAATAAAAAATAACTGAGTCCTGAGAAAATGCCTTAGAGGAAGAGACTTAAAAACTTAATCTGTTTAGCATGCCAAAAAGAAGATTGAAAGGTGACTTGACACAATGCATAAGTATTTCCTTGAGGAGCAGATACCTGGCATTAAAGATCTTTTTACCTCAGCAAAGAAAGGCTTTAATGAACCGTAATAACTAGAATCCAGACACAGTCAAGGTAGAAAGAGGACATTAATTTTTCAGAAGAAGGATGTTTGTGTGCTGACTCAAACCGATGGAAAGAGACAGAATCTAACTGTTGATTTTTGGTACAAGACCAAATTTCCTTTTATAAAATAAACCGTTGGCATCAACTGGCTAAAATTCAATGGCAGATATCACACATAAGGTCACAGTAGATGACATAATGCTCCCTTCTGGCACTTCACACAAGTGAAAAATACCTTCCCCGAAACCTCTATGAATATTAAGTATCAGATCTACAAAGCAAAATGGCATCTGCATTCACTAGTGTGTTTCAGGGTAGACACTAATAATTAGTTTCATTAGTGGATGCTAATCATATGCATCTACTTCTTTGAGTGTTGAACTCTACAATCAGAAGTCTGAGTAGAGCAAACAAAGCTACTTAATTCATGTGGTATAATCAATTCAAACAATGGTGTATAAACTAAGTTACAGTCTTTATGTGGTGAGGACAAAATCTGAGCAGCCATAGCTCACTGCAGTAAAATATAGTTCTCCTTCTGTTCCAACAAGAGCAAGTCACTTGTATCCTTCACCAAGTTAGCAAGCAGATAACCAGTAGATGAGCTTTCACCACACATATTCGCTTGTCTAGTGATATGGTTGCTCCTACTCCTTAGGCACATCCCATCTGCTAGAGCACCAAATCCTTTTTTTCAGCAGAAGAATCGGGTGTATGTAAAGGGCCAAATCCTTTGAAAAGTAACTTCATGCAGATATTTGAGAGCCCAGAAATATTTAACAGATTATGGGAGACTGTAGTATGGTGCAGACAGGTCTTCTGCATCAGGAGGTTGGCATTGCAATGCCTGGCTCCCACGTAACCCAACATGCTATGTACACCTCACCACCTACCAAGCAAGTCAGTCAAAACTATCCAAAACTTTGGTTTAAAGGCTGTAAATTAATTTCAGTCCTTCTCCTTCGTTAGATAAATTAAATCTGTGCTGTTCTTTTATCTCTGGTTTTCATTTATGTATTAAAATGTAAGAATTAATTCAATTGCTTGTGTGATTTAGCCATATAAACCACAAGAAAATCAACATCCTTAGCAAAACCCTTTTTATTTCTTTTAGAAGGCAATGAAACCTTAACAGGGTACCTTACCTTATACTATCCCACAATACCAGAACAAGGAGTACTAGAAATGTAATGAATATCTGGAAATATTTACCAACCATAAGAAAATTGAGGCAAGTATGATTTGTAATTAATGCAAAACAATCTTAAGTACTTTTACATATTTTTTTAAAGATTGAAGGTTAATTCTTTGAATAGAAGACACTATATTTTGCAAAGAAAATAATGCAACAAATAAGCAAAAGTCAAAATTTATATGGTAATATTTTTCTCTGCAGCCAAATCCAAAACCTCAGGTGGCAGTATGTCCTAATACTTAGAAAAAGATGTCTCATTAATAAATTTGTCTGATTTAAAGTTGAAGCTTCCAGGCACATAAAAATAGCTTGCTAGTGGTATAATAGATTTTAGACTGTGTAGAATTAACAGGAATATTTTTGACAGCTGATTATCACTGCATCACTGTAACCCTGACTGAAGAATAGAACCGATAGCATCTGGTTAAGAACAAGTCCTGTAAGAAAAAGAAAATTTTAAAAATTGCAGCATCAGTATCTCCAAAACAAAACATGGATGCAAAAATTTAGTATTCCTCCTTAGGATTTTATTTTACATAATGTCTTGATAGGAATTGAATTTATTTTAATGACTTATGAAACATTTCACTGAAGCATTTGCTGTGCCCAAGTTTAAAGTACAAGCTGACAGTTTTTAGAGGAATTATTTAAAAGTACATACCATAAAAGGCTATTCCTGTGTCCACATAGTGAGATTCAGAACATCTCAATTTCAGAAGGAAGTGCATGACTTTGTAAGTAGATTTTGATAAGACACTCCATGACCAGATCTAAAGGTTTCATAATCAATATCTAAATTACATGTTAATGACTAAGCTTGAAGACCACAGTTCAGAAACTGATGCAGGGAATTCACCCTTGGGTGAATGTTGAGACATTGCTTAGTTTGTTTCTAGAGGTAATTACTATTAACTTAGGGTTTTTCTCAGCAATGCCTCAAGGGCAAATGAGTAAATCAAGTGTGTTTTGATAATTTGCATACAAGGTACCTTCTTAATTGTATTTAGCCATAAAACCAAGGCACTTCAATTCTGCTTGGGTAATTGATCTCCAAAGTGTGTCACCTGTGTTCTCTCTTCTACATATCTCAAGTTGACATAGATGGCTTACAAGAAGATTTTATTTCTCCCACTTCCCTTTTGGGGCAGTCTCACAATCCTAAAAATGTATCAAAGGAGAAATCCCTGTGCTCCACCAAGTCCAAAGGCTACAATTAGACAATGTCCTTATGCAACTCTCACAGGCTCTGGATGAAGAGAAAAAGTTGATTCCCCTTTCTTTCTGCATACATCTGCATAATTTCGGGGCACAGTATGGCCCCTTGTGAGATAATATACAACTGTTTTGCAAGAAAACCATCCTTCCTGGCTTAACAGTATCTTTGAAGGTACTTGCCAGTGGCAAAAGCAGTTGTAGCTCTTAAAGAATTATCACAGTGATCCCTGCAATCACTGGTAAGCAATGCTGGGGCTCTAGCAAGACTGATTCTGGATTGTCAAGCCTTCACTGTGAAGTTGTATAACCCATATTTCTACATTAATAAAGAGACTGCTGACTCGGGACTGTGCAACATCTTAGCCCATGAAACAAAGTACACATACTGTGATGGTTCAGTCATTGGCCTGTTGTAGACGTTAAAATGGGAATCACTTGTCTTTTATTATCTACTCTAAAGCAAATGAACTGACCTCTTCGAATGCACATCACAAAAGGCACATGTGTTATACAACAGAATAAGACAAAAAAAAAAAATCTCAATTCCATGAAATATCTCGAAAGACATCTAAAAGATGCAGCTCTTGCTTTAGAGCAGTTTAATGTTGTTTTCTTACTGTCCAAGATTTAGTACCTGAATTTTGCCTTTATGTAGATGCAATAGAAAAAATAATTATTATTTTGATGCAATTCTGGCTTAATAAAAATGTAACAGTGTGTATGTAATTAAATAATAATTTATATAGCTCCTTTCTTCTGTGGTTATTATGAGAGATACTTCAATTGGATCATGATAAAACAAAAAAAATTCTACCTTTCTCACAATGGTCAGTGATATGGAAACTAGTTTTTTAATGGCTTACTGATCACACAAATACTTTACTAATTTTTTAAAACAACCCCTACTAAAGGGAAAAGGAAAAGATTTGTTTAGTTTATATGCCCAAACATGACCGGGCAGTCCTTTTAAGATTCATATGAAGTTAATTTCAACTAGTTTAGATTGTGAGTTTGTGACTCCTGTGGCTAAATCATCATTAGGTCATAGACCACGTACTCTGAATACATACTGAAGGCAGACAAATGGCATGACTTGAATTAAGGAACCAATCTCAGAAATGGATGCCCAGAGTACTAAGGCCACAGGGTAGCTCATGTCTATATGGTGTAGTTTGTAAATCTGTTGCATTAGGTACAAAAACCAAAATGAAGTTGACCACTGCATCCAACTGCACTCAAGTTGACCACTGCATTCAACTTGAGTGTCTGTGCTCCCTTGCTCTTCTGCTTTGGAGACAGCACTGGTAGAAGAAGGGATTCCATAGCAGATTCTGAAACTATGACAATAGACAAAGCTGTCTGCCTTCACCTGAAGCCTTATACATCTGGGGCAGGGAAACTTAAAATCTGTATAAGCTTGTGAGTAACTAATGTTCGTTATGAGTGCCAATGTGTGGAAGTAATATCAAGTTGCAAGCGCTGTAAATCACAGCCCTGAATACTGTATAATAATACCCAACAGCAGGCAAGCTCTCATAAGTCTTTTAACATAATTGCTATGATGAAAATTTGTTCAACTGCCACTTCTTTTAAAATGTCTTTCCACAAGACTTTGCACAGACTACAGTTGTTAATGGCAAAATACATAAGAACACAAGTCTCTCCACCTTTGAGATCAGAACTGATTGAGTAACATCTTTGATAACTCAAAGGCAGCCCTGAGTGTGAAAAGCTCTTTCTTTGCAAGGGTACAGGATAGGTTGCCAGTCTGCTAAGCATATTTTTCTGTTACATACTCTTGCCCAATCAATCCTTTATATTCTTGAAATAACATAGAGCTTCCTTGAAGATGAGAAAGTTTCGATCCCAAGAAGGCTTTCATCTACTCCATCAGACCTTTTCCAGTGACAAGTGATTCTTCCTAGACTTAAGCAGTGTCTGCTTCTGCATTTTTTAAAAATTCATTTTTGCCCATAGTTTTTGCCTTTCTAGGTAAGCATTAAAACAATCGGGGGTTTCTCTGCACTCCAGGTTTTGATTTTCTCACTCTGCCCTATGATAGCATGGCGCTACCAAGGAAAGGTTTCTTACTTCAACATTTGCAAAAATACAAACTGTGATTGTTTCATGTCAACAACCCTAGTAACACCATTCTCCAGGTATCTAATCATATCAAACACATAATTTTGAACTGGATGTACTATACAAATTGTTTTCTACTTAAAATGGATGACTATATGTGACCCTTAGACTAGCTCAGTTGGTCAGAGCCTGGTATTAATAACACCAAGGTTGTGGGTTCGATCCCTGTATGGGCCATTCACTTAAGAGTTGGACTTGATGATCCTTGTGTGTCCCTTGCAACTCAGAAGATTCTGTGATATTCATAAAAATGAGATAATTGGGGTTTTTTAAAGCCATCCACAATGGTGTTTCTACTCAATGCTGCTGTTGTCATGGTTTCACTGACGGTGTTGTTTTGGGTTAACCCCCATAGGCAGCTCAGCACCACATAGCTGCTTGCTCAGCTCCTGCCTCCCAGTGGGATAGGAGATATAACCAGAAGGGTAAAAGTGAGAAAAGCCGTGGGTTGACATAGAGACAGTTTAATAAATAAAGCAAAAGCTGCGTGCTAAGAAAAGCAAAATAAGGAATTCATTCACTACTTAACATCAGCAGGCAGATGTTCATCCATTTCAGGAAAACCAGCACTTTATCACATGAAACAGTCACTTGGGAAGACAAATGTTGGAACTCCAAATGTCTCTCCTTCCTCCTTTTCCCCCAAGCTTTTAGTGCTGAACATGGTGTCATATGGTATGGGATATTGTTTTGGTCATCTGGGTTCAACTTTTTGGGCACCTCCAGCCTACTTCCTGGCAGGACAACATGAGAAGCAAAAAAAGCCTAGAGGAACTAAGATGTTGGTTAAATAATTTTATTTGTCCTCCTTAGAACAGAAGGTTTCATCTGTTGTTCAACCTTCATATGATTGAAAGATTTTCCAGGTCGCAAGCCTTTCCTGCTCTATCTGCAAAGCCTTAAGAACAACTCTAAGAATGTGAAATAAAACACAAAGCTCATGAACATTTGAGCAGAAAAATATATGTAAATTAGACCTTGTTATCAGACAAATATCTACTGAATCATTTACTACAATCTGTGTTTTTGACTGTTCTATATAAAACTGAAAATGACTAGACACAACCAGTTTCCCCTAACTAATTTAAAACAGAAATTGAACACTATATTTTAAAGGCTTTAAGAAACAAGAATCTGATCTGCACTTGATGTGAACTAGGAAGCAGTTGAGTTATAGGAGGGAAAGCTCTCAGTTTTCATCCACTCAAACAGTTAAAGCAGCATTTAAAGCTAACATAAATGCAGCCTGGAAGAACTGCACCTGTATCAGCCAGAGGTGAGAAATAAGAGCTGCTGAGCCTTTCTCTGAACAGGGGTGAATGCAGACACATCACCATACCTGCATGATCATTATATATAAGCAAAAAACCCTTTTTTTCTGACTCTCTGGAAAAAAATCCAGTCTTGTAAATAGCTTCTTTAACAGATAGAAGCCTCAATTTAAAGACGAAGGGTTTGTGGACACTTATTAATTGTGGCTTAAGAAGTTCCTGCAGGCTGTCACAGCTCACTGTCCCCTTTGTTCAGCATTCAGTGGATTTCCCTGTGGACTGAGGGCAGCTTGAAACATAAGCATACATAGACAAAAAAAGAAGGGAGAGAGGAAGAGGCACCAGTGTTTAAAAAGAGTGCTTTGGTCTAGGTTGAACCTGGCCACGTAATCATTTGGTTTGACACAGCTGACAACCTAGCAAGCTGCAGGAGCAATAACAAGAGCAGGCACAGTGAGAGTTTGGAGGGTGACAGGAGCTCTTGAAATCACTGGAGCTATTGGAGCCATTCATCCAAAACTGAAAGCATTATTTTCATGCCACAAGGTGTGAATGACAAAATAAAAGTCAAGTAAAACACTCAAGAGAAGCTGAAGAGGGAAACTTCCTACCATTTAAAGATAAAAACATATGGAAATGAAAGTAGTATAAATAAAATTGCATTAACAGTGTCTGATTTTAAAGTTAAGTACAATTAAAATAACTTCATCTTGTCATCCAAAATCAACCAGGCTCCAGTTACAAGATAGACAATTAAATGTTAATAAAGGAAATGCTTTATTTACCTGCAAGTGTAATTAATTAATTGTAAAATCTACATCCTTTTTATAAATATATATTTTTTATATTTTTAATAAATATAAGAATTCTATAGGCAACTTCAGAATTCACCGTAAGATCTTCTGCAGTTACATTAGAGAAAATGAAAATAATACATTTACATTTTCATGCTTCAGGACACTGACTGGAGGGAATTGAAAAGAAGCTTCTAAAAATAGGTTACCACATTGTTCTTGCATTTTTCGCCAACTTATACTGATTGTTGTCAGGCAAAATATATTGAATTAATCAGTGTTCTCATCTACAGCATATCTGTGATTTCTACTGAACAGAAACAGACTTGCCTGATTTAGTGTTATGGGCACAACATTGCTAGTAATTAATGGTGATTCCCCACAAAGCATTACAGCAGTAGGCACAGAAATGCCAGAAATACCAGTGTCTCAAAATACTTCACATCCTATGGTATACAATTTAAGAATGTTTTGGTTGTCTTCATGGGCTGAAGTTTAAGGCCAAGTACAGTTTCAGCTGAAGTTGGCATGTGTCTTTTCAATGAACTAAACATGAGCTTAGCCCTACTCTAGATCAACCCATAAATGTTATAGAATGATTTTGTATATGGCTTCCTATATGACTTATTTTGCTTAAAACATGTATGACTCTACCTATATCTAAAGCATATCTAAAGAGACTATTTAAAAGTGCATGAAAATCAATGCAAGTTAAACTGTTGCCCATTTAGGATCATAATCAAGTAAGGGAAAACAGGTACTATAATGGTTGGGGAGCAAAAGTTCGCATACTGGCATTTTTCTATTAGTTTTCCTAAGAACACAGCTATGCTTTCAACCACCGATGTAAGAGACTACTTGTCTTGAAGAAAACCTAGCAGCCCTGAGTTACTGCTTTACAGGAGTGTGTTTAAAACCTGACCAAAAAGGGCCAGGCAGTAAATAGCTGTCATTGGTAAGTGCTAAAACTAAACTAAGGACATAAAATAAATCAAGTGTGTGAACAAAAATCAGAATTTGAAGGGAAATAGGCTGAACAATAAAGGGGACATACAAAGTAGAACATTCTAAACAACCAACAAGTAATGAAGTCTAAATTTCAGTGCAAAAATACAGACATTGAACATACAGACAGACTGTATCACTTGGACAAAGGCTCAAGCAAATTGTGTGCCTACTTCAATGAATTGTAGGGTAGGCACTGATCTCATCTGCCTGATGAAGGGTCTTATGCACGTCAAAAGAAATCTTATTGGTTTAGGGATTGTCTAACAAAGTTTATTGTGGTAGTTTGCAGTGTAGTTACATGTCAGCATATGGACATAAAAAAAGGCCTCATGTTTGTGCATAGACATGACTGCCATGTTAAATCAGCAAATTAATTGCATCCTTCACCTCTGCTGCTGAAATTTCCTACAAGTCTAACAAAGATGGGTAAAAACAAACCCAAATGTTTTTTTATGTGAACAGCTTGCAGGCAGAAAAGCTTTACCTTTATACAGTATCTGAGATTTGAAACTTAAATGACTAAAATATTTCGAGAGAGATTTTATTGGATTTCTTTAGCTTTCTTTTACTCCCCTATGTGCACTGAACTTGAATTTCAGAATTGCTGAGTGATGCCATTTAACTTAATAAAATTAGCTGGAGGGTCTTTGAAATTTTATGAATTGTACTTCTGCAGCATAAGAAATCAAAACCATGCAGTATTCCCATTCTGTGTCAGGAGTTCCCAGAGGAAGGAATTAATTTTCTCCTACCACAAGAGTGCTTAGGTTGTGGGCAGAAAGACACAGGAAGCATCAAACTAAAGTTTGTGTCTGAAAATGCTAAGACTCGTTTGATGTTTCATACTTTGAGGAGAAGCTTAGCTCTGCTGAAGACAGAAGCTGCAAGGAAGGATGAGAAATTTTTCAGAGGTGCTTTGAACAGAACTTTGGCACTAATTACAGTAAAGGCCAGGCAGAGACCCAGGCACTAACATTTCTGCTAAAGAGGCACAGCAGGAACCAAGGATGTTTTGAAACCAAACGGATTGCTAGAGCAAAGAATCTAGTCTTCTTGTTATGTAGTTTCTGTTGTTCTTTCTGTTGAGGTTTTGGCTGTGTTTTTAATGTAGCAATGGCTTGAATGCCTTCAAATGTTTCTGCAATAACTTCAAGTAATATATCCTGAAAATTATTGGAAAGGACAAATGAGCAAAGTCCGTAACTTGTGTTTTAATACATATAAGCTATACACCAAATTCAGTTTTTCCTTTCCTTATTTCTGTTGATTTTTGCTTTGAGTGTTTGAATAATCACTGTAATTTTCCAAGAAAAATATATCTAAGATAAGAGAATTAGCTTTGTCAAAATGAAAGGGACTAAGGGGAACTCCTTTGCATACTTCATTTTGACATTCAAAACTCTGAAAAATAATGGAGGAGAGAATAATTGTGTAAGACAAAGGAATAGAAAAATTATAATTAGTTGCTACAGTAATTAGGAATTAGAAAGGGCTTTTGCAGTCTAGTCCTGAGATATCACAGCTCAGTATAGCTTTTCTTAGACTGACTGCACTGCTTTTCCTAGTTTTCAGGACTCCTTATGCTCCAGTTGGTAGCTTCATTAATTCAGACCATCACTTCTGCAGTACTTCAGCCTTCCAATTTTTAGATTAATTTTTTTGTGACCTGTTTAAAAGCACTGTTCTCCGCTAGAATCAGCATTTACTTCAAGCAGTTGTCCCTTGCAATATATATCCCTGCCTCTAATTTTTATTTAGGGAGAGAAATTTTATAGCCTTGTGCGCTGTTACATTGAACAGAGTAGACTTCTAGTTCTCCCTTCCATCACTGCTGGAAATGCCTGTTCAAATGCATCAGGTAGGCACATCTTCTTCTGTCCCTCCTCTTTGCACTAGTTCAGGCATCCCGTGCCCATCTAGTAGATCCAGCACAGTTACATCACTCAACCACTTCTGTGCTGCAGTTATTTCTCTCTAATGAGACAGAGACCAAAACAAGTGTTAATATTAATGTGTAAGAGGTGCCTTGCATGCTATATCATTGACTTCTATCCAATCTGTGAGCACTTCAATACAATATCTCCTCTGTTTTCTACACTGACACAATTTTCGTTCCTAGTCACATTTGCAGGAATCTTCCAACTTTTCTGTGAGGATTGTTTAAAAAAAAAATAGTCAAACTGTTCATTGACATCTTTCTTTTAGCTGTGAACATAGAGAGTCACGTGACACACGCTGACATACTAAAAATCCTTGCTACCAAGTTAGACACTTCATTTGTTCATTACAGCAGTAGCTTTTTCCATTGAATTTCCTAGTAAGAGTTTTTTGGTTCCTCAAAATATCAGTGCATTAGAATCTTGAAGAATGATTTTGACTTAAATTGGCAATGGAATTTTCTCTACCTTCATTTCTAATAGTCATTTCCTTGTTAGGAAAAACTGAGTTGAAAGATTCGTTTTCATTTGGACTATGCCAATATCATCTGAACTGCTAATGACCACTCTTTCCTTATTCTGCTTTTATGTGTGTAGCTTGCTTTCTATATGTAGAATGTTTAATATTTACTATTGATTTTAATATTGTAAGATCAAACTCAGCTCTACTTTAGGCTGTATTTATTTTATCCCTGCAGTTCTCAATCTGTAACCTTGTTGTTTGGTTTTTCTTTTTTAATTTTATTTTTATTTTTTTAAATTAAGCTTTTCATTCCCCCTTTTGAAAATTCATTCTTTAATCCTAACATGCCCTGTGGAGGGATTTTGAATCTATTTGAATTTCTGATAACATTTTTACCTTGCTAAGAAATCGGGTTTCTTTGATTTCATGAAATTCTGAACCTATTCTAAATTCAAGCCCTAAAGCTCTTAGTTCTGATACTTTTACTAACCAGCTCTCTTCACTGAACAAATCAGAGTATCTGAGATTCAAAAATTTATCACAGAACTCTATCAATCTTCTATTTAACATAAATAAAGTTTTGATTGCTGGTAACGGTTTTGCCCCACTCCTCTCCCATACCCATGCCCACCACTTTGATGACATTCTAACATCTCACTGAAATCACTTCTGGCGTAATTTTTCCTTACTTATTAGCTGATGAAAAATTTTGCCAGCTATGAGATTCCAAAATTTACAGACCTGTAACTACATTGTCAGGTCTATCATTAGGAGATTAAGGTCTTCATACTGACATAATCTTCTGTACTTATTCTCCCATTTTATTTCTGCATAGTTCTTTCTATCCATAACTGATCCAGGGACTGTATTACAGTACTACCCCTATACAATCTGGTTTATTAACCTTTCCTAAAATTAATTTTCTCTTGAAGCAGATTTTAGTTTATTCTTGGCTATCTCTTCTTTTTTCCTTTGAATCACATGCAGTGGTATTCAGCATCTTTGCTTTTATATCTATCTTTCCAGAATGATTTGTGCCTGGCAGTAGCTGTGCTCTGCCATGATTGCCATATTAGTAACTGCTTTCAGGTTCTACACTAGCAATTCTTGAGGCACTATTTGACATTTGATGTCTTGAACTGAGCTCAGGTCCTTCAGCTACTGCTTGCTGTTTCATTGTCCCATCCAAGCTTTCACTATTTACATTACTTACCTGCTGTTCTCACCTGTAACTATACGCCTTTCTGATATCTCATCCTCTTTTACTTGCTGCCATACCCTCGTTTATCAGTGCTTCTCTGCATATTTTATAGTTGTGTGCAAAGTTACCTCTCAAAACTCTTATTTTTTTAAAGCTTTTCTTGCCAGTTCAGACCAAACTCAGCCCAAATAATATCTCCCTAAGCCATGAGGTAAGCAATCCATTCTCTACTCACACTTCCAAGTTCTTAAGTTTTCTTCTACCTCCCTTGCAGATTTATTAACATTTAAGCCATTGTTTAAGCCTTGTTGTGTTTCCCTTTTGTCCCACAGGTCAAAAAAAATTTCATTGAAGATAAAAAGTTTTCACTACTTTAACTATCTTCCCTGGACATTTTCCATCTGTTCGGGTAGTTCTAATAGGTGTTATTTTCCGGAATTTTTTGGATAACATCTTGCAACAAAAAATCTGGTGCTGTATTTTATATCTGTTCTTGGTATTCAAGATGGTGACAAACAGACCTGTCTTTTGGTAGGAATCAGGAAATCTTTCTCCCTTCACTGCTGCGATCAAACCAAAGCAGTTTTTGTCCAGCTCTCAGCTGATGCTTTAAGATGCAGAGCCTTGCAGTGGCAGAAACTCAGGAAAAGTAATCCCTGGCAGAACAAGGTGTGCTCTTCTCTCAGTAGACACAAGTCCCTTTCATATTCCCAGGTTCAGCTTTCAAATCCATATCACAACAAGAGATTAAAACTCATTAAAGCCAATGAGAAACTTTTTCATATTTTCAATCAGGGATCAAGTCCATGCCATCTGCTTAGTGTTTTTTCTGCAAATATACTTTGTTTTTCAATGTATTGGCTTTCAGATTCTTTTAATGTTTTCATTATGAGAGAGGGTCTGACTATATAATTTATATTTTTCTTTTTTATTCAGCATACTTCTTACATGCCCTCTTGTTCACCTCTTGTTTAAACTCATCCTGTGAAATAATTCCTAAAAGAAAATTTAAAAGCCTGTACATTTCTTTTCAGCTATCACAGAATGACAGGATGAAAGCAAATTTGATGAAAGCATCTAACAGACATTTCTAACAGCTGTTATGATTGGCAGAGATGTAAGTATTGTTCACTACATCCCTAATCTTTCTTTTTATTCCTCCAGATTTGTCTACCTTGATTACTGATTTACAGTAACTAATATCATTCCAAAATAGACAATTACTGAACAGATCAAATACTTCAATCACACATAGGAATGACACAGATTTCTCATCTGGGTGTTATAAATCTATAGACTGCAACTACCTCATTTTCCCTTTTGGCTTGCTGGTACAAAACCACCACCACCAAAAAATGAACTAAAAACCAATAACAAAAATAAATTTTCCATTTCACAATTTAAGACTTTCAAAATATCAAGAAAAAGATATATAAGAACCACTAAGACCAATGGTTAAGCAGTAATTCATCAACACAGTATATCAAAAAAAGAGCCACAGTCTTTACATTATATTAGAAGCACCAGATAGCTCTTTAACTAGAGTCAACATAGGGTGCAGTAGCATTCACCAGACATAAATTTCTCTCCTGACTTTTTCCCAAAATGAGTTATCTTGAAGGGATTATATTAAGGAACTATCCTAACATCAAATATTCAAGTAAAATGTTCTTTCTAAGAAGACAGAACTAATACTGAAGACAATGTCAGATACAATCTGTGATGGGGCATAAAAGTCTCTGTGGTGACCAGTGACAGGACCTGAGGGAATGGCCTGAACTTGTGTCAGGGGAGGTTTAGGTTGGATATTAGAAAAACAGTCTTCCCCCAGAGGGTGGTTGGGCACTGCAACAGGCTCCCCAGGGAAGTGGTCACAGCACCAAGCCTGAGTTCAGAGTTCAAGAAGAGTCTGGATGATACTCTTGGGCACATGGTGTGACTCTTAGGAATGGTCCTGTGCAGGGCTAAGGGTTGGACTAGATCAACCTTGCAGGTCCCTTCTAACTCAGCATATTCTGTGATTCTATGAAGTCTTACTGAAACTCATAGAATCTAAGAACTTGCTCCTGAGGTTGCAAATTTATGTCACTTATGTCATTTATGTCAGATCTTATTTAAGATCTGATTCAGTGCTGATCACTACCCTTTGCATCATATCTTTTGGCCAAGTATTTCTTGTTTAAAGAGACAGTTAACATTTTTGTGCCATTCTTGCTGCAAACTGGAAGATATACTTGTTTTAAGTAGAAGTTTTCAGTTGTTCTCATCATAAAATAACTGACATGTCACTTCACCAATTAATGGAAAGCCAAAGACATTAAAGAAAACCAAAAAAACAACCAAACCAAACCAAACAACCTACTTGACAATTTGGACAATGTTTCTAAATTTTAGCAGGGGATCAAGATTTTAAAGGTCTCAGAAAAAATAAAGTGTGTTTTCTCAATGAAACAGTTACAAGTGATGCTTATTAACCCCAGCACCTATTTTAGAGATTTCAACACAGAGGCTGAGGCAAGTCAGCGTCCTGGAATGAGATATAGCTACCTAATAAGCTGAGCAGGAATCTACTGAGTTAATAAGAAATACTGAGTGCATGAACAGCTATTCAAATTCCCTCGGGCAATTTATTTCAAAGTACTAAGGGAGCCCTCTACCCATCACCTTTAATCCCCTAGAAAAGATTCCTTACCCTTCCGCCTTCTCTCCACAGATTTGACCAGGGTGGTGTTTTTCATCTCCATTTCCCCAATGCCTGTGTCACTGGAGAGACTTCTACACCCCCTCCTAACAGTCCTCGGGAAGCAAAAGACTAAGTCTCAGTTTTCATCCACTGCCAGCACCAAAGCCACTTTCCCAGGAGTTTTCTAGACTTCAAATGAAAGTCTCTTTCAGGGTGCAGAAGGGAAAAAAACATGTTGGCTTTCAAGTCCTTACCACCTTCCCCGAGTTCTTTTTCAGCTGGGGAAAATGTGCTGTGTTTGCATCCATTAGGAGCTGTCAGTGGCTCTGATCTTCTGTCTTCAGCCTCCAGTGAATGAGTCACTAGGCATTTCTGCTGGTGAGCGTGATGTCTGTACTCACTGGCCTTTGCCTCTTTATCTTTGTATCTAATGACTCCAACTTGTTCTCTATTTTCTTGCCAGCATTTCTTATTGGCTTCAATCTATTGTTTAGTTCAATCTGTCCCTCACTTTCTTCTGGAGGCCTCCTCTGCTGTTTGTTTTAGGAAGTCTTTTGTTTCTGATCTAGTCTTAGAAGCTGAAGGTATGTGTATGGTAACATGCATAACCTTCTCAGAAAGATGCTATTAACCCAGGCCAATTTTATTTTTCTACCTTTCCTTCATTGTCTCCATACCCAGACTTTCCCATCCATATCTCAGCGTTTTTACCTCTCTCTGCCTTCTTGTGTAGAGGGAACAGACTTTTGAGATTTTTTATTATGCTATTCAAAATGTTAATTATGTAAAAACAGGGCAAGTTAAAATTGTGCTGAATTAAAAAAAAAAAAAGTTTTACCATTTTTAATAAAAGTTTGGAATGTACCAATGCATCAAAGACTTGTACTAAACATTTAGTTTAGAAAACTTCATTCTCAGCATATTGCTGTGAATAGAACTCCATCCCCCAAGGGCTGAAGGATGAATCTGATATCTTTTAGGTTTTTAGTGGAATTCAGGTATTATTTTGGAGTTTTACTAGCTTCCTTTCTGTGTCTTTTGATTCAGCAGAGTCCAATTTACAGTGTGGAACTTTAACAAGATCAGCTGTAAGTATAAAACACAAAAACAATATTAGATGGCTTAGCCAAACTTTCCTCTGCCTATTTTTTCTCTCTATATTTTTTTTCTGCCTCATACCTTTGGGCTAGGAATCTATACTAAACTCTCCCAAGCTACTAATTTACATTATCACATAGAGAGGTTCCAAGACTGCAAAATGCACTGCAGCATGAGCACCCAACAGGATACTTGTTTTTGTGTCTCTGAACATACCCGAGATCTAATCAGTACCACCAACTACTATCACGAAAGAACAGCTGCAATAGCAACAGTCAAGGGAAAAAGACAGTGAGAGATATCTTCACATACTTTCTTCAGTTCTTAATGTTAAGAATATTGAGCTCTTTTACCACATTTCACTCTTAGAAGAGACATATGAATTATATATATCATTTTTAGCAAATAGTCTATAAAGATTATTATTCTATATATATTGATAGTATTCTTTGTGTATGCTATATGAATTCCAAAAGTTACAATAATGTCTATAACGCAACTCTGCAGAAATAATATAAACCAGAAGAATGCTTATCACTCTAAGAAAGTTTCAAAAGCGGTCTTGGGTGATTTAATAATTGATTCACTGGCTATCAAGTGTCCAAAATATCATTGTATTTGCTCATATAGCCTTCCATTTTAAGTGGTTTATCCAAGAGCAATTTTCACTTTGAACCTCAGGTTTTTGAAGCTAAGGAATTTCAAAACACTTAAAGGCTTTGATTCCATATCCAACTATACAATTTGGCTGTTTACAAATGACTACCTATAGTGTTAAAACTGCAATTAAAGACATCTTGGAAAATACCATCCACTACTACTGTAATTCAACCTTAGATCTATTTTTTCCTTCCATGAGGAAATGTTTAAAGAAATCGGTTTGATACAATTTCTTAATGGACTGTTTCAGTACAATACCTAGTATTCTTATGGACCTGATCCTGAAAACACTCATTAAAATACTGCTTTACTAAGGTGAATCTTTTCCCTTAAGAGTGCATGGAATGGGATCCTATGGTAGTTTTCAAGGTAAAGCATGGCTGCATCTTAACATTTACATGATGTTGTGTGTCTTCAACATACACTGTCCTTAGGAGAATCAGGCATTATTCAAATTCAACAGGAGATGCTAAGTAAATAAACACTTTTATTATTGGCTTCTTTATCAGACTTTCCCCCCAATGACTGTATGTTTGTATAAATGGATAGAACTGTTACATTTTTGTTTTTGTAAGTAAAATACTTCCAGGAAGCGTCGGGCATATTGAGATTGCTTTGCACAGATGGTCTGTTCATGCACTGTAATTGGAAACCTTTGGGATATGTCAGACTTATTGTGCAAACAATCATAAGAAAATAAACCTAGAAATAATATAAGGAGATCATCTAGCCTAGTGTCCTCTCTAAATCAGGACCTATTTCCTGACAGATGCCTGCTTAAATGTCATTAAGTATTGCCAAAAATGAAGATTTTAGTCTCCCTAAGCCACCCATGTCAGTGCTTTGCAGTTCTGTTACATAAGAAAATAACAGCTAGTGACTGACCAGGAACTTTCTACTGCCATTTAAGGCCATTCCTTTTCATCCTGTTTAGCACAGACATGGAGAACAGTTCGTTCTCTCTCCTCTGTGGTAGCCTTTATACTTCAGAAAATGGTGGAAACCTTTCTCAGCTTTGCAGGCACATTTCACCACAGTTTATCAGTAGTTCAGTCAGCTGCAGGGCTTCAGACTGTAGTCTCATTGCACATGTGCAGCACATCTGTGTTTCCACTCTTCTGAACATTGCTGGGTCTGCTGGATCAGGTACTCTCCTGCAATGTCACAAGCAGTGTGAGTGCTCTCCAGAACAGCCCCTCTCTGGTGTATGTGCCCTCAAAATGAGATACCCACGATGAATGCATGCAGTTTCATGGATTCACAGAAGCTACCTGAGGAGACAGAGATGAAATATATCTGGAAATCCCAAGCACACACTTCAAGCTCATCGAAAGCAATCCTGCACAGGAAAAACTACAGGGGAGAGCACACATGGGTGGCAGTCCTATCAATGGGGTAGCAGGCTAACACTGTCTTTTTTTAAGTTCTAGTTGTTTAAACATGCAGACACACACCTACAAAACCTAACTAAACTTTCTGGTGGTAATCAGCTTCCCTATTTGCAGTATTTCACTCTCAGTACCAAGCCAAAGTTAACAAGAGATAATGCCTCCATGTACATGATACTGTGGAGAGATGACAGCTTGAAAATATAGTCTTAGAAACAGCCATTTGCAGCTTTGCCAGTAACAGTTAATTAATGCACTCACTAAGGACTCATATTCAGCCCCTAGAAATTCTAGGATCGTCATCAATATGGGTTTTATCTCTTTGATCTCAAGAGTGAAACTTCTACCTTCCTCTGTGTTTCTTGCCCAGTAAGCTGAAATTTAAATGAAACTCCTTTGCACTAGTAAGACAGAGAGATGAAACTCACTATGTCCATGTGCAGTAGTTATCAGTAAAGAGGATTTTTGCAACTCCACTGCCATTTCCCAGTATCACAAGCTGAGAGAGAATGAGTAGGAGTTTTTAGTTCACAAAAGAGGCAAACACAATTAACTGAAGCAATTTCAGTTTGAAAACAATATATTACTGAAGGCAGTCATAACTAAATGAAGGGAAATGGTTTAAAATGTTAAAAAAAGGAAGTTTCAGTCTCGTTAGGATTTTTTTTCCTTCAGAACAGTCATGTTTATGTGTGAAACTTTTTAGAAGAAATGATTTTTCATTCCAGCAGGGAAAGTATATTTGGAATTACTAGAATCTGGAGCATATGGAAATGAAGTTTCCCAAGCAGACAGCTGAAAATGGCACATTCAGAGAGCAGCAGAGATCTATAGGAGATGGACAGATGCCAGACTCTTGGGAATGTTTCAAGATTATCACTGGAGCCTCAAAAAAGCCTGTCAGCATTTGCTGAAAGTATGGGATATGAAAGAAACAAAATATTATGAAACAGCTTCATAAACAACTTATTTCATTAAAGTAAAATTTCTCCACCTAGGATTCATTGTTTTATATTAAGGATATTCTTTCCCAAAAAAGTTACTGAAGTTCTAGTTTTATGAGACAGAAATAAAATAGCAGAAATGTGATGTGTGCTCTGCAATCAATGAGCTATATCTCCACTAAACATGTGTCTAGCACTAAAATAGTGCAACAAGATACAAAACAGTTACTCAAGGTTCCTGGCTAAGTACCACACAAATCAGTGCAGGAAGATCTATATTTAGAAATCCATTTGATACCTAGTAAAAGTATGCTGGAAGCTAAGAATCACTTCAAGAATCACTTGAAATGGCAAGAGAGACATTGGAGTTTTTGGTTAAGCCTGTCCTCTTTCATCCACACCCTTACTACACTTCTCAAATATTGCTTCCTTCAGTCCTTCCGTATACCACTCTTAATGCCTTCAGTGTTAGAAGGTTGTTAATAACCATTTTATACAAATCTCTATCTTGGGACTAACTTTGGTATAACATTAAGTATTTACTTAATTCTTTTTCAGTCCTCCCAAATTAAAAAAAGTAAAACTTTTCAAGTATAACTTATCTAATATTTGATGATGTGATGGGACAATATTTCTCTCCTCATCTGTATTCAGGTGATTTCAGGTCAGACTTTGTTCAATTTATATGCATCTATGTAGAAATAAAGATAGTGAGTGTGATCTCCAGGTTTTATTTGGTACTAGGGTAAAGTTGGGTTTGCCAGGGTGTTTGATAGAGTTGGATATGGTTGTCAACAGCTTTTTGTGTCACATCTTGGCCAAAGTTTGTGATCGGAGAGAGTTTGACTCTGAAGAGACCTGTAGCTATGAGTTCAGTGGCAGTGTAGTACAGAACACCCTGCCTTTTGTAGGGGAGCTGACCATCACTTTCTTACACATACTAAGTGTCTTCTAACACAACTGGAAAATGTTCTAGTCATTTGGAACCCCTTGGGGTGTCTGAAATAAATGATATCTTGTCAAAGTCCTTTCTCAACACAAAATGAGAAATACTCTGAAAGTAGAAGGGCAGAAATCCAAAGGCTGGGATACCCTGCTTCTCACCACTTTAAGTACAAACTATGGTATTGGAGTCCTTCAGGTGGATCCTAATTTCATCTTTTATCTACCGTTTTCCAAAAGAGGAAGCAACAGTAGCTACTTCAATCTCCTGAGTGACTTCAGCTGAGAGGGGGAAGTGGAACAAGGAAGCCAGATTCTGGGAACAGCAGGGAAAAGAGCCTCTACAAAGGAGTCCGAGTAAGGGAATTGCAAGGCAGTCTGATTGTTGTTCCTGCACAGTGAAGGGATTTTCAGGAAGTGAATCAATGTTCATGGATTTTATAGCACAGTAGTCTTATATTGTTCTTCCTACAAATAGATGGAAGTCCTTGAAGGAAAGAATTGTAGAGCAATTTTTTACCCTCCCTTTCCAATTTACATTACAAAAGACCCCTCAAAATTTTAATTCCTCTTCACTATTTGAACACTATTACCTCTCACCCAATTCTTAGCATGGCACAAAGTAATATATTTCTCTATCCCCCCTTGTTATTCAGGAAGAACAAGAAAACAGATTTTCCCTTCAAGGGCTGAGTTTTTAAACATAAACATCTTTAAATACAAAGATAACTGTTTCTAGTGAGGAGAGAATTATGAACATGACTTAAATTCTGTCTTCTGTAAAATCATTCACATCAGTAGGATTTGAATATATGTCTGTTCAGCACATCTATGTCATACCCCTGAGTCAGAGGTGAGCAGGATACAACAGAAATCATATACTAAACTTTCAGAACATTTCATGGAAAGTTGGATGTTCAAATGATATTATTTGGGTAGACTTTCATCACATTATTCCTCCACATCTTTGGAGTTCTTGTTATTCATTGCAGTCTTTGAAGCATGACTGTGGACTGAATACTGACAACAAGCCTATTAAGACTAAATTCTATACTACAGCAAAATATCTGTTCTGTAGCCCCATACCCAAATTCTTTTGGGGTCTCCATCACTGACATTTGATCTTAATTAATTGCTGATGTTTAAGTATTAGAAATCATACAAATCTATAGGAAAGAACCTGTAGTACATTATTTAACTAAAAAGAAAATCTTGAACTTATTTGAAGTTCACCATACTTATATTTGGAGATGAAAATCAAATATGAATAAAAGTACACATACAAATACAAAAAAGTAATGCAAGGCAGTCTCTGCTAACATGAATATAACAATTTTCCTTGAGGTCTTCAAAACGGACAAATTAATAATCAGAAGTTCATCCTGTTTGTCAGATTAAGTTATAGAATAAAAAATGAAAATACTTTTTTATTGAAAAATTCCATAAAACCTGTCTCAGAAAATGAGAGTTTTGTTTTGAATTAGGAGAATTATTTAACATTTATATTTATAGAAAAAAAAAAAATTTACTGTTCTTCAGTACCCAGCAACTTACTTCAGACTTCTTCAGTGTCTTAATCTCCTCTCTTATTAAACACATTCTGCAAAGAGAAATATGTCCAAGTCCTGAAATCAGTGTGGAAAAGGATTTTAAACCTTGCATCTTACACTTTAGCCTGATTCACAAGGATTACACAGAAGAAAAATACAGGAAGTAGAACAGAGATGACTTGTGTAATTAACAAAAGCAAATAGATGTGATTGAAATTCATCCTTGATCCTCTTCTTACTTCAGTCAAATTGCACAACTTTGTCCTGCAAAGCAATGATAGCTGGATAAGAGCACATTGCAGTGCTCTACATATTATTTCCTCTTCCTGCCCTCGTATCATAACACCTGTTTGATAAGTCTCACTTCACTGGTCTACTAAAACTGCCAGAAGCTCCTGCAAAAGCTGCAGGACAGTCTCAACAAAATATATTCTGTTAAAAACCAAATTTTGCTGAAATCTTATGCTGAAAAATAAGGAAAATAGTGTAAAAAAAATTATAACAAATATGTATCTGTCTCTATCTTAAAACCAATGAATAATCAAAGAAAATCGATTCAATAAAAAAACCCCTTCAATAAGAGAGAGATCTGAGTTTAAGTTTCCCTGCTGAAAACTTATATTTCACTGAAATATAAAAGACATGGAATGACCTCTGATTCTTTCAGACACAAGACATAAAGCTTATATTTCCACAAGTTATCTATACTTCATTTTACTAGAGAAAACTGATCAAGCATATTGTCACTGGTCCTGATCATCGCAATGAGTTATTTCCTTAGGCTACCACCAAACAGCAGGATTCTTTGAACCTAGGGTAGGATCTTGTTTTTGTCTTGTGTTTCCCTTTTTGTCTGCTCATCATGTTGCAGCACCTTTAGCTAGAAATGTATCTCAGCAGTTCCTTGAATGCAGTTTAAAGTCTGGAAACATTGCAGGCTCACAGAGCAGGTATAAATGAGTCTTTCATCCTAGAATTTTCTCTGGTCTTCTGAAGGCTGGGCTTCTTTAATGCTGCCTTCATCTACTCTTAAGCTCCACTCTCTCATTTTGCTCTTGAGGTATTAGGGAATACTCCCAACCTCTTGCTAGTTTTCACATTTTCAAAATCCCCAATCCTATAACATTTTTCCTAAACCTGAACTCTCTTTTCCATCCATCTCATCCCAGTCCTAAGGATTGTCTTACCTAACTTGAGACTTACCAGCTTATTATTTTCCTTTCCAAGCCTCCACTCCTAACAAAACTTTCACCTATTGCCCTTTCCCTTCTGCACTTTTCTTTGGGGATGGCTATTATTTTTCAGTTATTTCTTAGCATTATCAGTAAGTCTCTCTGTCTAGAACAGTAAGTAAAAAATCAACAAAAGAACACAGATCTGAGCTCTTACAGTGCCACCTTATAATAAGATCACAAAAAAAAAAAGTCTCAGGAAAGGGAAGGAAAAAGTGAAATTTCTACAGAAAACACAAAGTTCCAAGAGTGTGTTGGTATGATGAAAAAAAGAATTTGCAAGCTTGAACTTTCAGTGATTTGGTTAATATGTCCCTCTTAGTGCATAGAAATCATTAGCTCTTCTGTCCAAGTAATATTAAAATGGTAAGTATCCTATTAACTAGGCATTTAGAATTCAAAGCATAGAGAAATATTCAGTGATTTTTGACAATGAAAAAAAGAATATTAGCTACTACTAGTTCCACATGTCAAATCATATTCCCTTTGATATTAAGAGGTGGGAATTTGCTAAAGGAAAACATCCTAAATGTTTTATGAAGCATCCTGCAGAAATAAGTAATGAATTTCTTTCCTACTGTGGATTGTTTGAACCATATAGAACGGGTCGAACAGATCGGGGGAATGGGGGATGGAATACCTCTAATCTATATATTTTCAGACCATTGTCAATATTCTGTTACTCTTTCTATGCTAATCCTGTTTTAATCAGGAAAAAAATCTCCAGAAGGGCTACTGTCATCTGTGGGATAGCTTCTGTAGAATTTTGAGATAGGCCTGCAAAATTGCTTTTGTTAATTATGTTAAGGATCAGTTTAATGTGCAATATAAAGCAATAACCAAAATGCTTTTACAACACTAGTCACAGCTTCCCTTCTCTCCATCTTCTAGAGTTTCCAATCTGATACTTTTACAGTTATGTAATATGATTCAGTGTTGATCACAGAACTAGTCTATGTGTTATATTGTAAGTGATTAATATTTTTCATTCCCACTTCTGCTACTTCAGGGGACAATGTGCTTTCCATAATAAATACTACAGACCTAAAGATAAATGTCTGCCACAAATACTTGAAGTAAAAAAAAAAAAAAAAAAAGAGAAACCTAACCCAAAATCCAGAGTTATCTTTGAAGCAAATTACAAACAGTATAAAACTTTTTGGCTGTTAATTCTCAGTAATATACTGGGTTAAAGTTGCTTTTTCAAGAAACAGACTGCTACCACCTTTTGGGGAGAACCGCTGTACTACATTCTTGAGGGGATGCATGGATCAGAGGATACAGGTGAATATTGACACTTTCATATGCCAATGTTACATGTAAGGGGGATGATGCAGAGAAGCACACAGAGTGGGTCTAAGATCCAGCCACCCAGACTGTTGATGAGAAAATTACCCCAGCCCCTGAATTTGAAAATCTAGTACTGACTTCCCTGAAATATATACACTTCAAAAACAATCAAGTACTGAATAATTTTCTTAGTAGATACACAAAGAATGTTTTTGTGACTAGTGTAAAGTTAGAAACTAAATTTATCAGTATTCACATTAGTGGAGGCACAGAGAACCTGAGAGGTTACATATCAACAGTCTCTCAAGGGAGATGTGCACAAATTTGGGCTCAAGTTTGCCAATCCAGCTGAATGCCAAGGTGTACATTAGTTTAGCCTCATGGAACCTTTGCAAATTTATACTCCAACATTATTGCTGTGACATAGACACCTCAGTTTACTTGTCTGTAGCACACATACAGATCTTGCTTGTGTACATATTTTGGCTCCCTGATAGCCACACTGTGCCTTCAGTGCAAGCTCCTTGCCTGC
The DNA here is from genome assembly GCA_035047865.1 of Dendrocincla tyrannina. Classification (NCBI taxonomy): domain Eukaryota; kingdom Metazoa; phylum Chordata; class Aves; order Passeriformes; family Dendrocolaptidae; genus Dendrocincla; species Dendrocincla tyrannina. The sequence goes on from JAWWMP010000132.1 coordinate 44,703,651, forward strand.
TTTAATTGCTGGTGTGAGAAACACGACCGGAAAGCCAAGCTCAGCGTCATTCTGACACTCTAGGCTTTGAGAGTGTTCAAAAGAGAAAAACAAGCAAGACTTTGAATGGTACAGTGGCTTTTATAGTCCAAATCCTAATCAGCTGTACCAAAAGTGATTATTTCCAGCTGAATGTTGCTCAGCCTAAAGCGTACCATCCAAGGTTTTCATAGTATGGGAAGAAAGGATTCAATGCACTGAATCATGGGGGGTTTCTGCAAGGTATACATAAATGCAGTCCCCATGAACACATTTGAAGGAGACAATGAGAAAATTTGATAAATAAAAACACAGAATCTTCCTTCCTTGTTGAACATACAGGCTGGTGACACCTACTTCACTGTCCATATTTGACTAACACATTCATTGCCCTTGTCAGAAAGGAAAAAATATTGTGATGGCATTTTGTAGGTCAGGCAGCCGAATATTTTTATTCTTTCAGCCTTCATTAATTTTTCAGCTAACCCTTATGACACAATGCTTTTATCACTGTTTTCTCTTATTTTTAAAGTCTAATTAGTAGTAGTACTAGCATAATACCAGTCATACTCATGAAGTTTTCTCATGAAAACTTGATGATTATGTCAGACTAATTGATGTATATATTTTCTATACTTTTTCCAGCTTAATAGTTTCTTGACGGCAAACCCCCAAATTTTCAAGAATGTTGTCTGATCCACCCAATAATTTTGACTTTCAACACATTATTAATATTCTGATAATCTCAGTCTTTCTCATGAGCAAACAACCCTTATACTTACACCAGTTTTACTTAATAAAAGAAACAGGTGGTGAACCTGTCATTTAAGCCAATATGCATATGCTAAACTGACAAACACCTATCACAGAGGTGATGAGTTTACAGGCACCATTAATCCAAGTTTTATATTGGTTGAAAGCCGTGCATCTAGAAAGCCATAGGGATCCTCTGTTTAAAGGAAAATTTAGAGAAATAGAGCATGATAGTGTATCATCTCCAATGTGCATACACAGCAATATGTAAGCAAACAGTGGGTGGTCTACTGAATAGTAACAGAGACACCGAAGAATGAAAAGAAATGTGAGCATCTGAGTGCTGTGGTTTCAGCTGGGTGAGTATAGGCTAATAGTGCAGTGGCTTGCTCAGCTTGCTTTCTACAGTTTAATGACTGATTCCTGTAGCTGAGGAGCAAAATTCAGCTGAAGTGTAACACAAGACTGTGCAGAGAATGCACACTGTTTGTTCAGATTTCTGCTTCCCTTTGATCTTCATGCCCACTTACAGGTAGTATAATCAGCTGATCATATGATCTTATATAGACTTTAATAAACTTACTGTTAGATGACAACTGGAACATACTAAAGTGCTTCCTGGATCCAAGTGTCTTTTCCACTTAGAAAAAGAGGACCTTCAGGAATAGAACCATTTATGCTGATGAATCTCTACCCAGCATAACAGGGAAGAGAACAGCTTCTAAGTTTTACTGAGTACTTATTGCTGCAGTCATTATTATAAACCATGAACCTGATGTTATATTAAAAAGCCAATCAATGGTTGACCACACCCTTTGCCTCTAAGGCTTAAAGTATTTCCAGGGATTGCAAGGAAAAAAATCCACAGGACATAATTATGTCAATCATTTAGAATCTTCTAATACTTACAGAAATTCTGTCTCCTGTGGGATATATATTATAGCGCTAATATCAATGTTTAGAAGTTCTATAAACTATTTATTTCTACTCATATATCAGCATTGCATCCACAAAAAGCACATTCTGAAGTGCCCCTAAATATTTAGGTATGTTATGACAAACGCTAACAGATAAATCCTTTAGCTATAATGTCTAACTATAACCCTTAGAGGCCTATGTTTTTGTGTAGACCCATATATATGTCTATAAAATTAACATGTTGTGAATTGACCTTGGTGGTATCACTTTTGACTAATTATAGTAAGAATACTTTTCCATGCTATTGTGTTGTATAACTATATTGTTAAGAGAAAAAAGAGGTAATGAAATTCCACTTCTTAGATGCTAGTGTTTCCCATTTTCCATCTTGCAGCGTATCTTATGTACACTAAAGACCTCACTTGTTGACACACTACTTACAGCTTGACAGTCAGAAGAGCTTCTACTTCCATGTTAAGCTGTACTTCAGAACTAAAACTTTAGCTTCCTAGTCATTTTGCAACTTGGTGGGCTCCCCACTGATTTGATAGGCTCTTTAAAGACTGCTGTTCATACACATCAGAAACACTTACTGAGAAGGTGGTAGGTAACATCCAGAGTGGAGTTGGTCCTGAAGAGAGGACAAGCCCGGAGCTAGGAATGAGGTAGGCTCACTATAAACAATACAGTCCTTATGTACTTTAGCAGAACAAGTCCCATAGCAGTAGTTTGGGCTACCCACAGTTCAGGGACTGCTGGAAGTCTTTAGAACAAGACAGGTCTGAGGTCAAGCCAGGGAGTCAAATCAGCCAAGGTAAGGTGAAGCAAGGATTAGCAATGTAGAAAGATAGGCGCATATGTGCTTAGAATACATCAAGGGAAAAAGAAAAGCCATGTGGCATGAGATTAAATGCAGCTCCTACGGCAGAGAAGAGAGGGAGTGTGGGTGGAGGCACACACAGTTTTTTGCATACCTTAGCTGCTGCCACAGCTGTCTGATGTGGGGCTGTGACGCATCAGAGGTAACCTTCAGTATAGATGCTTCAGTCCCATGTGGGGAGAGCAGAGGTGTTACTGTCTGTCAGTGTGCTCAGGTGGCTTTTCAGGAAGAGCTGCCAGCTAAGTGCACTGCCCTTTTCCTGCACTTTTTCTCGGTTGTGGTGCCTATGTCTGTGAATGCTTGTCTAAATGTAATTTTCTCTAAGTTACTCCTATATAGTGTTTTTGAGCTTGCAGCTCAAATTCCAACTCTCAATGCTACAATTCTATATTTATTATAATTTTTTTATGTTCTGCAAGGTGGTCTTATGTTCTTTGATACTCTTATTGTCTGTAACTGGCTGTTTCTGCATGGCATTTGTATCAGTAAGTACAAAATAAAGTAAGTAAAATGAAATTGATTTCCAGGAAATATAAGAATTCTGTTTACTCAAGGCTCCCAAACTTACCCCTTCAAAAATCACATTCTCCTAAAAGTAATGATATATGGAAATCCCTTTCTATTGTATTTTGAACACTTGGGGTTTATGTTTAAAATGTCTCTGCAGTGAGATCAAGCATCAATAGAGTTGATAGAATGTGTTATCTTTATTTCAAGTGCATGCTGAAAGTGTTATAAAATCATTGAAATCCACAGTGCAGGGCTTTACAGAAAGATACAGCAACTGCATCAAAACTTCATTGCAGTGTTGTCATAGGAGTTTCATACAAAAAATGTTAGTAACTTCACAAATACTTTGTTTAGGTAACTTTCTAAGTGAAATATTTCAGCAATGTGTGATGGCACAGGATTAGCCATATACTGCAGGAGTAATTTTTCTGGTTTTTAGGCCTGATTCAGCAGGTAAGTGTGCATTTCTAGTCTTTCACATCTTCAAAAAATCTCACATTGATAATGAAAACTGTATCTTAGATTTACAGTATAGATTCTTATTTGATGGCAGCACAGCAGTCTTTTTTTAAATTATTTTATTTTCTATGTGAATTTCTGAAATATACTCTTCAGATATATTTCAGAGGGGCTGCAAAATACATTCAGGCTACAATTTGCCATTTCTTAGTAACAGCAAGTTTTATTCCACTCTCATCTAACAAACCGGTTTTGAAGTGATGATATTATAGTTCACCAAATGTAGATTTTGAGATGTGAGCCAGGTTCATGACACATAAATAGTTTAACTTATGATAGAGTACAATGCCCAGGCAACAATAGAACTATATCTGTTTTCTGAGTTGTTGAACAGTCATGTCTTCTGTCAGTGTAGCACCAATATGATAGGATGTTTTTATGATCAGTGACTCTGTATCATATTTGCTCAGTTTCTAGGTAAAAAATGAAAATCTTCTCAGCTGCAGCCCTGCATGTTCAGCCTGAGATTTCAGACATGATATATTCTTTTGGGCTGGCATATATTTACTGGCAAAAAAAGCATCTACAAGGCTAAAGTCTCTCTTCACAGTTGCTACTCTCTCCATTAGGTTGCACAGCTGTAATTGAAGGTAGAATTTGACCTATTAATGGAATTTAGTTAAGACTGGTGCTGAAGATGTATTAGATGGAAAAGTTACTATTCAGCTATTTATCTCAGTTCTGTGACTGGTTTGACTTTCTAATGTTAGCAGGTGTAGAGAGTAAAAACATTTTATATTTTCCCCTTGAAAAAGTATGACGGAATCTGAAAACCTTTGAATAACAAGTCTTGGAAGAAGATGTCATTGTTACACAAATGCTTTACCAGTTAAATTGGTGGAAAAACATGCCACTGACACTATTCCATGAGTCCAAATTCCATGAACTAAAATGTCCAGCTTTACACAGCACTGGCAGAAGACAATCATATAATAATTTTGGAGTGTAAAACTATGTTTTTCATGGCAAGTAAACTACATCTTTGCAGTTTAAAGCTGAACCCTATGGATATACATGGAATTCAAATGATGATTAATTATGAATTTATAGCTAAGTATCTATTTCCCCTCTTCACTCTTGTGAAGATACTCCAGCTATAGAAAAAGAGAATCTAATTTTGTATTTGCTTAATTTCTTTTGATATGTTGCCTACTAAAATTACAGTAACAGAGGTAATTATTATGGTGTTTAATCAGTTAAGAAACAGGAAGCATATACATTGGAATATACAGGAAGCATATACATGTAGGAATGAGGAATATACATGTACATGTAGGAATGAGGTTCCTACAGGCTGGATCACAGATTTACAAAACTCAGTTCAGACACATCCTATTTCTAATAGTTGCATCTGTAAGTGGCTTTAGTAGAAAGATTTAAACTCTTGTTTATACTCACCTGGAGCCTGTGGGAATTGGTGTCCATCAGTGGTGCCGTGGTCTGAAGCAGTGTGGCCCTTCGGTGGGAGCTGGCAGTCTCAGGGACGTGTGTACTCTGTCAGCCAAGTGCCAGACCTGGGGTAGTTGAGGCCACAAGCTGCAAGGGTCTGGATTGGTATCTCACTACACCATTATTGTGTTGGATAAACCAAGTATGGTGTGCGCGGGGGAGGCTGGGCCTCCAGTCTGAGAGGCACATGGGTGCAGCCCACGCGGCAGGTAACTTAGAACCAATGGGCTGTATTTCTCTGCCTTGTGGTGTTTGCTGGGTCCTTTAGAGTAATGCTTCTCCTTGATTGTTTTTTACTCCTGTAAAACCTTTTGCCAAAATGATTATTTTCTCACTAAATTAAAAGAATCTCTTGGGAAAAGGTCTGTGACTTTTTGTCTATGTGAATTCAAGGTAATAAAGAACTAAAGATTCTGCAAAAATTTTGTGGGGGAACTCCATCAATCCACCTCTTGGAATCCTGGAAGAAACAAGGGGATACTGTAAATCAGAAGGTTGTACACCATGTGCTAAGACAACTATTTCTGTCTTTCACTGGAAAAAAACCTACAGTCAGCAGCAGTATGCAGAGAAATCCTTTACTGGTACAGAAATGGGCCATCAGGTTTGTTTTCCTTTGCAAAAGATGAGTAATTGGTCAAAAGTCTTCTGATGTTATGGGTACATAGCAAATTTAGCAAAGAAATTTTTAGAAAGAAATTTGCTGGTAAGAGAAATGTGAAGGGCTCAGATTTATCATGTTACTATCCTGTAACAGTGGTAGACATAGAAGATGCATGGTAAATGACCTATTTCAGAAGCAACTGGAACCTCAGAAATCTGATGAAAGGACTGGAAATACCGTTTGGGATTACTCAGCTCTTGGGCAGCATGGAGAATTTAGATAGCTAATTAAAAGCTTTTGGAAATGATTACTTCTATAGCAGAAACACCTGAACCTGGAAGAGTTTTGCAAATGACTCATATCTTGAACAGTTATGGAATATGCTAAAAGGCAAATTATGGGAGATGCTACAGTTTGTCATTGCAGCATTACACAGAGAATGCTATAGCCTAATTACATTAGTTCCAGAACCTTATCAGCATATCTGATTTCTGTATTGATTTCTGGAAGCTAAATGTAATATCTGGTTCAGATATACATTCAATACCTCAGATTAGTGAAATGCTATGGGGCTTGGGTGATGGCAAATATGTAACTAAACTTGACTAACCAAGGGATATTTGCAAATGCTTTTAGCTTCCAAGATTCTAGAAGACCACTGCATTTTCTATACTCTATGAGGTTTACTAGTTTCATCATTCCCTTTTATTTATAATAAGCTTCAGCAGCATTTTCAAGATTGACGGAGAAAATAATTTATCTTAACCAGAGATGCACACCTTGATGCAGTGATCCATATCATACACTTATCTAGATACAGGTGGAACACCTATAGAAGGTGAAGATGGCCCTGGAAACTTTTAGGATGCTCATCTTGCCCTGCTAACATGGCTAAATGACAAAATAGGTGCAGTGGGGTGAAATATAAGGGAAATATAATTTTTAACTGGAAGCAATAAGACTGTGTGCTGGATTTGGCTGGGAATGAGTAAGTTTATCTTACAGCAGCCCCTATAGCCCTGTGTTTTAGATACGTGGTTAAAACAGTGTTGCTGAAACACCAGTGTTCAGGTTGTTTCTAAACAATATATGCACAACCGCACAGCTTTCTCAGTTTTCCCACTCTGCCATCCATGAAAAGTAGGCTGGGAGTTGATAAGGAATTTGAAACAGACACACCCAGATTGACCAAAATCATGTATAACAGCATATTCAATCATAAAACCTGAGGAGAGGGTATTCTGGAGGAGGCAGCTAATGTGTGGAGACTGGCTGGGCATCAGTGTACTTGTGGGAGATGGTGAGTGAATGCCTCTGTATCACCTTTTTTTGTGTATTTTTATTTCCCCTCCTGTAGGAAAAGAAAGTTAAATGCATAAGACCTATTTGAAGAGGAAAGAATTTTGTTCAAGGAGATTTTTGCAGCTGACAATGTTAGGCATGGGAAAGATCAGTGTGGGGAAAATCCCATTTATTACACCTAGTAATGTTTATCCCCTGCCTGTTTTGAGAAGTAGGATTCCTCTGTAGAGATAACACTATCTCACAGGCATGCTTGAGGCCCCTGCTGGGAGAAAGGGAGACCAGAACAGCACAGGGGAGAACACAGCCTTGAAGTCACGTGCTTGAGAAAGTTGTTGTTATAAAAGCACTGGAAGGGGGTTCCTGGGCTGCTCTTTTCCCCACTGTATGATTTAGCAGTGTATTCAGGGTTTCCAACTTTGGAATAAATTTTCCTTAATACCTTAGCTGTGGTTTGGTTCCCTGAGCTTTCCTGTGTGTGTATCAATTCTTACAGGGGAGAGAGTGAGCAAGTGGCTGTGTCATGCGTAGTCACTGGCCAAGGTCAACACATCACAGATTCATGTAAAAACAGCCTTCTGCAGAGTACCCCATTCTTACCAGTAAGCAAAAGACTTTTTTTGCTTTGTTTTTATCTGAATATTGACAAGTTACAGACGTCTTTTACCTTTGTAGGTTCATTCTAGACCAATGTGTTCTGTAAGGTATAGTCATGAGCAACTTGTATGAGAGCAGTAGGTAACATGCATCTTTTGTAATACCTCATTTTGTGTGTGAAGACTTTTATTGGACCGTCAGAGTTCAGATCCATTCCTCAATCTTCTTCCTCTTCCACAGAAGAACCATTGGAGGATGATAGTCATTGACTGTCTGCTTACCTAGAGGACAATTATGATCTTAAATACCACCTACTTGAAGTCTGTTCTTTTAAGTGACTGAAATTTATCCAGTAAGATGTTAACAGTTTATACATGAGAAAAATCCCATAGTGAGTGTCTCTACCATAGAGACATTGATTTCATGTCACATTATCACATTAATTGGAATCACATATATAATTTAGACTTTTTCTCAATGTGCAATATTCAGTAAGAGAAGCTATGTAAGACATCCTTTCTTACAGACTATACAAGTGAGAAGAAATGCAGTCTTTCCTTCTGTCTCATGGTCCTCAATCATCCTCTCATGTCTCCCACAGTCCCAAGTCAGCAGTTTGTGTCTGCCATATGACTGCCTGCTTGAGTATTTTTAAGATGAAGCTTTTGGAACAACTCCACCTTTCAACCAAGAAAAGAAAAAAACAACAAAACACCCATAAACTCTTGCAGCTGCATATAAGTTCCTGGATGCGAATATTACTTCCATGCAGCAGTCATGTCAGAAAAGGTAAAACAATCCAATGCAAATCAAAAAACAATATGTGACACAGCACAGTAGCATGTAGATTTCACCAGGTCAGGACCAGATGTAGTTTACATCTGTGAATACACAATAAAATGGAAAGGTATATCATGGTATTCCTTTAAAAAATCCCAACAGTTTAAACTGTATTAGTGCAGGGCCGAGACACAGCTAACATTGCTTTCATAAGCCCAATATGAGGTTGCCTGTGATTCTAGTGTCTCTGAGATCACATAGATTCTTGCACGTATCTCTGCCAGACTTTACAATGGATGTGGAATCTCCATCAAATTTTTAAACATAGTCAATTTTTTCAGGGTTGACACAGCTATACACTGCACTTAAGAAATACCTTTCTTTTTCTATCTATCTGTGATTTCATTAAGAGTGACACAGTCTTTTTTAATATAGGTTAGCAACACACACTAGTGGTAACCACTGAATAGACACTCCAATCCACTTCTGTGTCTCCTCTGCAGGAACTTGTTTATGGGACTACAGCCCCACGAATGTGACCCAACAAATACTTATATTTTCTTAATTTATGTATGTAAACTCTGGGACAGATCATATTACCTATCACTGCTTTTGCTATCAGACCAATGTTTAGACATTAAAGAAGATTGACTGTTTTACACATGGTTATGAGAGGTTAAAAGAGTTCCAAGCAGTTTTACACTAAATATTTCCCGAATGGGGAAAAGGCAGAGAAAAGGAATGGAGCTCTCCCTACTAGATAGACAACAGAGAGACAATGAATGACCCAACTATGGCTCTGTCTCAAATTTGTAGGAAGAAAACAGTCATTGGATGCTATTACTCAGCCCACAAGTTACTTAGAGAAATAACACATGCTTTTACTCCTACATCCCTGAAAAATAACTGCAACTTTTGTATTAACTCTAGCATGAACAAGACCAAGTCACTATTCCAATATTACCATTGAAGTTTCGTAGTGTTTTTCTGTAGGGGTAGATAACATTCTTTTGAGTTGGAGGTTCCAATGAGATGCCTCCTTTGTTATCCATGTTCAAACTTTTTCCACTCATATTTTTGTGGATTCTCTTCAGCACATCATGATTATGACATACCCCCATTTGGCCATGATCTATGTGTCCTTGAGCACACTATCTTAGACTTTTTTTTGGTGAAAAAATACACATCTGTTTTAAGTCCAAATTTAATAGAAATAAAGACATTTTGAAAAGATGCTTAATGGTTGCACATATGGTAGGCTTAATAAGCTTACGTTCAATGTGACTGTGAGAAGTAAATAAACTCCAAGCAATTTCACATAATTTAATTCCTGGAAGAATCTTTGACCTTGATATTCCTTGTTATGTATATAACTAAAAATAAATTAAGATGCTTTGTGCTGAGCTGACTAGCAGGTTCTGGAATAGCAATGAAGCTCTACATTGAATCAAGGTGTTTCATAAACCTTTAATTTCCCTGAAAAAGCAGTAATTTATTTCATGGTAATCTCCTTTTTGCTGAACAAGTGGTTGCATTTTCTCAGTGGGAAAGTAAACCAGCTGGAGATTTAATGTAAGGAGTAACTTAGCACTGCAAAATACTGTGTATGTAAAGAGATTTGCAGTTTAATTCAGAGGTCAAAAGACATGTTGATTCTAAATTATATTGGAGAAATAACTTGGAATGATGCCCCTTCCTTAATTCTGAGCAGTAAAGAACAGACAAATTAAAATGTCAGTATACTGAATTGAAAACTGTTTTATGATAAGACACTTGAGCCAGCAATCAACTTTCCAAATACCATACATGATAGTAGATTTATAGTTCTTGATGGGAAGACTAGTGCTAGTTCAACATATCAGTGAGGCAGTGCTGGAATTCAGTGCTCTCTTTTATATCAGACTGGTATTTAAAAATTAAAAAAAATACTAAATTGGGGTAGATGACACCCTAATTCAGACAGCAAAAGCTATTTCAGGTGGAAAGAAGTGAGTTTACTTTTTACAGGCACTGATATTTGTTGTTTTACTTAGTAAAATGCTGTAAATATCTTCATTTTAGCTTATACAACTGGCAGAAAAATATTCTGTTTTGAGACTGAAGAAAATAGATAATTATGAATTAAAAATGCTTTCTTCATGACACATGATGATGATGAAACAAATAATGGTATTTCACTAATCCTGCTGCAAGCTTATAAATTCTGAAGATATGTATGCTAAGCAGATTCCTTTGTCTAGCTCTGAGTTCAATAAGCTTTTTACTTAATAACAGTTGATTTGGAATGCAAGAATATTTGGAGTATAAAATCCAAGAGTGATGGCTCAGTCAATATTTTCATTGGCTAAAATTACCAGCTGATTCATAGCCTTATCTTCTCTTCGCAGAGTAAACTTGTTCTCAGAGGAATGCCTGAGTATGCAGACAGTGGGACAAAAATACTGTTGTCAGATAATGACTTTTTGTATTGCTATGGTTTCTTAAGTGCTATATTGTACTAAACTCAAGCAGTTGACCATATTCTTTCACCACTGCAATCTCTCCTCTTGAGAATGGTTTTATCAATTCAAATGCAAATAATGAAAGAAAACTGCATTCTTTCTCTGCAAATATAGATGTTCCGTTAGAAATTCTTTGTCTCAGTTATCTCAACAGATTATAGGCATCTAAAAGCTCTTTTAATTTTGCATTAAAAATTTCTGGTTCTATTGGTATCTGTCTTCAAACTCTTATTTACTTCAAACAGCTAAGGTTTTCCTTTCACACTGGATTAATTTGAGCTCATAGACTTCAGCATTAATACTTCCACACTTCTGCACAGAAATGGCTATGCTTTGAAGGTGAGATTTTAGGAATTCCCACTTTATCACATTTCACTCAATATCCTTCAAAATATTTCCCCTAGTAACCTAGAGTTTTAAAGGGACAAGTCTCCATTTCAGTCTCACAGCTTGCAGTACTAATGTATTGTATCTGGATTCAGAAGGCAAATATGTGGATGGCAAGAGGAGCAGCTACACAAACAGCTACAATATAAGGTAAAAACCAGAAAGTAAAAACAGAAAAAAAAAACATTTAATCTGTGATATTCCAACAATAGCCTGTCACATCTTTTTTCCTTAGGATAGTGCCAGTTCTTCATATCCAAATATCCCTCTGTCTTGGAAAGGATGAATTTGGAATTTTAATTAGCACACCTTTGTTAAATAGATTTACTAATAAATAACAGATTTGAAAACTCTGTCCATTGGAAGAACATGTCTAATCCTATCTGCAAAACAAAAACAACAAAAAAAAGGGAAAACAGAAATAATTCATGGAGGTTCAGAGATCAAAATATTCCTACAAGAGCCTCAGACTGAAGGAGAGATGTTTTTCTTTAAACGAATGCCAAACATTCCTCCTGATTTTAGTTAAATAGTGTAAGCACATGATGCATGTACTTACAGACAATTTTTTCAAGACAGGTGTGGTACTGAGATAGAAGAAATGATGTTTTTCTAAGAGGCAACTTATAAGAGGGTCTGGCGTTCTGCTGTCTGGATGTTTATATTGATATATATTGATATGTTTATATTGATTTGTCAAGAATCAACCTAACATTATACAAATGAAGACTAGAAATAAGACATGTATTTTAATTGTAAGAATAATTAATCTCTGAGAAATTTTGCCTTTAGAGGGTATGTACCTTCAAGTCCATGAAGAATTTAAGTCAAGAGAATTAGCCATTTTTCTAAACTGTTTTATCTGATCCACACAATGGGCTTGAGATAACAAATGGCTCCTGAAATTCTATAGTCTTCACTAACTTATAGTGAAGGTACTTAATGACCCCCTCTAGCTATAAAATCTATAGATGAATGTAGAAATTACATTTCTTGAGAAAATACATTGATTTTTTCCTATTTGATGTGGAGCTGGTTTTCATAAATGCATATTGGTCTGCACCTGAGACTTTCCATTTTCTAAAGCACATTTTTTGTGCTTTAGAGGACCATGACCAAGATAGAAATAGTTGGAGGGTCACCTATCTTCTGTTGTGACTATATGCTTGCAGGTCTTTTGCTGTCACATGACACCAGCTGACAAGCAGCCCCTATTTTTTCTTTCCTTCTGCATGTGAATATTTCTGTTGACAGATTAGCCAATTTGCTGGCAGAGTAAAAGAGAGTAGCATTCTTCTAAGATCAGTAAAGGGAACATAAATAATTTCTGCTGATGACAGTGTTTGAATTGACTCTACCACAATTAGGAATTAATAAAATTCCTTATGTACTACTCTTTGGAAACTGCTGGCAATTGCTGACTTTGACAGCAATCCCAGCACCTGCAATTAGGTCAGCTATTTGTAGAGTGCCCCAGGGGAACTGTGGCCAGTCAGGTGTTCCAGTGCCTATCCATCACTGCTACCTACTCCAAAAAAATCCTCAAGTGTATCTGTGCTATATGTTGCTGTATCATTTTTTGTGTACCTCTGTCATCTATTCTACATTTTATCAGGGTAATTTTCTGCCTAGCTAGATGTTAGTGTAGCCTTTGGCCTCAGCTGATCACTATTTGTGGGAAAGAAACAACCATAGTCTCAGAGGAAGAAAGTATCTTAATCATATTCATACACAGTAAATGGAAAACATGTTCCAGTGTTGGAGGTGTGAATGTCACCCCAGATCTGCAGGGTGACATTAGATTTCTTCAATAAATAGGTTCATAGAACACATTTTTTAAATTATGGTGTTCCTGTGAGTAAACAGCCACTTGTGCTAAACACTATTGCTAAAGTGTATTTTCTATTAATTGATATTCTTTTTCATTGGTTGCTTCTTTTCTGCTGAAATATAATATAGCTTTTTCTTAGGGACAGTGTTGGCTCAGCTTACCAGGTGACTGCCTTTCTCTGACATTTAAATGAACTGACACAGTCTTCTAGGATCGTGTTTCAAATCTGTGCTTAGCAAGACAGATGCCATTTTAGGACCTTCTTATTCTCCATTTGCAAAGGCATGGTTTCTCCTCTTTCTCAAACTCCTAAGCTCTTATTATGAACAATTACAGGCATGCATTGATTTTTAAATGTATGTAGCTAGACGATTTTCTGCTTAAGAAATATAAAACTTTTAAATGATAAAACATTTCTTCAGTATTAATCACTTGATATCTTATTTCATAATATTTTGTCTGTAATTTTTCTTGCTTGTTTTTCCTCATTCTCTTCTTTCCTTTTCTCTCCTTAATGTAAAATAGTTCCATCAATCAGTTTATTTTCTTCGGATGATTGTTTAATTTGATAATTTACGGGTTTTTCAACAATGTCATGATGGAATTGAGATGTAAATTTAGGAGTCAGAGGTTAATTCTAATACATTTCAGACATCTTTGAATCTGGGATTTTATTTCAGACCCTTGTCTACTTTGATCAGAATATTTTTTTTAATTTTTATTTTTATACACGATCTTATTGAGACATTCCTGAAAAGCAAGAAGAGTAGTGGTTTCTCTCCCACTGTCAAACCATAGGAGATTTGACAGAAGACCATTGAAAGGAACAAATACAAATCATCAAAAAACAAATGTAAGATTGTCTTTTTGGGCTTGAAAAAATATACTCACATTCTTTTTAATGTGCTCATGTTGTGTCTTCTTTTCAGGAAAGCAGCTTGGAAAGATTCTGCTGGAAGCAAATGGAATTGTGGATGGGCAGCAATAAAACTAGTTACCTCCTTTACTCATCATCTTCTAACTACAATAAGAACAGCTTTGGGCAAAAGAGATGTGCCATTAAGTGAACTAAAAGATATGAAAAGAAATATCTATTCAATTTCTGAGTAAGTTTTCTACAGACTGGAACTGAAGGCCATTTTACTTTTTCACAGACTAACATGCAATAAACATTAATTATCAAAGAAAAGAGTTAATAACGTTCCTGTGATAAGATCAGCACAGGATAATGAAGCAACAGAAAGCATTCTTTCAATACAGTGAACTCATACAGGACATCAGAATTTAAGGAAAAAAAAAAGAAAGAAAAACAATCTCATTATTACCAGAAAGCTAAAGACTTTTGACTAGACTTCTCTTTCATTGTTTTGTCTGTCTGCAAAGTTAGGTACAGCATACTGCATAGTTGTCTCAGAGAATAAATAGTTGTGGTGCTCTCAGTGTTGTTTTTTTAAGAAGACTATGTTCAGATAGGAGATGTCCAGTTCAGTTTTCAGTGTTAATTCCTTATAAAGTACCAAGAATCCTGGTGTTTTACAAGACTGTATTATCAGTTGTTTAATCAACATGCTCTGCCAGAATATGTTGTCGTAAAGGATTTTATTCTGAAATAAAATTAAATATCATTCACATGCATTGTTAAACTCTATAATCTGATTGTTTTCATCAGTTGTCATGCATTGCTTAGCAATGATAATCCACTTTGCTAGGTAACAGACTAGATTTGGTGGGATGTGGAAAAAAAGGAAATTAAAGACTTTAATTTCTCAAATTATTTTACTTCATTTAATATTGAGTGCTGATTAAACAGTTAATAAATGTAAGGCAGTTGAAAAATTATCACTTTTGAGCTTGATTCCTCCCATTGATAGAACTCTCCTTTTTTGTAGGACTGTAGACTTTAGGAGACTGTTTCTTTCACACAGATGTGTTGAGAATGTAGTGGACATATATCAGTGTTTATATGGCTCTGGACTGCAAAGCTGTGAAATAAAATGAGTTGCCTTTGTGTACAGACTATGCACACTCAGCACAACTGTGATCTGTCTGAGTAGTGTGCAGTAGTGATTCAAGAGGTCTGGACTGTTCACACATCCTACAAAAAGTACTCAATGCAGCTGCCAGAAATACCATCCTAGACTTAGAGTACTTTATCTCAGATTCTAAATTGTTCAGAACGTTTGGCCACACCACTCTAAATCAGATTTTTATATCAGTACTTCTATAGATTACTTCCATATTGCACTCGCAGCACAACTGACAGTGCCGTAGTTCTGAAATCTTCAGGTGGGATGAAATGCGAGTTACTGAATATGAATGCTAATAAATTGCTCATAATCTGACCAAACAAGAATACTCAAGAAATAAGTTTCTACTAAGTTACAGTGTAATGATACAAATTCTACTTTTGCAGAAGCTACTATTTTAAAAGCCAGCATGTGTCATACAATGACACATTGGGATGATATCACGGTTATCCACTGCTTCAGAAAACAACTACTTGCTTGATTTATAGAATGTCTTTAAAGCATCAGAATAATCAAAAGAAAGAAGTACGTTGAAGTATTTTCAAGCAGCACACCATATCCCCAACACTAGCGATTTTTAATTTCCTTTTTCAAAGTATTATTCCAATTTTATTTTTCAGATGCATATAACTGGATCTTATATTTTTCTTTCATGAAACCAAAAAAAAATGTGACTAGCATTTCTTAGTGGAAAATATGTATGCAATTCTGTTCACAGAAAGCTCTTTTTTTCTTGAATAACTTTTAAGAGAAGCTTTCAAGCAGACTAATTTTTAGTTCTAGTTTGTATCTTGTGCAGTCTGTCTTCACTGGTGAAATTGTGGATTCTTTTACCTCTCTGGTTTATCAGACTAAGGGATGTTGACCCCTCAAGCCGTAAATGTTGTACTGCGGGTCTAACTGCTCTTCTGGATCATGGATTCATAGAACAGTATCTAGTTTGTATCCTTACTTTGACAGAGCCTCTTCTCTCATTTCTCTCAGTCTTCAGAGACTTATTCTGCACTGGAATTTTATTCTGCAGATACTACAGAGGGATATATTGCTCCTTTAGGATCAAACCCTGCAAGATATTCCACTCATTAAAATCTTTGGAGACCATTGTTGCTTAGTATCCGGAAAGACCAGACTCTTCAGCTCCCCAAGTAATTATAATAGAATTGGTCAGAAATTGGAATGCTTCCATAGAAGCATCTTGGTCTTGGCAAAACTACAATTTTTGACAGCAAAATGGTCAATATTTCTTTTGAGTTCTAACGTATCTTCTATCAAAAAATAATATCATTATTTTTTTCAGGAAGAGTATACATTTAGCAAAGACACCAGTTAAGGGTTTATTATTCCTTTTTCCCCAAAAATGTTCCCTTTGTTATACCTGCAATTACTCTTGGATATTTATTGTTGTGATATTGGTAATATTGATTAAAATAAGACTTAATAAAGTCTTATTAAAATAAGAATTAAACTCTCTGTCTCCAAAAATTTTACCTCATGACACTAGAGAGGAAAAAAAAAATCTGTTTTCTGTTATGTATACTCCTTTAATATTCTGTTTCTAGAGACAGATATTCTACCAGGACATTTCTCTCTATTGCAAATTTTTTGTCTGTATAGGCACTGGAAAACAAAGACCACTAATCCAGTCTGGGTATTCTGAAGTATGATACCTGCTGCAGTTCTTCTAACCAATTGGAAGTTGTGCTACTTCAGATTTTATCTCATTCTAATAAAGATTGGTCTGCAGTTTAATATTGGCTTCAAATCAGAAAACTTTGAAAAATCAAAGGATTAGGAATGGCATTACTTAGGCTGAATAGCTTAGAGTTCTCAGTATGAAAGCTTTGAAGATATGGAGATTTTCTGGAAACTGTT
Organism: Dendrocincla tyrannina; assembly: GCA_035047865.1. Taxonomy (NCBI): domain Eukaryota; kingdom Metazoa; phylum Chordata; class Aves; order Passeriformes; family Dendrocolaptidae; genus Dendrocincla; species Dendrocincla tyrannina. Next base: position 44,720,599 of record JAWWMP010000132.1, read on the forward strand.
TCAAAGAAAAGAGTTAAAAACCCATTCTGGACCTAATTTGTTGAAAACTACATTAGGACTAACAGAAATGAAACACAATAAAAAAGGTGGTTTGTCAAAGAAAGAAAATGCAGAGCTTGAGAAGGCTCCAAAACAAAATTTGATCTTGAAAACAATGACTACAACAGTAATAATAAAAAATGTTACTGTAAAAAAAAAAAAGGAAATAAGAAAATATTAAAAGATTCAATTTTAAAGGAAAATTAAGTTTTACTGAAAAGCTAAATCAATATTTTATCTCAGGTTTTGACAAGGAATATGCTGTCAGGTAAGGTAGAGAAACTCTGAAGGCTAGAATTAACCTGTCTGTTTACCATCAGGTGGAAGGAAACCTCAGAATTCAGTGCGCTCTATGGATGAGTATGAGAGGTCAATGAAATTGTCCTTCAAATTCTGATAGAACTGATAAAAATTGTCTTATTTTAAAGATATATAAGCTAGTGGAAAAAATAATAAACTGTAATATGCTTACCAACAGTGAATAATGATTGACATGGTCATCATAATTTTTAAGAAATAACTCTTTACATATTTAATCTGTGTGAAGAAGTCACATATTTCCTTGGAAAATTGCTAGCTAACCTCAGAAGCCCAGAACTGTAAACTGCAAGTGTGGGCAGGATGCAGAAGGAGAACTTTAGACATCAATATGGGATACATGAAAAGGGAAAATATCTATCAAGCTCCAGGGAATTGTTTTGTGGAGTTGCAAAGGATTGGTTCTGGGGCAGATCTTAATAAAATTAGTTGCTTTGGTGAGAAGTAAAGAACCCTAGTTATAGAAATAGGATGGCATTTATTGTTACAAAGTCAAGGTTATTGCAATATTTTGTTATTGGCCTTTACCAGTGAGTGCCTGTCACTTACAAACAAAAGGCAGGGGAACAAAACACATTGTCCTGTCAGTATGAAATCAGTTTAAAGACTTGCCAAGTTTTACAGGTCTTGTTTACAGGATGAGTAGTATGTATCAAAGTAATACACCATGAAGAAGATGCAAAGGCTATAAATAGTAAGATAATCCTATTAGATATTACAAAACATTACTGTTATTGTACAAGGACCTGCTGACGCTCCATCTGGAATACCATATATAAAGCAGTCACCTATATTCAAGAAAGATTAATTTGTACCAGAACAGCTGTTGAGGACTATTGAAATGCTGAAGCGAGAATTAAGCCCGTTTACTCTAGCAAATAGTAGAACTTGTAAAGGCATTGTATTGTTCTTAGTAAATATATAGTAAATAAAAATAGTGGGAGAGAAAACTCATATACAAAGTCATTAAAAAATATTGAAAGAACAAACACATTTTAACAAGAGAAGAATAACTTTTAAGAAGACTCCTAACCCTGAGATTGATAAAACTGTAGAGGTTATTATGCAGGAACCCACAACCTATTCATAAACAAACTCAGAACCGTAGTAGTTGCTATTCAGGTGTGTTGTCAGACTATTACAGCTTAAAATTTTACTTCACAAAAAAAACCCAAAAAAAACACCTCTCAAACTTGGGTAGTGCACCATCAAAATCCTATACTTCAGATGTAACATCTTTTGTTTCCTCATGTGTGTCAAAAGGGACACACACTAAACCAGGCAAGAATACTGCTACTTTCTTGATGAGGACTTGATCATTATTATTAATAAATTAACCAAGATTAATTTTAAAAATTGGGAGTTTAAAAACATTTTCTATATGATACTTTGGGACTTCCTAACCAATATAATCCTCTTACAGGATCTTCTATGACATGTACAACAAAACCAAAAGCAGGTTACTGTTTCTTTCTTGCTGGAATTTAAATGGCAGAGAGGATGTGGAAGGGACTGGAACTAGAACTGGCCTATCAGTCCCTAGCACAACATATGCCACTTGGTAAAAGTTGCTTCTGTCCCTGGGCTGCTGCAGTTTGGACCACAACAGGCAGCGAGGGTGCCACGACAAAGGCTCAGAACTCCATTTGTTGGCTATGCTCAGTGTATTCTTCAGAGCAGAAAAAACTGTGATCCTACTTACAGAAGTCAATATATTTAACTTAGTACTGAGTCAAAACTGAGACATATTCCAGTAGTTCACTCTTTCCTAAAGCAGCAAAGCTGTAATAATTATGAATATCATTGATGGAAAATTTTATTCACTCACCCTTAAGCTTAGAGTCCATACAGCATTCATTCTAATAATCTTATAATTCTGCCCTTATAAATAGTATTCATTATACCTCATACAAGGAGTGTCTGAAAAACACATGAACAATATAATTTAATTACAGAAATATAAAATATATTAAGGATGATAAATGTATTTTATGACCTTTAAAATTAAGCCAGGCAATATCCATATAGTTTCTGCTTTTTCATGCCTTGGTGAATGTCTGGAGCTTCAGCAAAAAATTCGAAACTGTTTTGTTGGAAACTAATTTTTATTCCACATCCGTGGGGATTTGCATTGCTGGTGCTGTGAATGATATATCAGTTTTACAGTCACCACACAAAATGCTTAGATAAGCTTTCTCCAGGTCCTGTCATACAAAATTGTATTAGAATAGACAGAAATTCATTTAATGACATATTAAAATTCATTAGCATAACTCCAGAAGGTATGGAAATCAGTAGGTGTGTTTGAAACCAAAAGGGATTAAATATAAAATTTTCTCTGCAGGTGATACTACTACTAACTATGCACAATATTCCATATGATAATGATATTGAATTGGCCACATTCTTTCTTAGTCACAGTTATTTACAATTTCACCATCAATAGAAATCTTTGCAAATCTCTGCCACACATTAGAATTTCAAAAATCATCGGACTGGATGACTAGGACTGTAAAATAAAGGTCATATTGAGGTTTTCTCAAATTCTGGGAGTTCATTTTTTTTTACCTTAAAGAATACACTGCATTCGTTTATTAACAGAAATCGGAACTGCAATATAGAGGACTAAATACTGTGTGGCCAGCTTGGGCTGGCTCTATTATTACTGGTTTAGAAGTCCTTTGGATTTATATCAGAAAAGACAACCTGGTGCAGAAATATTTCCATTTTTAGATATGTTTTTGGGTATGTTTTAGGTAGTGCTAATGGTAGCATACCAGTTATTAAGTAATGTACAAATATTACTTGTATAAACACTATCATATATTTTGTGATAAAATGTTGTGATAATATGTTTATTCCTACTTTACTAGCATTATTTCCATTTCAGATATATTGGTGGCCAAAGTTTTAAAATATTTATACTTTACCTTTTTTTCCCCATGGTGGAACCACTTATTTTATCTGATCTGATTGCCTTAGTTCAGATATCATATGCCACAGCATATGCAAGGGTAAGTTAAAATCTCTCACGGTAGTCTACAGGCTTAATTTAGCACTTGAGAAGTTGTGTTTCCCATCTGCTGAAATTTAGAAAATATATCTTTGTAATGGTATCTCTCAGCAGATGTTAAAATTGTAACTATGTAGTAATTTTTAGCTGTGAATGTCAAGAGTAGAGATAGCAGGTATGTTCCACAAGTAACAAACAATACTAGTTTTTCTTTTTTTTTCCCCTGATTCCTTTCTCAAGCCAAAGGCAAAACGGTTGGTCCAGCACTGAAAGAAGATTAAGTACCACACTATTGTTGCTTAGCTGTTATTGTCCCGTTGGATGACAAAGACCAGGAGAGAATTGTCATGGTGAGGACTCCTAGTGTGGTCAGGGATTATATATAATCTATAAATTAATCTTTTTCCTTTCTTAACTGGAAGCCACATTGAGGCCATCAGACATCAAATGAATGTAACAATTTATACTGTGTAGAAGAGGAGCTATCTGAATGACTTACATAGCACAGCTATTAACTGCACCATCCAAATGTAATTTTGACTGTGGGAATTATTTCATTTGCTAAATAAAAGTTGCTCTTCTCTTTTGCATATCTTATGCCTGAGTCAATCTAGACTTTCTTTGACTTTGCTGTGAAAATCTGCATTTACAGCAGACAGAAAACCATGTGTTGATCACTCACTTTTGTTATCTCATTTTTGTTATGGCATAAGTATATTACCTTTTCTCTCTGTGGATAAGCACTTCACACATGAGCTTTCTGAAGCTGTGCTGCAACAGCTTAATTCTGCTTATAACCTACTTCCAGGCTTTAAAATCTACTTGTAAATCGATTTCCATGCTGTCAGCTGAAGATCTTTCCCTGATGCCTTCTTATTCTAAGTCATGGCAAGCATACTTTTGTCTCATACTTGTTACTGCTCCTGATAATGCTACCATCTCTATAGGAAGGAAAAATTCCCTTATCTTTTTCAGGGGATCTTGATATATATTAGTCATATTTAGGTTTTAATTGGAAAGAGCAAAACATTTTGCCATCTCTTCAAAATGAAGAGGTATACAGTTGGAATAAATATCAAAATATCCTAAAGCCTAGAATATCAGTCCGCATGAAAAAAACATTTGAATACTTGATTATTTATGCTAAATATAGTAATCACTGAGGACTGTGTAAAAAATATGATTTTTACTCTACAATCAATCCTGTGTAATTGCACACACTAAGGGAATTAATTACTGAGGGTAAAAAATATTTTAATTTCTGAGAGTTACAGAGGAGGGTATGATTTTTCTATATACAATCTAACTATCAAACCCCTATACATGTAGCATTAGAGAAAGGGTTTACTCATTATTCCAGCCAAGGTTAAAGATTCCTCTCCAGCATCAGGACTAGGCAGTTGGGTATCTCTTCCTTGCCGCCATCCTTGAACTTGGATATTTTTCCTTTTGCTGCATAACAGGTTGCAATGATAAACAATTTCACCTATGCAAAAGACATTCATTAACATCCCTTCTTACTACACAACCTTCTTCCCTGATGTCTGTGAAAATAAAAGGGACACTTTCATCAGCTATTAGTGCTGTACTATGGCTTTAGCTGTAACTGTGTCTGCATCCAGTAGATAGAAAGAGTTGGTCAAACATAGCTCTTATTTCCACTGCAATTGCTCTGGAATCACAGCAGTGAAACAAGTTGAATTATGTTGATCTGTCCTTTTCTACTGTGTTCAGAATAATGATGAAGTTAGTTCCCTTCCCGATTCTCTGAAAACACTTGAAAGCCTGTTCATGCTCAGGTTGAACAAATATTTCTGCGAGCTTGATAAACAGAGCTCATACTTTTTGGAGAGACTAGACCCAAAAATAACCCAGTATCTGTCTGAGGGTAATGAAGAGGAAAAAGAGGAATACCACTTTGGGTCAAAACTAAGATACTTGAGGGAAACATTTATAACCAAAGTTTAAAAAATACCTTTTGATCCCAAATAGGGCAGAATAGTGAAGAAAGTCAGAAGGAAATTCAAGAAATAAATTCATTCAGAAGCGCAGCAGCTCAAAACAAAAGTTAACAAGGTAATAGACTATCTTTCCAACTCACAGGATATTAAAACTTCAATAAGTATAAGGCATGACCAGAAGAGATCGGGACATCTGTTTAGATGCAGTCATAGTATCACCCCAGCTGGTCTTATTTTGAAGATATCAGGGTTGCTTCCCCTCAAGGTGAATTGGAATACTGTGAATTTGTTGTTTGTGTTTCTTCCTGCTGTCCTTGAGGTTCATGTGTATCTTTAGTGTTGGAACATTATTTTCTTCTCATCTTCACAAAATTTTGCTTTTATTGATAGAAAAATGTACATGATTTGAATATGTATGAATGTATG
>JAWWMP010000132.1:44727145-44754406 GCA_035047865.1 Dendrocincla tyrannina
ATGTATGGTACCTAGCACAATGGCCATCTAACTGGGACACTCAGGCACTAGTGGTATAAAAATAGAGAAGGAAATAGATTTATTCACAAAGTAATCTCTGGAGTGCACATGTATCAAACTGCAAAATTTTAACTGCAAGGTCTCCCTTAGCTATAAGTCACATGTTAGTTTCAAAATGGACAAATCATTTGTAAGCAGGGGTTTTCCTTTCATTAACTTTTTGAAGGATGCAATTGAACACACAGTTCAGGTTCAGACCAGATTTTGTCTTGGGGTGCATTAGCTATATGCAGATAGGCACATATAAAATTTTGGCTTTAGTCTGGATTTAATTTTTGCAGTTATTCCAAAGCATAGAACAAGCCCTACTCTTATTTTTAATAAATAGTTTCAGTCTGTCCCTAATGTTGTTAGTACAGCTCATTAATATCAGCTCTCTCCTGTACCCTCTTCCACTTTCAAAATTAATTAAGCTAGCGGCACATTAACTGGAAGGAAGAGGCCACAGCTTAATTTATGCAGAAAACAATAAAAGCATAAATCAAGAGGAGTAATCCTAATGTTTTGGAATTGACCTTATGAATGGGTACTTTGCTAAATGACAACAACATCTGTTGGAATGGAAAAAAAAAACATAACAAGTGAAAGGAACACATCCACTCTTTTCATAAATATTTTGGAAATATTGCTTGTTACTTACTGTCTCCTGTCCCATCAAGAACCCTCCTCTGTACACATTAGCCAGTCTATTTTAACATTAACAGTCAAGAGTTTCCTTCTACCTTGTGATTTTTCAACCAAAAAAATCTTAGGATCTTTATTTGAATATAAAAATATGTAATATAATAACTGATAATAATGATGTGGTATTTTCCATCTCTGTCAGGTAATATTTTTAAAGTAATGTTAGCCTTCTGGACTATGTATATATGTGTATGCATATATATGTATATATATTTATACATGAACAGTACCACTGAATTGACTTCAAACAGCTACAGAAGGTCGATACACTGGATATTTTCAGGTGAGCCTGGAAGAGGGCTATTTTTTTTCTGCAGCTTTCAAAACAGCTGGCAGTGCATATCAGAAAGAAATGTTTGTGAAAACTGATATTTCATTAAATTTTAATTCATATGCCACTGATTAAAAGGTGGATCACCTTCCCCTGCAGGTGAGCCAGTGTCAGATCCACAGACACAGGCAGTGTTCTGGCACTGCAGGCTGGGAGCAGGGAAGCCTGGTGGGATGCCCAGGTGGGAAGCAGCTGAGGCTGCTTCCTTCGGCACAGTAGTGGAGAAGGCTTTCCATTGCAGGGTTTAGGGTGCTACAAGGCTCCAGCTCTTTGCTCATTCTGTGCTGCTACAGGGTTATGAACCTCAGTGCTACAGGGGCAACGCCTCACAGGAGGGAAGGAGTAAGGGATCCCTGCAGTTCAAGCACAACCTGAAAGGTGTTGGGACCTGAGTTTTCATCAGTCTGTCCTCCTGAGGCCAAGAACTAGGATGCAATTACACATCTCCAAGGGTCACTGTTGACTTTTCAGATTTATTTCTATATGCAACCTGCATCTACTCTCACCTGTTATCCCTCTAGAGGAACAAGATGTCTGGTTTGTAATTAAAACTCTTTGGATGATGTGTCAGACAGATGCATAGCAACCCTTGGGGGCTGACTCTGGTCACACATTCTGAATATACCACTGATTCATATTTAAAATAATAATTTGAGAGACCCTTCTTCCCATGCCTTTCTTCTCACATGCCTTAGCAAGTCTGTGAGATCTAGTTATGTTCAGTTTGGCTCCTTGTGATCTAAATCTTTTGTGATCTGAATCTTTTGTGATTTAGTTTAGGTGAGAAGTCAGATTACCTTTCCCCTCTTTCCCATGACACAGTCCTCTCTTTCTCTTACCCTTGGCCCCATGTCATCTGCCCGTCCACCTGGATTCCTGCTCAGTTTCTCAACTTCTGAAAGCATTGGTGATATCTACAGAATACACTGGAAAAAAATACAAAGCAAATGTGACAATTTTGACTCCTCATTGGCAGAAAGTATTTGTGAAAATTATTGTCATGGTTACCAAGCTAAAAGACACCTTTCAGGACCCCTTCTTTGCATGGTGTCACTGAGTGCACCCACTCAGGTGTGTGACCTTCAGCAGAGTACACTACAGAAATATCACTCAGATCAAGCCTGAGTTACCTTTGGGTACAAATTTGAATTAATGTAGGAGGCTTAAGGTTTCCCTTCAAGGGCTTCTTTCTGGGAGACTGTGGCAAAAGTTGACTGAAGCAATTAAAAGAGCTTTTTTTTTCCAAACAAAGCATATTCTATTTGTTCCTCAAAGGTATCAAACATTTAGAAGAACGAAGGCTGATTTCTGATGCACTTGTATTATTTAGAGTTTTTAATGCTGCTGCCAGCTTACCCAGCTCCCACTCTTACAGAGTCATCCCAAAGTGCTTATCACTTCACTCTTCTAGCAGCCTTCCAGCCCATGATATTCCTCCTCTTTAGAGAAAGTGATTTGGATTGTGTCTGGTTCCTTGTGTGTTCTTTAATATAGCCTTGAGACTAATAAAACTGGTATGCAACAGCTAATAAGCACTTTCTTGTCTTGCCCTTATGATGATACATTATCTTGCCACTGCTTTTACTGGGTCTACTCATGCATACTGCCACTTCTAAGAAGCTACCAGGACTTCAAAGCTCAGAATCATGCTTATACTTGAGGAAACCCAAAACAGAGTTAAAAACATCTTTTAAAATAGAATACATTGTGAGTAGTTAAGAGAGACAGAATGAAGGGCATTGCAAATGCCTATCCTAAAGGGCAGACTCTTTCTTCTAGGGTTTCCTTCGGGCTGGCTGCCCTTCAGGGACTTACTGTTCTGTGGACACCCAATCCACAAGCAGCTCCATAACGCATTATCTGCTTCCAAGAACATCACTTTTTCCCTCCCATCATGTCTTGGAGCTACCTTTGTGCCATCCTTTACACCTGTCATGGTTGCCCGGTATTTGCAATGCCCATTCTACCCTGTGAGACACATTCTGCCCTGGGGAAGCTTCCTTTTCTAGCACATTCAGCCAGCACCCCCAGCATGCCAGGGCAGGGAGTGGGACAAATGACTAAAAAAAACCCCTTTTTATTCAGGCACTTACACCTAATCCAAGCATTCCTTATTAAAGGAAGTTGGAACAGCCAACAGAAAGAGCAAATGCCACATATCATGATCCTAAAAAGAGAAAAAATAAATTTGAGCATATACATATAGGTGCTTGTGTAAGTATATATGCATATATATATATTTTGCACATATCCAAAACTAGATATATTTATATACATACAATTCAGAAGCAAAAATTAGGTGGGATGAAATATTTTTGTGATATGAGACACAATAATTTTGTTTCTATTTTGAAAATATTTGCTGAAAATAAAAAATTTTATAAAGAGTCTGAATATATACCATTCACAGAACTGAAAGATATATATGCTGATGCTGTTGACAACCATCCTCTCACGTAGTCCAGATGTTTTATTTTGTATATCCTTCCCATATCTACTCCCCATGGTGCCTTACTCAATTCAGAATTGCCTTCTGACATGTCAGATTTCATGTACCTCCAGAGTGTGCTAAGTACCGTGTAATGCAATTCACCCAGTGATGCTTTTCTAATTAAATATTCAATGGTCAAAAGAGACAAAGCACCTCTTCTTAATTGTGGGACATATTTAATTGAAATTCTTGTTCTGAGTAAGATTTTAATGTCTCAAATCCAAACACTGTTCTGGAAGATATTTAAAAGGCAGCATTTGCTCAGTATCTGTGATTAATGCAGGTCACTAGGCTCAGAAGACAAAGTCTGTCAAACTTGGGGGAACAAATGAAATACCACTAAAAGCCATCAGCTTCTAGAGCTGGTTTCCTTGATTAATATCCAATACTTACAGGGTCACAGTCAAAGGGAGATACTGAGTGTAATCACCTCAAAATACATCATAATGTTCTAGGAAGGAGTCCCTGTTACAATATGGGATTAATCCCTTTCAAGCAGGGGAAAAAATTGATTTTGTGCCTCCATCAACCAAGATGAATGCTGTAGCCAAGTAAGAAGAGAAAGAAACAGGATCTGTATCACTTGCAAGTCTTTTGGGTTTGTTTATGTTTTTGTGGGAGAAGCTATCAAAGAATTTTGAGTGAACTGGACAATTTTTAAAGAATTTTTTTATCAAGAAGGAAAAATTTCTTTTTACACCAAAGCTACTATACTGAATATAGGCATTTAACCAACTTTCCCCTGAAAAGCTGGTCTATCCGTTCTTAAATTTTATGCAATAGGACACCTAAGGCTGACTCGTGTCAGCTGCTTACCCTGCCTTTCAGTCTTCATAAACTGCTCTTAACTACTAAGGCAGCCTACGGCAATACACAGTTGGAACACTGTAAATCATGTAAAATTCACAAAGTTAAGGCAGTCTCCCAGATAATCTCATCCATAAAAAATAATGCTCCTTCATTTAGAGAGAATCCATAAACCTAAAAGTTATATATTAGTGCACTAAATGGTTTTGTATAGAATTCATATTACAATGAAACCTTTGAATTTCTAGCTTTCTAATGTTAAGTAATAATGAAATAAGAGCAAAGCACCATTTTAAAACTTTCAATTTGAAGTTATGCTTTAACTGTAATGAGACATCTAGTGAACTTCTTGAAAATTTAATTTTCATGACTTAAGTTATGAAAAAGATGACTTAAGTTTCAAGTAACTTCTAGCACTCACAATTACACATACCTACTGACTCCCACTCACCACTGCAGATCAGCATGTTATGAATAACTCCTCACTGAGACATACCAGGTAGGAGACATTTGAGGATTAATGTTTATGAACAGGCATTTAAATGAATGAAAATACAATATCTACAGCAGCTAAACTTCTGACCTTCACATTTCAACTTCTACCAGGTTTTTGTATTCTAACAAAAATGAATGTTTTAAAATGTATCCTATTTTTTAAATAGATGCTGCTTTGTTTATATACAGATTCTTACTGTAAAATATGTTTTTCCAACTAGAAAAAAGCTGAACTGGTTTCAGCCAACCAGTCAACCAAAATTTTTCAGCCGAACCTAGCATAAGTTCTTTGAGCCCAAACAGAAGATTGAAATGTGATAATATTGGACGGGGAGCTGTAAGGCTGCAACTCGGTTGTCACTAACAATAGCTTTTACTGTGGAGAAAACAGCAATAATAGTAAATTTTATTTATGAAGTGCTGTTCTCAGAGTTCCAGAGAGTTTTGCATCCAAAGCAAGTAGAAGCAACACAGGAAATAGTTCTTTCAAATTCTGCTTTAAAAAGCCAAATCCTCAGTCAGATTTACAAATATAAATAGGAATTTCATTTCATTGTAAAACCACACAGAAGAAGCTCAGACATCCACAGTCTTTAAAGTATATTTCGAACAAAATCATGAATTAGGATATTCTGACCTAAAAGGTATACTAATAGGAAAGAGAATAAAATAAAAATTGAAGAACTAGGACCCAATACTGCCAGAGTCCTTATAAATAAGAAAAAATGTTTCAAAATTAAAAAGTTAATCAAAAGAAGAAGGAAACCATTAATGTATTTTTACATTTTCATGTATTTTTCTTATATCCATAATTCTGAAGCAAAATCTTTAACTTAGAAAAACATATATATATATATATATTTAGTCTGATCTATTGTTTTGAAATAGAATTATTTTTATTTTTTTTTTACTTATGATTCCAAAGATTTGTTGCTTTGGCCTTAGAGAGCAACCATATATTAAGAAAAAAAGTATATTCTTTCCTATGATGGGAACAGAACATGGACTTCTGCTGCTGCACATGTATTCAGATTTCTACCCTGAAAGAATCAAATTTGTTTCTTGCTATGGGAAAGAGACAAGATCAGTATGCTGTGATAGAGACAGATAGCTCTGACTCTTGAGACTGCTGCTCTGGCTTCCAATGGCAAGCCCTCAGTGAAACAATAAAATCCTCTTGAGGGCTCTCAAAAGGGAAAGGAGGAGACTGGTGGTGCATGGAATGGCTCTCTGCTGGCAGTAAGCCTGTTTTGGTGTGCTTTTTCCCAACGACAAGGATGAAGTTCTGTCTGATAACAGCTCCCAGACTCTCCCATGTCTTTTCTTCCTTATGGATTATCGTATGTCAGTGGTGTAAAGTGGCTATGAATGAGATGTGGCATCTCAAGCAGTACACAAAAAGTTTTACCATGACCAAATCCTAATCCATGACAAAACCTGGTTGTGTGCCATAATCTGGAATTTTTTAGTGGTATCAGTTGCAAGCAGCTATAATCACAAGGATTTTACATCCTGTCATCACTTTGTCTAAGTCACTTTATCTAGGCAAATCCATACTTGTTTTCTAACTGAAAATTTCTATCACAAAATCACTACTTATTCATCACTTAATAAAAGTTTTATAACTCTGATACACTGTAGATACAGAGCTCCTGTACTCTGTTTGTTTGGTTTTTATGAAAGTTAAGGAATAAAAAAACATCTTTTAAAGCACATAACTGAATATTGTATTTTGAGTCTTTATGAGAATCTATATTACAGGGGTAAACAAGACATCAGAGGGTGTACCACACCAGAAGACACACCAGCAGAAGTGGGTATTACTTACCACTTTAGGTTAATTATATCTATTCACAAAGATAAATCATTATAGCAGAAGAATCTTGAGATTGAATTGGAAATCAACATTTTTAAATGTAACAATGAAGTAGATAATCTGTTATGTTAATGAAGCATATATATATATATGTTGCATTAATCAAATAGTCAAAAAATAAAGCCTCTGGCCTCACTCAGTGTCCAAAAAAAAACCCAACCCAAAAATACAGGTATTCTTCTTCAGGGTGTGCAGTCAACTACCTGTGATAGCTGCAAAGGGATAGAAACTTCATCATATAATGAAACACGGGAAAGAGATAGAATGCCAAATGCCAAAGGTAAGACCAACATCAATTCACAAAATAAGCATTAAACTATGCCATGTCTATACTGCTTCAGAGAAGGCTACAGCAGTTCATATGCAATGAACAAGGCAAAGTTTCAGTCACAATTTAGTCCAGGCTCCCAAACATTCAATGTGATAGCTCATTCAGTTCCCAGTTTATCCTGCATTTCTTTACCTGTTCCCATTTCTTTATCTTTCAGAAATACATCCAGTGCTCAATTGTCATTGCTCAAAAATCTGTATATGTCTTTCATTTTGCTTAATTTAAAGCTTCTTTAGACAGTCCCAGCATTTATTGTTAACAGTGTAAATGAAATTACATTTTTATATGGTCATCCTCTATTTCTAGATGAGAAACAGTTCTACTTGCTCAGTGATGAAAGCCATTGCTCATGGTATTTGAAACATAAGGTTTGTGGTGTTTTTATAGCTGACCTCAGGCAAAAAAGTCCTTAGAGTGTGAGTGGTTAACAGAAAAGCTGCAGATTGGCACCAACTGGATGATAAATATAAAAGTGTTGTCCTTTGAGTCTGCACTTTAGTAAAGCACAGTGAGAAAAGGTCTATCAATTTTCTTTTACTAAGATCTTGCTTGACAGGTAGTAAGTCATGTGCTCTTGGAGTTGAGCCTTACCAGGTGCTGCCATGTAGCCTCCATGATGAAACAGAAGAGTGTGTACACACAACTTTAAAGTATAAAGAAGTTTTAAGGAGCTGCTTGGTCAAGCACTGTCATGCTCACCTTCCCTGATACAGCACACTGAGACTACAGAGCTCATCAAACAGATGCCAGAAAGGTGACCCCCAGGGCAGAAGTGGTAGCCTCAGTACCTGCATGTGACTGGTCCTGGATGTTGCTGCTGTCTCCCATCAACACAGTTCTGACAGCTCAACCCAACAGTGCCCAGCAAAACTAACTAGCTTTCTTGCTTCTCTTTTGGGCTTTATACCATTCATTGCTTTTGGCTTTCCTTGAGCTCTTTAATGACCGCGTCTTAGCAATCCTACTGCTATAACTTTTACTTTTTTCGTGCCTTTACAGGCTGTCTCATGGCTCTTTCTACCTAGTATGAGTCAAGATTACACATCTAAAGCACATCAGGGCTGGACCATATGTCCTTCATACCCACACAACTTAACCCCTGGGACCAGGGGAGCACAGGGCAGAGATTTCAGGGAAAGGATTTAGTCAGAGATCTTTGAGGAGATCTGCAGGAACAGAGCTGATGTGGAAGCAGTAAGTTTTGCAAACCTCAGAAATAATGACATATTCCTCACTGATATACTTGTTCATTTATCTAGTATCTACTTGTTCATTTGTATACAGGCAATTTTTTTATTAACAAGCTTCATAATAACTTTGTTTCTCACACACATATAAAAAAGAACCAGTTGCAGCAATTGAGATCATGAATAGAGATAAAACAGATTGCACAGCATTTGCATGTTTTACTCAAAGTTATTTCTTGTTAAATAATTCTTAACCTAAAATCTGCCTCAGTCTTCTATGAAATATTACAAAACTGTACCTTCATGAATCAAAAAATATTTTTCTTAATGGTCCAGGAGAGTAGTATAAGACTAAAGCTAATAATTATCCAATTAATTATGAAAAAAAGAATCATTAACTGTTTCAAAACCTTGTATATTTTAAAAAATGAATAGAACCATCTTTGTTTATGAGAAAAAGCCAATCAGATCACTTTTCAAAGCAATATGTTTTACAAATTGTGCCTAAAGACAGTAAAAATACTTGTCCTCAAAAATAAAATCAGAAATGCAGACGTAGCAAAACCCCTATTGCTTTGTACTGTGTTAATGGTGATTTTCATTTCCAAACCAGCACAGTGGTTGTTCACTTCTTCATCTGAATAATGAGCAAAATGCCCACTGACCTTTCTGCATTCTGCCTGTAGTCAAGAAGCAAAGATGGCATTGTATTGCTCTCTGGTTCACAGAGTGGTCAAATTTGGTGGCCCATGTCCGTATTTTAACCCCTGTTACAAGTACATATTTCAAAACATGAGAAATTCTGTTTCTGAAACACTAACACAGGACTTATTAAGTGAATAATGGGAGGTTTTATGTGAGTAATGGCACCCCTCCGTGAACTGCTAAAGTCATGTACAAAATGTTCCCCACGTGCCTCATTGATATAGGCCATTTGATTGCAAATGTGCTCTTTGATATTAATCAGTAGCTTGTTAATCTTAATATCATCATGTGTCATCATTGGACATTTCCATTAAGTAAACAATATAACAAGGATCTTTTTCCATAGACATGCCAGTAAATGTGCATTAGCTGTCTGCGCATGCAGTGAAAGACTGCAGTAAGTATAGAGAACATGGAAAAACTCATCTGGCAACATCACAGAAAACATAGTAGTTTTCTATGTAGTGTCCAAAGTTTTTGTACATAGTCCTAAGATAGAATCTGAAGAAGTCTAATTAATTTGCACAAGGCCTCCTGCTTTCTCTTATCCTCAGGTGATATGGTAGAGTACAGAAGAGTGTGTTAGTAGTTCCAGTAGTTCTAGAGCTTGTTACATGTTTCTTGCCCACCTCTTTTCTTTTACTAGTGACTTCACTGATTGCCAAATTTTGATTTGTATCAGCTAGAAAGAGACAACAGGTATATCACAGAAATAGACATAAGGGCTAAGATTTGTCTATATTTGAAAAAGGTAAATATTTTAGACATGGTACAACCAAAGCAAATTACTTACTTGTAAAGAATATGTTTATAAGAAAAAGAATATAAAACGGTCCTGGAACAGAAACACTGAGAACAGTGCAAGGAACTTTCTGTATTATCTTGTTATTACCATAACACATGACCTTATTCAACCTCAAAGCTTGTTAAGTTGCTCATCTCCACTCTTAAACCTGTTTTACAAGGTCACTGCAATGAAAGTAAAAAAGCTTTTTACCCCCTAATTTCCAATCAGAGTTATTTTTTGCAATATCTACCTCTACTTTATTGTATTTTGAATTTGCTCTTTTGAATTTTGAGTTTTCCCCATAGATGGCCTGCTTGTTAAGAAAACTTTCTTGTCTGACCATCTAGGAGACACTCTGGCAGTCACAATCAGAGTCACATCCAAGACTTTGACTGCTGAGGTCCCTTCACAGCAGGAGGTTCCAGTGACCCAGCAGGTGCCCCACTTGGCTCCCTACACACCCCACACTCACACAGTCAGATCAAATGTCCTGGACCCCAGGTTTCCCATAGTCTCAGATGTCTGGATACTTGAAATAATATGCAACAGAATAACAGCTTGAGCTGGTGCCTCCAAGGAGGGACCCCAAATAAGGGAAACTCTGGGCTTTTATACTCTTCCAGTCTAATCACAGGATAGTCCGCAGTCCTCAGCTTCTGACTGTCCCTGAGTGTCTGGTCATCTGGCTGGCCACGGGTTCCAGTACCCTTTGTTGTTCAAAGGGTCGGCAGTTCAGGGCCTCTTGCCTCAGGCTCCCACTGCCCAGAGACCTGCTCCCATTGTAGCTGCTCACCCAGCTACTGGCACAGAGTGTATTCCTCAACATGGGACATTCAGTTTTCACCTGTAAAGTTTCATTTTGCTCTCTCAACCCAACCAGCCTCTCTGTTTATTCTCACCAGTTCTTGAGTTCTCCTGTTGGTCCATCTCTGTACCAAAGTCATCTGGAATTCCCTCTTGCACATGAATGTATTGGAACTGTATAAAGAAATTTAGACGAAGAATGCCATCAAACAATTATATAAATACTTTTCCATCCCTATCAAACCAGATAATTTTGCTGCAGCCTTCTGTCAGATTCTGTCTTTCACTGGCCATTTTGTCTCACTGGCTATTACTGGCACTGTAGAGACTCCTTCTTCAGTGACCACAATTGACTGCTTAAAAGCTATTTTAACATCAGCCCGGAGATGACACATTTAACCTTGTCCAGCCACAAAGCTCACAAAGCTTGGTCAAATACCAAAGCTGTCACTCAGTGTCCTTTATCTCACAGTCTGGCAACTAATGAGCATAGGATTGTGTAGCAGTGATTAAAGAGCACACAAGAGGTTTCATCTCCTGACAGCCAAGGATTGCAAGTGATAACTATCCTTTCTACAAGTACAGTTTTCTATATGAAACTGACTGCTGGCAAGCCTCTATCATGCATTTTAATAGGTGCCTAGATAGGCAAACATTAAGTATGTTTTCAAGGTCAGACGCCAATTATTTAAATCTTTGCATGCTATATTGGACCATTTCCTGATCATACTTCCTTGCATGGTACTGCATCTATTTTGCATAGGTCCTTCAGTGGACCACAAATATCCTGTTCTTTATCAAAAACCAGTTGCACATCTGCAACTTTTTTTTACAGTTTTTTTTTCAGGCCTTTCATAGCTGCATAAAAAATGTCAATTCATATATTTGAGTGTACATGAATATATGTATTACACATATATACACTGAAATGAAAAGTATACTATGAACTCCCCAAAAGATGATCTGAAGCTTATGGAAAAAAGTCAGATTAGTTCCTAAGTGTTTCGCTTCTTGAAATCTTGTTTGACTTATATTTTGTCAAATCTCAGGATCATCTGCTCCTTTCTGTCTGAAGTCTTGGAATTCATCTGCGCAATGACCACATGGCTTCATGTGATCAACAGATTTACTCTCAGACTTTCTGTGCCAATATCCTCAGTGGGAGGCAGACTGTTGTCTCCCGTGTTGAAATCTTGTTCAGTATGACTGCATGCAAGATCTTAATGTTAAAACTATGGTCTTGCATGTTATCTTCTTTTCCACACCCTCCACCATGTGTAAGGACTATATTTGTTATTTTTCAACCAGGCAGTCTCAAGAATAATTAAAAATATTTCCTTTCAAACTTTCCATTTTAATGCTAGACACTTCTGTTTCCTGTAGTCAGAAGCCTATTCTTCTTAATCTGAGCAATAAAGCTGTAAGGTTTATTCCCTAGGCTGACAGTGTTTCTTTCCATTAATATTGACAATTACCACCAATGGCCATTAGATAAAGAAATTTTTATCTGCATATAAATACTGTGGTGGCAAACCTACTGTGGTTCCTACCAATATCATAGAACCTTTCATTATTTGCCTCCAAAGTGTCTTCCACCCAGTGGTGAAATGCCTGTGTCAAGAGAAGAGTCAGGAAGACCTAATGACAGTAATCCAGTACTAAGAACAAGGCTTTCTCTTCACAATGAGTCACATGGAAAAGACAAGGGGCAACAGGTACAGATTGCACTGGGAAGGATTTCATCTTGATATAAGAAAGATTTTTTTTTTTTTTTTTTTTTTTTTACAGTGTGAACAATTAATCACTGAAACAACCTCTGCTGGGATGTGGTGGAGTTCCCATCACTGGAGGTGCTAGAGAATTTCATCTAGCCTCCCTTTCCCATGAAAGGTTGGACCAGATGACCTTTTCAGGCTTCTTCCAAACTGAATTGCTCTATCATTCTGTGATTCTGTGTTACTCTTCTAGAATCTTTTATATCATTGCCATCCAATAGGACACCACAAATTTCACCTTTTATTTAATATATACATAGGGGTTTTTTTTGTTTTATTTGTTTTTTTTTAATATTATTTGTAATGTCTTTTCATCATGTCTTTGATATACACATTACTGTAACAGGTCTTGTACATCACATCCATTTTCTTTCTTGAATTCCCCAGTGTAACCTCATTTTCCTTATTTTCTTCATCTTGATCATTACAGTCAAAAGTAGAAATCATTAATTCACCATTCTTTACATTCTGTAATAAAAGCTCTTCTTTCATGCCAGCTGCAGTTCTAAATTACTAATACCTCAGTTAGAATCAATCCACTAAAAACCTTCCTTTTTTCCATCAGGGGTCCCAGTAGTCATATATTCTTTACAATACTAACCCTTGAGTTTGTCAGTCTCTAATCAACTTTGACTTAGACAAATGTGACTGAACATCATGTAAGTTGTCACTTTTTGAATATTTAAAATCACTGGGCATATGCATTTTGTTCCTCTAATTTATTTCACCCAAGTGTAAAGGGTGATCAGTGATTTCTCCCATGCTTCAATCAAGGTTCCTTCTCAACTTCTGTGCTAAACTTAGATACCTTTTCCCAGCACCTTTCTGTCTTCTGTATCCTCTTCAGATTATCAGTTTTTATTAGGAAAAGATCTTGAAATATACTGTGTTAGATGTGTGCAGCAGATACTTACACATCTTGCAATGTAGAATCTGAGTTACATTCCTTCCCTGTTCTTCTTTACCATGTCTGAAACTTACCAATATCTGTAATTGAATCCCTAGTCACTGGATCATCTCTTCCATAGGACTGGTCACATGATGTTTCCTATGCAATTTAATTGTCTTTTACTCCTTTTCATCAGATTTTTCCTTCTCTTCAGCTCTTCATTTGTTTTGATTTTTTTGCAGCCTTTCTGTTGTACTCTTTCTATTTGATTTACATCTCCAGTCCTCCTCCTGTTTGCCTCGAGAAAGAAATTTTGTATCTCCTTTAGTGATTACTGAGTTTAAAAATATATCCAATCTCTGTCCTTTCTGTGTCTTATTCCATTGAAAGGAAGAAAAGCTTTCGGTCAACATTTGAGACACCAGCAGAATGCAGCTGAAGAGTAAGCCACCATGAAGTCTGCTGAGACATCCACCGTCACTCACTATACGACTCATTTCTAGGTCAACTAAGATGTCTTTTCCATCTCAGCAATACAATTATAGAAGTGAAACTTGCAATGTATCAAACTGCCACTTTTGTATTCATCTTCAAACTGGAAAGAACTTTTGACATTATCTTGGATACAGAGATCTATACCTAATGCCCCAATTTAACAGTTAGCTACTCTGTGTCCTGAATACTTCCCCTTATGTCAAACTAAGCGGTGAGAAGCCAAGGAAAAAAGTTAAAGGAATATGGTATATCTCAGTTGTGTATTAAGTCAAGTACTGAAAATTAATAGATTTGATGAGTTTATGAGAAAACTAATTTGTTTTGTCATGTTTAAAGCAAGCAGGATTGTATCTTTTAGGTCACCTGTTTATTCACTTTAGAAACTTGTTATGCATTATCAAATTTTAATTTTATTTAATTTTTTTGTTAATTTTAATATGATCTCAGAAGCTAAATCTCTTTGAGAAGCTCTAAGATGTTTCGAAGCAGTAATACTGATATATTAGTATCAGATATCCCTTGGCTCTTTTTTCCTGGAAGAGTGAAGCATCTTCCGGCAGCCTAACTATGTCTCCTTACAAGTCTAACCTCCAGGAAGAAAAGAAAAGAAAAAAAAAAAAAAGAAAAAAAGAAAAAAAACCAACAAAACCTCCCAAACAAACACAAAAAAACACACACAAAAAAACCCTAATAGAGGTTTGGCTGATTCAGTTTTCATTTCTGTGAAGTCTCTATGCCTTCGCAGAACTAAGGAGAATTGAAATAAGATTTTCAATACAAAAACATAAATATGGGCTTCATAGCTCTTATATATACCTGAAAGATAAGGTTATTAGTGCCCTATCCTATTAAGAGCAGGGAAATCTTGTTAATTTTATGGAAAGGTAATAATTTGCTTTCAGTTGAGACTTTCAGCTTAGACTAGTCAGTATTTTCAAAGTTATGTTTTGCATGGAAAAGAACTGAAAGTTGACACTTTTACAATGTGAGCAGTTATTTATCAGGTTCAAAAGGATCAATATCTTAATTCCATGATTATTTCTTTGTGCAGACTGTGAGGACTTGAAAAACTACTATGCATTACTTCGCAAATCATCCTTAAAAAGGTATTTTTGTTTGAACTGTTAATATTATTTTCATTAAGTAAAGTGTCAGGACAGTAATTTTTATTCTACTTCCCAATAAAAAATAGGTTTTCCAAGATTCCTGGAAATGTGTACCAGATTCATGTTGTTAAATATCAAAGCTCAAACATTTTCATTGAATGTCATTGTAATGGATGTTTTTGTTTGGGTTCTAATTGAACTATAAAAGTCTTAAATACTGTAGCTGATGTGTTTACTTTTTGCCACACACACACATACGTTTTCATTCCCTTCTAATCAAGGTTTCTGTTTCCCTTTAACAGACATCAACAAACAACATTGAAAACCCCCAAAATCCTGAATTTGAGTAAATTCTTTTTTTTTTTTGTAACTGATTTTCTACAGTGTAAAAATGCAACAGCAATTACCTTGTACTCCACATCACCTGGATGCATTGTCATATCTTTTTTTTTTTTCTTTTCCACTACTGGAGAATCAATGTATAAAGTACAGCCATAAGCCATATACAAGATGGGTATACAAAGTCAGAAAATAATGTGTGTGGCTTTAAAATGACTTTGTTGTAACTAGATAAAATTTTAATATTTTTTTTAAATATTACTTCTTTATACACTCTAATTTCTGCTTTAAATTTATTAACACTAAGCATTTATAATATAGTAACCTTCACTCTTCACTCTCTTCTTTTTCTTTTTTTTTTTTTTTAAAAAAAATGGAAGTTAATTCACTACATACCAGAAGAGAAAATTTTGTGCCTGTAGCCAGTGCTCAGGAAAAGCATGCAATATGCAAAATTTTGCCATAAACAGACTCGTGAAAGAAATTTTGTTCCTGTAACATTTAGAATTTGACACTTATTAAATTTTAGTAGAGTTATGCTTAATATCAAGAGTGATCTCCAACCAACTACTCTAATAACATTAAAAACATAAGTATCTAGAAATGCTTTTTATAATAAAACAAGTCCTTGGCGTAAGTATCAAGACAAAGGGAATGAAAGTAATGAATGTAATTATTTTAAACAATAAGTAATTAAGAAAAGGAACCAAAATGCATTTAGATACAGTTTAACCCAATGGTAATTTATGCCTTGTAGACCCAATCTGTTATAAAAATTCATTATATTTAATATATTATATATTATTTTATTATTAATATAATAATAATAATATATTATTATATTATTAATATTCATTATATTATATTGTATTCCTGTAGCAAAAGTACAAACAGATTTTCCTATTTGTCACTGCAAATGAAAAGGCAATAGCACATTCCATAGACAGATATCAAGATATCATGGCCAAAAAAAAAAAAGAAGGAAGAAAAAAAAAGAGGGATCTTATGTAAGATTACATTTCTTTGCATGAAGTTATTGTTGGAAGACCCAGTGGGGAGGGCTCAGTTGCTCCTGTTTGGTTTGGAGCTCTGATGGGGGGTGAGGCAATGGTCAGGCCAGTGGGGAGCACGATCCTTTTTTTCAGCACAATTCTTCTAAAGAATTTCAGCCCCGTATTCAGCAATCTTTTACAGTTGCCATCCCAGTACATTTTACATCTTATGAAAACCTTCTGCCTTTAGTATAAGTTTGTGTGTTCTACCATGCACAAAAAAAACACTGAGACAGGTAGGCTTTCATGGCTACTTAGTCTGTTTACTTTGTTTGAAAGTTAAAGCAGAGGAAAATAGACACACAAACACATTTTCCCTTTGCAGAGTTCTTTTGCAAAAAACTATTTTCAGAAGGGGGAAATAACCACATATTAATGAGATAGATCTTATTTAGATTTAAGCAGCCAAAAATTGCAAATGCCAGAAGTTAGCCTTATGCTTTGTGCTCCAGCTGTGGTGTAGTTCATTAACAAGTCTTTGACAGGGAATGATATCTAAGGTGATTTTCCCAGCTTTCCCCCAGCACTATTATTAGGAGTTACCATCTATCTTACCTTAATATTTAAGTCATTGACCTACTGTTATTCTCTGTCAGAACCTCTTAATAATTTTAGTTCAAATGGAAAATGAAGAGCAGGAGGAAATGAAATATCAATATATGGCTTTTTTCTTATGATGAAAAATGAGATAAAATTTCAAGATAAATTAATAGGTACAGTACTTAAATAATTTCAGTATCCAAATAAAAATTTCAAAGCATGAAAGAGTCTTCTTTAAAAAATGCTGAAGTAACCCAAGTCTGCTAAAGTTTGACTACAAGAATAAACTATGGGGACACGTGTCTTCCAAGGAAGTAGATATTACTCATTTGCATGTAGACCAACTCAAGAAATCCAAGTATACATAGATGGATTTTGTTACTGGCCTGTTGGTTTTGGAGAAAAAGGTAAAGACATTTAGAAGGATGTGCCAGCTGAAGAGATAAAAATCAGTGTTAGCATGAAAGGCAAAATTGCATGTGACACATGCATTTCTGTAACTAAATGGAAGATATCAGAACATCTGATTTTCATGATAAGGCAAAAAATTGACACCTGCATTTGTGGTATATGTAAAAGCACCTGAACCATATAATGTTTGGAATAAAATCTCTGAAGTAAAAGAATTATTGCTGAGTTTTATTTACTGGGGCTAGTAAATATTTCTAAAAGAGTTGAAGCAGTCCTCAAGTTCTGTTTCTAATGGACTAGAAGCAAAAATTTCATGCATAATTTTAAGTATATTTTGGTCTACCACATAAACAACAATACAAACCAACAGTCCCTTTGCATAGCTGGAGGGAAATGGAAAAGGAAGTGGTGTTTTGAATGTGTGGGGAAATGAGCAAAGTAGAGGAACATCTACCAAATTTTTAAAAAGTCAAAAATTTTCAAATATATGAAAACCACAAAACTCCCCCAAAATAGTGCATAGTCTCAATGAGAAGCTTCAATTGAGAACTTATTTATGTGAAAGCAAACATGAATGCAGCAACAGCATTTTAGCAGCAATGCCTCAGCCAGGTACAGATCAAATGTTTATACAGAGGGTAAAATAGCAGTGCCTAAGTTTAAATCGTAGAGTCATGTACAATTCAGTGTAATACCTCTAAAGTCATGTGAACACTTGCTATTCTGAAAACTTCACATCTGGCACATGAAGATTGTTTGGTCACAGAGGGGAGAGGTGACACTGATGGCAAGGGGCTGGAACAATGACCACAGATCACACAGGTCTATTTTGCACAGAAAATTCAGAAATATCACCAAGGCTTGTTCCGAAAATGTGCTTGGCTCTTTCATTAATTAAATTAATAACAACATAATAAGCATTCCAAGTCTACCAAGACACAACAGGTGATTTACTCAAGGGCAATGCAGATGTACTTTATGGTAAAGGCACTGTTCTGTTGAATATAAATCTCAGACATGAACAACTACAAATCTTTCAGCAAGTTGCCCCTCTCTCCTCCCTCATGCATAGTTTTCATGCAGTAAAAAATAGGAATAACAGTGAAACAAACTGTAAAATAGGAAAACTGATGCTCCAAGAGATCAGCAGTGTCAATGAATGTACAGTGAAACCAGACTACTATAGAAAATGTAACTAGCTAATCAGAATGATGGTTTATTTTTCATTCTATAAGACCTCAATACCAGCTAGGACAATCAGAGACTCAGTGAAAAGAGCTTTCAAAAATATATATAGAGAAAGAATTAGGACATAGGGATCTGCAGTACTGTAACTTCGTTACTGCACCTATACTAAAAAATGATCCTCTGGACCATAGTACATTAGAAAGAAAATGGAGCAGAGAAGATGCATTAAATCTAGCTAGATACAGCTATAGAGCTCTAATATCCTATTTATGTTTCATTAGAAAATGCAAACTGCCTTCGTGGAGGTAGGAAAGGGCCAATCAGGAATGAGGTTATATTACCTCAGGTACAGGACCTGTACTCAGGGCCTCTATTTATGTACCCAAGAACAGTGTGAATTCTATAATTGTACTTATATGTATGAAGTCTATGGGAAGATCCACCCACTTGTGTTTCTGAAATGATTAAATTATGTCTTTGGTATTATCTTTTTATCATTCCTGTAGCATAAACTTTTAGTATTTTTGTTGTTAACGTTATGAGAAATTTGGATGTCATGAAAATATTGTCTTCCTGGTTATGCAGAGTGTAGGCCATTTTTTAATCTTATTTGATAAGTTTGTCGTGGCCAATCTTTGGGAAGGGCAGACAGAGAGCTGTCAGAACCTCCAGGAGCTAATTTTCTTTTATCTCAATAGTTTGCTATCTTCCAGTCTTACTCCATGTGCTGTAACCTGTGCATACATATAGCTGTTTTCATAAAGGAAAATTCATTTATTTTTTTTAATTCAAGCCCCATTGCTTAGTAATTTTCATTTAAAGCAAGTATCTTTATGTTTGGTCCTTGGGCCTAAAACTATGGGTTTCAGAGAATGATTGTGTGAACTGTTCTCGCTGAAAACTTTTGAAAGATCATCAGAAAAATAATCGCTTCATCTACAAACTTAGAACAATGTTCCAATTGCTTCTTTTTCAAATTTACTGTGATTTTCAACCAATAAAATCTGGAAAAAACAGCTTCATAACACATATTAATAGATTATATTTCTAATAACTCATGTTTGATCAATTTGTGCTCTTCTCTGGTAAAGTGACAGAAAAGAAACCCTCCAATTTCATCCACAAAAACCCCATAAACTATGTTTTATGAAAAAGAATGTATATAGGTTTCATTAATATAAGATTCTGCTTTTTCTTATACAAATTCACAAAAGTAATGTTACAGTCAATCTTTCCTACATAGGTAATACCCCAAAATACCACAAACCAATCCTTAAAATATTTCTGTACTTAACATCATAAGAATAAAACCCACATATATATATACATATATATGCATATATATACACACACATACGTAGATATATATATATTTACACACAAAGAGATATATATAGAAGGTACATATTAAAAAAAACCTTCTGCCAGCTATTCTTCTGCTCAGGAACTTCAATATTTTTTCTGTGAGGGCATGATGCTAATTCAATAGAGACATTGCCAAACAGGTGAAATGTTAACAGTTGAAATTTCCAGACAGCAAACTTAAAATTTTTCTTTTTTTTTTTTTTTTTTTTAAGGATCACTTCTAGGAATACTTTTACCCCTAAATCTGCTGGCACAGTAAGATAGAAAGTTGAAGGGATAAGATTAGCACATGCTTCTTCCCCTTGGCTTGCAAACATTGTGCCGTTTGGTTCCTGACCTCTTAAATGAAAGCTGGAACTTTCTCATAAAACTATAGGGATTCAATTTCTAAGAAAGGTTTCTTTTTTGAGAAGATAGAAGGGATAAGTATAGAACAGCTAAAAAAATTTAAAAGGCCTAAATAGAAAAGCCTACTGCCCTATGATACTAATGTATGACAAATAGTACATTACAAGCCTCATACATTTTGACATCTTTCACCTATAGGTGAATCTTATTGTCCTGATTAGAGAGCTGCTTTTCATCATGGTTGCAAGTCATGAGCTATATGTGCTGCTGAGTATGCAATACTGCAGCTCCTTTGTTAACAGCACTAGTCTGTGGCCCTGCTGGCCCATAAACCCACTTCTGAAAATTCAGGAAATTCAGTCTCTCACCACAGTCAGATACAGACAATCTGAAGAGGAATGCAGAACTGTGGCAGCTCAGACTAGTGGGGCACATGCACTGTCTCCCTGGCCAGGGAGTCGTTTGCGTTACATGTTATGCATTATGCTAACGTGTACATGAGACAAGAACATTACACGGTATCACTGCTCTGACTCCTTTGAGAATAACTGAAGTGTGGTGTTAGTAGCTGAGATTAAATACAGTAATTCTGACATGTTGAAGCCATTTTTATAGCATAAATTGTCCTTAGCAAGCTCTGGATTAGTATGACTACACATGGCCTAACCTCCTCCCAGCTGCAGCAGAATGGCCATTTCACTCAGGTGAAGAGCTGGCTTTTGTTTTAAATGAAAGCTACAACAGACTGATAACAATTTCTATCTGCTCATCCCATTTCCTTTCATACATTTTACCTCCACACAATTACTAAATTATTTGAATCATAGTCTACCCATCATGACACAGATCTCCTCTCAAAGCATTTTTTACAGAAATTATTCCTCACTTTGCATAGGACAAGATACACTTCATTTTCTCAGAAGCAGGTCTTGAAATCACTAAGGGGAACAGTTTCACAAGCTTTACCATATTCTTCACAGCTGACAGTAATTTCAGAAGAACTCCTCCAGCTCTTTAACTGTTTCATTTATAGCTACAGCAAATGTCAATAAAATTAATATGAATGGCAGAACATTTTTTTTTTAAAGCATTTAAGACTCTAGCAAAGAATAGTGCTCACAGGAGGGCCTCACTGGAATTTTTATTCCCATAAAATTATGTTGTGGCTTCTGTGTTATATGAGGCCACTCTATTGCTTGAAATTAGGTCCCACCTGTGCTGCCAATTCAGCCAAGAAGTCAGCCAGGCCCTTGCACACACTTTTTAAAACATTGTCTTTGCTCTGCAGTGCCAAGCTTGAGAGATGCGCTGAGCTAATCAAGAAATGAACACTGAGATCACCAAATAAATTGGTAATTCCACTCTTTTGGAATGAATAGTTTCTCATGTGATGACTTTTTTTTAGGGCGTGTGTTGCAACCTAGTTATCTATGCATTGTTTCATAAGAACCCTAATGGAGCATGAGGTTAAAGCCATTTCCTTTAAATTAAGGATTTAAAATTTTTAAGGCCTTGAAGCTGTGTTTCCTTTCTTTGTGGATACTATTACATAACTGAGTTGGAAACTTTTTAGAGAAAAAAGTAAGAAATTATAATAACCATCCAAGAAGATGGAACCTATAGGCAGCACCAAGTAGAACACAGACAGCAGCAATGACTTACAGACATTATTTCCATTTCAAATGTGTTTCATCTGTTGAAGAGGGTATTTCATTTTGAATGTTTTTTTCAGGAATTTCATAAAAAGGAGTGCCATCTAGAAGAGGCAAGCAGCAGCTAATAAGGGACTGACACTTGTGGTCCCAATCAACAATTTTTGGAATAGTGATTTAAATCTGGATGATTTCAGCAGGCCACTTAAGAGTAAAAGTGTACTTTCACCCGTATCACAGAAAATACAGAATGAAAAAAAAAAATTACTCTTTATAAGATGGGTTTTATTGTCTGAGTGTATTTCAGTGAGAAAGGCACAGATCCAAGATTTGTGTATTTCCTTAAGGTATTCAGGGAACTACATGTATTCCAGATATAACCAATCCAACAGCCCCAATTGTTACTGTTCTTTGCTATGTGGTGACTTCTAATCTATCTGTCTCAGGCACTCATTGCTTTCAGAAGAATATTTATATCTTTGTCAGTGAAACCTATGAGAGGTATGGTCTAGATGCCAGATTTCAAAATATAGCTCTTGCCATCTAATAGGAAAGGTAATGCTTTTTCTCACTTTGCAATGCAAGCCAAATTGTTTTAGAGAGCTCTAAAACTAAGCACATAAAAGCAGCCCTTGCAAACAATAAAGCCTACATGATGAATGTTTATTCCCAGCATTACTAATGATGAAGGTTCTTGACTTGAATGATAAGTGGGTTTAGTATCACTAAAATGTCATCAGCTTAGAGGGCAGGCTTTTAACTGTAAGGACATAAGTTTCTGAAGACCTTCACTCATCAGTTACTGCTTATGCACAAGGTTAAATCCTGATATGGACAGTCATTCTCTGTTCTGAGTTAATCAAATTAATAGTTAACATCAAGACTCAAAATAAAGCTTACATGCAGCTATGGAAAGCAGTTAACAGAGTGAAGAGGGCAAAATGGGCTCATGGTGTTGGTACAATCACTAGGGGAATGTGAAATTCATATCCAGTGGCTGACTCTTCAGAAATAATAGGATTTGTGAAATCCTTTTTCTGCGGAAAAAGGAAGTTATACAGGTCACTCTTTAAATTTAGAGGAATCCCAGAAACCTTATCTGATATGGATTTTATAGGTGATTCCAGCAATAATGTAAATCTTCACTGCTGCTCCTTTGAAACAGGAAGTACTTCCAGAATCTGAAGTTTGGTTCACCAAATTATTAGTGACCTGAAGCACAAAATAGAGCTCAAGGAAAAATAGCAATAAGAGAAATGTGTACTGTATAATCTCACCATGATGCACTACAAACAAAAGTCCTGACTAATTTTGTTAATCACTGTGGTAACATCATGCTAAATGAATTGGTTTTGGAAATCATCTGGGGAAGAAAGAACAGAATTCACAGCACTTTATATAGGTAATGATGAGAGGTTTTGTATAAAAGCAAAAAAGTATTCTCAGCAGAGAAAGTCTGCTATCGGTAGGAGATGACAGAGAATATGAACATCATATTTCTTTACATTTAGGCACTTGGGTTTAGGGCCATTTAGTGACGTGCTATAAAGTTGGCCTATTTTGAATAATATTGGAGACCATAATCTAGATACCAAGTTTTCAGCAGATATAAATTGGTGTAACACTAAACTCTAGTAGATTAACATGGGTTCTTACTGGTGCTGGCTCTTTCCAGCACATAGAAATCTGTTTCTAAAGGCAAGAGTGTAATCCCACTCATAAGGATGGAAATATTCTACTTTTTCATTATTACCATAGAGGAGAATAGGCCTCATTGTCTTTTCTAGGAATATTTTGGGGTTTTAGTTTTATCTTACATGGATAACAATACTTGAATTTTAGTTTTGTTGCATTTTCACATTAGAGAACTATCATCTTTGTCAGTTCATATGTATGGGAAGAACAAACTTTGCTTTACTTTCATTCCAGGGCACGAAGGAGGGAAATGTTAAACCAAAAAAGTTCCTACATGGCTTTTACATCTGGAGAGATGATTTACAAGATGGTTTTTACATCTACCAATGTAAAATCTGCAGTTTCCTTGGAAACAAAATTTCATGCCATTCAAGACTTGGGAGCTAGAAAGGATTCTTACTTCTTTCTTAGTCATATGGCATATTGATTATGGAGTCAAACGTGATCTCTTGATATGACATGAAAAATCCAAATGGAACAGAAAATTAGATAATGAAAATGAAAGCTGACGTCTTTGAGAAATCTGATTTGCAAAGTATTTTTTAAAATTTGTATGCCACATTCTGTTCCTTGAATTCAGTAATCAGTAGAAAAGAAATATGGATTAAAGCTCAGAAATACATGCTTCATACCTATTCATACCTATATTCAGTCCCTACCAGAAATTTCACTCATGAGTTGAGCAAATCACCTTACTTCTCATGAAAAGATTTTTAATTTGTTTTACCAAAAGTTCCAATTGGAGGAGGTTGAATGGTTTAAAATTTGCAGAAACATCAAAATAGATTGTGCTGACAATGTGCTGAAAACTTCTTGATGACAATAAGCAAAAGTAAAATCTACTTTCTCTAAACCTTTAGAATGAAATGTCCATCATTTATTTAACACAAAATTTCCTGGAAATTAATAGAACCTCTCTGAATTCTACCCTCACCCTGTAGGACTTTGAACACTTTTTAAAAATCCTTTAAAGATACTGCATAACATCTTGATGTAGATTGCTTTCACTGCTTTCCACTGAAGCCATTCCATCTTACACGGAATACTTACATATGCACTAAAAAAAAGAGATAATAACTCTACTAATGACCAGAAACAACAGAGTTTTATATCTTAGATATTTATATAAAATAGAATGGAAGTCACCAGGAAAAATGAAAATTATCTAATTTCATTCTCCTGTACTAAAGGGAGGGAGTGCTCCCCAGACTACTGTGACTAGGAATGTGACAAGTAAGATGGAGCTGAGATAAAGGAAAAGATTCATTACAGAACTCTATGAGATGAAGTGCAGAAAGTAACAAAGCATCTTACTTGAAAAGGATCAAGACATCTTCCTTAGAAATGGAGTAACATATTGTAAATTTAGTGCTTTCCATGTTTTTTCTCACAAAAAAGTTTTGTGTGTGTTGAATGAAACATACTTCTCAATATAAAATAAATAATTTTAATTGTTTTATTAAAAAGAAGTTTGGTTTTAGTCTGTGCAATTGTGGAGGTTTTTTGTTCAGTCCTCCCCCAGAAAATATTATTGACCCATCTCCTGAGTCTGCACCTTAGTTTCTCATCTTTAATAAGAAGTTAACAATACCTCTTTTTTCTGTTCCCCATCTATTCTATTTAGATGGTAACCTTCCAAGAGTAGAAGCTATTCCTCATTTAACTAGAGAAATTTATAGCATTCTAGTCTCAGAGATGGCAACTAGACAGTGCTGTAACATAAATAATGAAAGTTTATCTTTGAATAGTGGATTCACACGGAAATTTCACTAGGGCAGTTGATAACACACAGCAACACATCAAAATTACACTGAGTACACTGAAATGGCAAGACTGTTGTTATGCAGTGTAATTCATGTATGGCTCTGTCTGGGTTTAGTTACCCTTCCAAATTATTAAAACCTTTGGGGGATGGAGGAATGAGTGTTGGAAAATAATGTTGTAGCAACTATTCCAGGGCATTGTCTTGGTAGGAAACTGTTACAGCCAGGACAATAGTTACTGTGAATAATAAGACAAGAATCTAAAACTAATTATTTATTAATGATCTGTTTTCTTTCCTATTTAATTCACAAGAATGTTCAGTCAAAGGGCCTCCTTTTTTTTTTTTCATAATTTTCAATATTACTCTTGGCTGTCATTTATGTTAATTGTTTAACTGTTACCTTTAATAAAGATTTACTTAATCATCATGACCATTAATCATGGTATATTCCAGGAAAGACACAATCAACATAAAACCTTAAAATGCAGCTCTTCTCACACCTGTCAGTACTTGCACAAAGACAATAGACAGCAATTAATTCAGTTTTTTGAGCTTTTTTGAAAAGTTGTTCTATACTCATTTTCCAGCAATTTGTAAGAGTTCTTAGGGCTCTTGAAAAGAAGCATTTTTTCAGAAGCGTTATGAAACGTATGTAACTTTTTTGCTTGAAATTGATACATTAAGTATTTCAGAGAGGAAATGGAAATGTAACGATTCATATTTTAACCTATTCTAAATTAAACTTAGAGCATGAACTCTTGACTTAGGTTTATGAATTATTTCATAGTAGTGAATCTGAATACACGTTATTGGTATTGAAGAACTCAGCACAATAAGTTCTAAAGTTCCTGTGACATTATTTGGTACAGTATTTTATCAAGGCAATAAGCATGTGCCTGCATCCACACATGGGTGAACAGATTCATTCTCTGTGGGATGATACATATCACTAACCTAAAATCTTTTGCTGTTAAATGCAAATGTGTAGTAACTGGGCCCATTGATGTCATGAATGAACAAAGAGAAACCATCTACCAGAATTTAAAAAGTAAGTAAATGCAAAGCTTAAAGGAACTCCATTAACTATGATACAAGATAAAGTTAGTAATCGGTTTCTTAAGAGGCTAAGCAGAAAAATACATAGTCATGACAAAATAATTACATATCTGCCTTGCTATAATACGCAGCTTTTAATATTAGAAAGATGAAGATATTCCGACAATTCCATAATTGTACAAATGTATGAAAATGAACATTCAAAATAAGAAACTTCAATTTCTCCTATGGTCTATGCATCAAAGAGTAAAATGATGGAAAGAATTTACTAGCCAAACACCTAGCACATATCTAGAAAGACTCTAAATATTAAGATTCTATTCAAGTCTGCAGACATCCACATCTTTATAAAAACCCACAGCCACAGAAGCTCAGTTAAAAAGCATCTGGATCAAACAGGAAACTCAATCCTTCTGACAGTACCAGACTTTATTTCCTTTATAATGAATAAAACTGTCAAAAAATTACTCAGAACATTTGAAATTCAGTGGTTCTCTCTGCCTTAATGCCATGATGTAAAATATCTAAAGCAAACATGTTTTAGAAGGCTGCATGAGAGACACATTTCTGAAACCAGATGCAGAACCACCTGAGATATTATGAATAGCCCACTTTCTTTTTTTTTTTTTTTTCCCTGTGCCCCAAGATGCACACTATGATTTTAAGGTTAGGCCTTCAAGACCCAGCCTGTACTGAGGAAAGGGACCTGGGGGTCCTGGTCAATGGCAAGTTGAATATGAGTCAGCGGTGCCCTGGCAGCCAGGAGGGCCAGCTGTGTCCTGGAGGGCATCAGGCAAAGCATCATCAGCCGGGCAAGGGAGGGGATTGTCCCACTCTGCTCTGCACTGGGGCAGCCTTATCTTGAATGTTGTGTGGAGTTTTGGGCACTGCAATGTAAGAAAGATATTAAGCTATTGGAGAGTGTCCAAAGGAAGGCAATGAAGATGGTGAAGGGCCTTGAGGGGAAGCCATGTGAGGAGCAGCTGAGGTCACTTGGTCTGTTCAGCCTGGAGAAGAGGAGACTGAG
>JAWWMP010000132.1:44754506-44801161 GCA_035047865.1 Dendrocincla tyrannina
AGGAGACTGAGGGGAGACCTCATTGCAGTTACAACTTCCTTGTGAGGGGAAGAGGAGGGGCAGGCACTGATCTCTTCATTCTTGAGACCAGTGACAGCTCTCTAGGAAATGCCATGAAGCTGAGTCAGGGGAAGTTAAGGTTAGATATCAGGAAAAGAGTTCTTCCCTCAGAGGGTGTTTGGGCACTGGAACAGTCTCCCCAGAGAAGTGATCACAGCACCAAGCCTGACAGAGCTCAAGAAGCATTTGAATGATACTCTCTGGCCCATGATGTGGCTCTTGGGAATTGTCCTGTGCAGGCCTAGGGGTTGGACTCAGTGATCATTGTGGGCCCCTTCCAATTCAGGATATTCTATGATTCTCCCTCCTGCTTCCACCATTTTACTCATTTGACTTATTTTACAAGCAATTTTTGACAACCATGCTATTTCAGTCATGTCCAGCAAAAGCCTTGTGTACTTTCTGTCTAAACCTTATTAGCTGATGTTCGGGAGAAAGGTGAAGACAGAAATAAGGTGGTGATCAAAGTAGTTCTTGTTCACAAAAAAGCCTACCAGGCAGAAAACATAAGCTTAGAGGGAGAAATCTACTTTTAAAACATATTTAATTGCTACCAAATAGATGAAGAGCATGCTAATGTAGCCCTAATTTGGAAGTACAGTTTGCCAAGAAATGAGAAATCAAAATGGAATTTAATTGAAACAGCACAAAGGGAAATTTAATATGTGCTGATCAGACCTTCTCCGTGGATGGGTATAGTAATCCGTTTCATTGCAACTACGGCCTTTTATAACAGTCTTGCAAATCATGTTGTTTATATCTAATAGAGATTACTAAATAACGGATCTGAGTTTGTATCATATCGCATTTTGCCAAGGAATACACTCAGTGCTGTAGCTGGGTGTGCAGCTGCAGCAGGAGCTGCAGGATGAGCTCTGGGTGGGGGGAGCCCGAGGCAAGAGGTCCTGAACTGCTGACCCTTTGTATAGCAAAGGGCTTGGGGACCTGTGGCCCAGCCAGGGGACTGGACAGTCACAGACAAGGCAGGAGCCGAGGACTCGGCTGGATGACTCCAGATGATCTCCCATTTCGACTGTGGGGGTATAAAAGCCCAGGGTTTCCTTTGTTTGGGGCCCCTCCTTAGAGGCACCTGCTTGAGTTGTTATTTTGTTATTTTAGTTATTACATCACGATTAAATCAATTTAAGGATGAGTCGGAGATTCTGCTATAGGAAACCTGGGGTCAAGACAGTAAGGAAACCTTGTCTGACTGTGAGTGTGGGGGGTGTAGGGAGTCAAGTGGATCACTGGAGCCAGGTCAGTCCCAGCTTGGGTGTGGGAGTGTGACTGCCAGAGTGGCTCCTCGATGATTGGACCGGAAACTTTCCTTTGCACTTTCGTGGTTACCACTAGGAGATACTTCTTACTCTCCTGTTCTTTTCAGTGCTAATTACCAAGGGATTTGCATATGTTTTCTGGAGGTTACTATGTAATATGTATATGAGACAAAAAGAAGTACATTCTCCCCTGACACATTAAGATTTGCCAATATTGTGAACTTGTGTTTATCCCTTTCCCTCAGAAGCTTGTTGCTCTTCTTAACCATTTTCTTGTATGCAGCTTTCCAAGGGTTTGATGCAGACTTGAGCTCTTTCAAGCAATTTTTTATGAGCTCTTTTTCCCTTCTACACCCTTAAAACCAGTATTCCTGTTGTGATCATCACTCGTGTTTCTATTTAGCTTATTTGCACAGATTGATTTACCTATCTTATACAAAAATCTAAGTAAAATAAATTTGTGCAGTTCTTCACTGAGATCGGAAAAAGGTGAGCAACTATTTTGGATGGAAACAGTTTTTGAATTAATTCTCCAAAATTTATATGCTTTAAAACAAACTTGAAAGTATCAAAAAGCAAAAATTAGTGTTTTGATTTTTGCAAGAAATAGACCACGGTATAAACAGAAAAGGGCAGTTTGTGTAACTTCTGTTAGATGAGAGGGATCTGTAGTGTTGGCAGTTCAGGCATGTCTTAGGCAAGTTTAGTGTAACCTCATCTACAAAAACAAGAGTGTATATGGATTATATTCCACATTAACCTTTCTCTTAAGGCAAGCACAGAATTGCCAGGTGATAGACCAATTTCTGTATCAGCTTCAAAACAGCAACAATATGTGGATTGTTTTAGGCTGTGAAATCACAGTGGGTGACAGGCTTAATTAAACAAACTCTAGAGAACAAGCACTAGTAAATCGGAATTTCTGAGACATTTGACAAGGCATGTCAAATCCCACATCTGAGAGTCTTGTATGATCTTTGTGCACTTTTTGAGCACTTGTAGCAGACTCCCAACCAGCCAATTCTCAACTTATATACTAGACACTTGAAACATTGCATGCCCAATGCAAGACATGGTGAGTAGTAATACTTTCTGCTTCAATTAGTCATTATTATTAATAACCCATTCCAAATCTAGAAAATATCTTCCAAAACAGAAAGAAAAAACATACTCTAACTGCTGAATGGGGCAAATGTATGCCCAGTTTGGACACAAGAATTCCAAGGGCTTGATAGTGAGCACCACCACAAACTAACAGCATCAGCTTGTCCAAGGTTGCCAACTCAAGCAGATTATGCCAATACACGGGACATGCCAGTCAGTGCCTATCCAAACTTATCTGCGCAAGGAGACCAGAAATCAGGAAGTCACTGAGAATCATTCCTGAAATCACTGTGAATCCCTGTACAAGGGCATTATTTCAGAGCATGTGCTTGTTTCAAGATAGTTGCATTTAATATTGCTAAATAAAGCAAGGTCAGAGACCAAGCCAAGCCATGGGACCACTGGCTGTTCTCTCTTTTTAGTTGTTAACATACTTCCTGACTACAAGACAATAATTTCCAAAAGAAATTCTGGTCAAGGCAGAACTAAGTTTCTTTCCTGTTAGACTAGAGAGCCCCCTGTACTACCACAGAAAACTCTGCAGCCGCAAGTCTCCCACATAACCTCCCTTTAAAATCCATTAAAATCACTCTGTTGTGCTGCAACACAGCTGTCAGGCACTCTGGTCTGAAAATATCCCCCCTTGACTCAACAGACAGTAAGTCTCCTTTAGGAGCATGTGAGCACCACATGGAGCCTATGGAAGGACAGGAAAAATTTCAATATACCATTAATTCAACCATTCAAGACCACTTTGCACACAAGACATGACAACAGTCCATGGCCCTGTTTTATTAAAAAAGGCAAATTTATCTTATAAGTTTCAAGATTAACTCCAGAATTGTGCCAAGGTGCAACAAACTGGGAAACAACCATACAGAAGTACAACCTCAAAATAAAAATCAAACTCCCAATTGAAAAACCAGCAAAAAATACAAATACGTAGAATGGGAACAATGAAGTTCTAATGAATATAAAAGCAGGAGAAAATTCAACAGATATCAAAAATAAAAATGAGAGACAGGTAAAATTCTAAATAGTATGAACTTAGACTAATTTAATTGTTCTTTAAATGAAATAGAATAAGCAGTCAGTATTTGTTCCAAACGCTCATGAGTGTGAAGTAGAAGTTATTACCTTAATGTTTGGAATTATTTTATTGGTGTACTAATCTATCTTTCACATATGCCTTCTCCTTCTGCATGTACAGGAAAGATATATTCTATGGTTGTTTCCAACTAATTCAATTCAATAACAACTTCATTCTAAGCTGGAAAATTAAATAAGAGCAGGAAAGGCATTTTTTCCTTGTTCCAATCTGGGCCAATAATAAGGTATGTGGTAGTGAGATCTCAGAGACTTTTAAAACCTTGGAGGAACTCTCAGTGATTTTTACCTTAAATTGTTTAAATCAAATTTTTTATGTGAGTGTGTGGTTGAAATATAATTTGACGTGGTGTTGGGAACCTATTCCTGTCATATGTTATACTCTGTGACTTTTCACTGGATGAATCAATAGTTTTCTGAAGTTCTTCAGGGCCTCCGAAACTCATGTTCACCCAATAATTGTGGATTTGTGGGTCTGATTTTATACTTAGATAGCAGATTTTTGCTGCGTCTCCAATGTAAAAAGCAGCAGCAGGGCTTTCCTGGCCAAAAAGTTCTGCCAGATTATCTCTTTGTTGGCTTCCAACCGGAACTGGCAGGCTGTTGATTGCTATTTTATCACATATCAATTATTCACTGATATCACCTCAAGCCCATGATGCCTTCTTCCATCTCATCTCTTACAAGATGGAAAATGAGAAGCAGTAGTTGCCTCAGGTTTAGAAAAGAAATCTGTCCAGGACCACCACTGCAGCTACTGGGACTTCTCAGTTTATCTGAGAGACTAAAGCAACAGGAGAATGGGTAGTAGTATTATTGTGAAGTACTTTAATGTAGCAAAAAAATGAAAGAAATCCCATAATTTCTGAGGTCTATGAAGTCAGAAAGATTACCAGAAAGTTTTGCAGCTTGAGTCCCAAGAACAAAAGGAAAGAAAGGATCAGGATTGATTTTGTGTGAAAAAAGTCCGTTTCTTTGATGACAAATTAAAAATACTTTTTATGACTTTGCATGGAAAAGCTGCTCATGGAATCACAGAATATGCTGAGTTGGAAGGGATTCACAAGGGTCATTGAGTCCAACTCCTGGCCCTCCATAGGACCATTCCCAAAAGTCACACCATGTGCCTGAGAGTATTGAACAAACACCTCTTGAACTCAGACATGCTTGGAACTGAAACTAATTTTCTGGGGAGCCTGTTCCAGTGCCCAGCCACCCTCTGAGTTTTTCTAATAGCTAACCTGTGGAAGACATCTGGGCTGAAGACACCTTTGGCCTTGGAAGGATGCACCTGTGAGCATGGGAAAGTGGAGAAAAACATGTCTATGGCCTTGCAGTGGCATGGGAAAATAGAAGAAAGAAGAAAAACAACTGAGAAAAGATATATTTTGAGTCTTATCAGTATGAGGAGAGATGTGAACTACCTATCAGAAAATGGTCTAAGATTCGTTGATGGAAGTGCTTGGCTAATAGACTGTGACGTGTATGCATGGACAGATAAGAAAAGTATAAAAGAGAAGCTTTCTGTTAATGAAGTGGCTGCTAGTGGCAAATATTCCTTGCCCTAAACCTGTGTGTGTGTGTTTGTCCATTGCCGCACTAACCTAAACTTTCCCTGACAGAACTCCAGGCCATTCCCTAAGTGGTTCCCCAGGTCCTGTCACTGGTCACCACAGAGAAGAGATCAGTGCCTGCCCCTCCTCTTCCCCTCACAAGGAAGTTGTAACTGCAGTGAGGTCTCTCCTCAGTTTCCTCCAAGCTGAACAGACCAAGTGCCCTCATTCGCTCCCCATATGGCTTCCCCTCAAGGCCCTTTACCATTTTCATTGCCCTCCTTTGGACACCCTCTAATAGCTTAATATCTTTTTTTATATAGTGGTGCCCAAAACTTCACATAATATTCCAGCTGAGGCTGTTGATAATAATGATGATAAGAGCTTCTCCATGTAATACAATGCTATCACTCTTCTGAAGCTATGACTGCGTTGTGTACACCAAAGTACATTCTCAGGATGCACTCACCTTTCTCCATATTGGGCTGGGTGTTACTGTGTGCCCATGTGAGCAGGATGTGGCAAAAGATTTCTAAACCAGACACAGCACAGGTGAGAAAAAGAGACTATATCTCATCCTCACTGACCAGCTTCATAATTGTGTTTTGTAGGATGACCAGATTGTCAAGAAAACTTTCCTGTCTAGCCATCCAGGAGCCACTCTGGCTCCAGGAGTCACACTCATTCCACCTGAGCTGGGACTGTGGTTCCTTTACAGAAGGCAGTTCCAATGACTCAACAAATGCCCTGCTTGACTTCCAGCACACCTCACACTCACACAGTCAGACCAGGTTACCTTACCAGCTCAATCCCAGGTTTCCCATAGCAGAGTCTCAGACATCAGGATCTTTAAAATAGTGTGCAAAAACAGAATAAGGGCTCGAGCTGGTGCCTTCAAGGAGGGACTATGAGCAAAGGAATCCTCCAGCTTTTATATACTCACAGTCAAAGTGCAGGAAAGTCTGGGGTCTTCCATTTGAGTCCTTGGCTCCTGCTTTGTCTCTGAGTGTTCACCTGGTTGGCATCAAAGGTTCCTGTGCCAGGTAGGCACCAAAGCCTCATGCCTCAGGCTCCTGCCACTCAGAGCTCAACCTGCAGCTCCCACTGCAGGTGCCGACTGAGCTACTGGCACTGAGTGTATTCCTCAACAAAATTCTCCATACACTTTCTCAGTATCTGCTCAGTCTATTACCTATGTGTGCCTCTGAAATCACAGATATAAAATGCCTGTTATCACCATTTGTCCAGAAGAAGTGTCACATAACAAATGGAAATATGCTTGATTTATTTCATTCCAACATTGTTTGTCCTGCAGGTTTGCATTGCAGTGGAACTTGAATGACCAGTCCTTCATCAGCACTTCTTGTATTTCTGCAGCACAACTCCTCCTGATGAGTATTTCTTTTTATAGACTTATTTTACAGCACTTTCTGATATTTTTAATAGTAATAAGGTGCCTAGATACCAGAGGTCTAAAAATACCTAACACAGTCTGATAGACTGAATAGGCACAAAGACTGAAGTCTTGAAGGAAGAACTGAAAAACAAAGTAAAATACTTGAGAAGTGCAAAAGTAAATCAAGTATTCCAGAAACTGCAGCTTGATATAAAAAATTTGAAAAAAATCCAGAAAGTACTTGGAAAAATGAAGAAAATCTTATTAAAAGAAAAAATATTATGTTAAATAATGAACAGCTCAGAACATAAGTAGAGAGATGTGGAAAAGTATTAAAAAGTGAAGCAGCAGGATTATAAATGCAGTATGGAGACACTAAAAACATAACTACAGTTTTTGTAGTTCTATCTTCTTTAGCAATGTTTATCTCTACTGAAATGCAGGACAAAACTGGTTCTTTTCTGGTATTTTTGAATTCCTGCATTTGACATGCTGATATTTATGGTTATATTCAAAGGCTGAATATTGTGTTCTCTTTGATCAATAATACAGTAATACCAAGAAACAGAAAAAAAATATGCATACCATTTTGATTATTTTCAATCTTCTTTAAAGAGAAGTATTAGTAGATTAACCGGCATTTTTCATAAAATCTATTGTACCTCATTGTTCATTATA
This sequence comes from Dendrocincla tyrannina, assembly GCA_035047865.1. Lineage (NCBI taxonomy): Eukaryota > Metazoa > Chordata > Aves > Passeriformes > Dendrocolaptidae > Dendrocincla > Dendrocincla tyrannina. The sequence continues at coordinate 44,761,682 of JAWWMP010000132.1, forward strand.
CCTCATTAAATATGTTTCCACCAAAACACAAAATATACGGTTTACATATACATACACGCAGTCTCCTGATCCATATCAAAAGTTGTTTGCTAGATTCCATAGCTTGATCATAATATGTGCTGTATGTTGTCCATACTTTCCGCAGATTGAAATGTTTTAAAATGCTCAGGAGCTTGCCAGTTGCCTGCCTGTAATCTCTATAGCTGGTGGAACATCCTTTCAGTCAATAGCTGACTGCTTCTTACTTATCATATAGGTTGGCAGACCCATCTCTATTAGCAGGCAAATCTCTACATGTTGCTTTGCTCATTTATTAGTTTTGCATAGCAATCTTTGACCACATTAATAACCTTTCTTCTTAACTCTGTATCTGACTGAATGTCTGTTTTCATTGAATAGACCCTACTTCCTACATGGAAAAAAAGCCCATCCTCCTCCACTCTTTTCCTCTGGGTTGTGCAAAGTCAAAACCTGGTGTGTGAAGGACATGAGCCATCATTTGACAGTTTAACTGAGGGAAAAGAGAATGAGGAAGATAAATACATCATTTTGTCTTCTACTTAGGGTTGTTCAAGGATACCAAGAAAAGAAAACAAGCAGTTTCTTGATGGCAGAAAATGTTGTGCAGAAGCACTGAAAATCCAGGTCATTTGATGATGATAAGAAGCCTTCAGAACACTTTGCAGCAGTCAGATAGAATTCCAACTTTATAACATATAACCAGAAATCTTTTCCTTTCTTAAAACTGTTGCAGATAAGAGGACAAGGAGACCTCAGAATGTGATCAAATGTAAAAAAAAATGCTCGTAGAAGATAAATAAAATAGGTAAGAGTAATTGCATCCATTACATGCAGAAGCTTGCACAATGACTTTAAATTCCTGTATATAATGAACTTATTAGAGGTCTTGGAAGTTTATAAAGCACTCAGGGACAGATTGTAAGGAATGTTTCTTTAAATCAGGGTGCATTTGTAAGCTAAAATTATGTCTTGGTTTAAAGACAAATATTGGGGTGGGAACTCCAATAAAATGAACTCCTTCCCTTTTATTAAGACCTCTCCTTTTTTCCCCACCAACACAGAGAGAGAAAATGAGAGAAGTATATGTGGAAAAATAACCATTCAGTGACAAGGAAATAGCAGTAACTACAAAAACACAAAGAAAGGGGTTTACCCACAAAGAGGGGAATCCACAACCCATGCGATCCCCATGCGATCCCCATGCAATCCCCTGGGAGCAAAAGGGAAAAATGGAGAAGGGTTTTTCATGCCAACCACCTCTTTTTGCCCAGCCAAGTAAACAAACAAACAAAAAAATGGAGAAACAGGGGAAAAGGAAAAACTCAGGAAAACTGTGTTGTTCATAAGTTCTACTATTAAACCGCCCTATCTGCATCACCCAGACAGGCTCAGATCCTGACCATAGCAGTGGTGTTAGTGCATAGGCTCTTTGTTCCCTGCCACCTGCTGCCTACTTTAACTGTGACAGATGAGAAGCTCCAGCAGCTCTTTAAAGTGAGACTTTGTTCACTCTACACCTAGAGATCTTCTAAGAAGAGTGTAAACCTGACCTGCAATTTACCATCTACAAGGCAGTAAATATTTCAGGGTCCCTCATAGAAAATCTGTTTAGGAATGCGATGTAAAGTTTTCTCCTAGTGAGACACTGGCATCCTACTGAACTTTCATGACTGCTTGTGTGAACTAAAGCTAGAGGGCTATATCAGCTCCCAGAAAAAATTTGAATCAACTTATCAAGACTCCTGGAGATAAAAGGCCTCCTACTTATCTCTCGAAGATATGTGCTCTGTTGTTTCATAGCTTTAAATTTTCCCCTCTTTAATAATGAGCTAATTATCATTCCACCACCTCTGACAAAGCCACCATTTTTCAAGATGTGGAGGAAAAAAGAAAACATTTAGACAAGACTATTAATAAGATGAACTTGCATGTGAATTTTGAGAGCATGATTCTTACTCAGTTTGAGTTCTAGTTTAATTTAGCAGTGCTGCACTTCAACAGAAGTTTGATGCATCTTAATCAGACCAGAAAAAATGCACAATTATTTTTTAGATGTTCTGCAGAGGATATTATGCTGGATAGACTGGTGGATAAACTATAATTTGTGTAAGTATAAATAAAGGTATGATTATACACATCTACACAAATACATGTACATTGAGAAGTATTTAAAAGCCCTGTAAATGTGGCAGTTGGCGACATGGCTTAGTGGTTGAACTGGGTTTCCAGCCTAAATGGTTCTATGATCCCACAATTGTAAGAGATGTAGATGACACCATGCTAGGGATATCAGCTACTCTGCTTGTGTGCAGAACTGCCATTCAGAGGGACAGGTTGGAGGAATGAGCCAATAGGACTCCTACAAAATTCAGTGAAGACAAAGGCAAAGTCCTGTACCTGTAGAGAAACAACCCTCTGTAACAACACAACCTGGGGACTGCCAGGCTGGAGCAGCTTTGTGGAACTGGCTGTTGAGATGCTGATGGGCAGTACCCAAGCAGCATAGAGGGCCACCAGCCTCCTGGTCTGCATTAGCAGGGGCATAGTCACTTGGTCAAAAGAAGGGATTATCTCCCTCTATACAGCAAAAATGCAAGTCTAGAGGAGAAAAAGCAAGCTGGTAGAGAGTGCTTCACTAAGCCTCTAAGCAGAGCCTGAATAACCAGGGCTTGTTCAGCTCGGAGAAGTTTTTAACTGTGTGGGACCTAAAACCAGCCCCCAGGACTTTCAGGGAGGTCATCGAGGAAATGGAACCATGGTGGTGCATGAAGGAGAAACAATGGATATAAACTATAATGAGAGGTTCAGTGAGTGTGAAGAGGAATGTTTTCCCCATGGGAAAAGTCTGTCAAGCCATCTAGAGAAGTTAGGCAGGATCCATTCCTGGCATATTTCAAGATCAGACTGGGTAAAGCCCTGAGCAACCTGGACTGATCTCACAGCTAGTACTGCTTCCATAGCAGGAGGCTGAACTAGAGACCTTCACAAGGCTCTTCCTACCTGAATTATTCCATGATACTATAATATACTATATATTTAAGCTATATATTTGTAGCTATATTGACGCTAGATATGTTAGAGAAACAAATAGCCTAGACTAGGTGGGTGGTACTAGTACAATATGATAAATTTATATATAGAATTTAATGGCAAATACAATGTTGCAAATGTTCTTAAGCCAACTGCTTTCCCTAATTCAGCGTTTCTACAGCTACTTGAGCTTGACAGTCATTTTATGTATTCATATCATTTATTGAAACCAACAGGACTTCTCAAAAAGTGAAACTAGGTACTTGACTCTTGCTAGTCTCCGATCCTTCAGTGTGCTCAGTTCCACAGAAACTGTTTCTAACAATAAGAACAGCAGGACGGAGTACAAGGTTTGCATACTAAAAAAAAAAAAAAGAGGAAAAAATACTAATAAGCACAATGAAGAGTGCTCACTTCATCAAATAGAGAGATTTGAAGTGCATAGAAACAGAATTTTTGTACTCTGGAATGTTTATGAATATGCATAAAAAAAAAGGTTCTGGGTCACTGAATCTTCAGTGATAGATAACTGTCTTATAATCTTTTTCATAAACTGATAAAAAACATCTTAAGAGTATTGCATTTGAAATTTTACATGTGGTATTTTAAAATATCTCTGATAGAAAATCAAAACTGATTTGCTTTGGCTGCATAAGCAAAAGATAATTCCCATTTTCTTCTGAGAACAATGTCAATACATAGCCAAGCAATACTTAGCAGGAAATGGCATAAGTTTTTAAATATCTGTGCAGATATAAATAGAATAAATTATGCATTCTCAGATCTTATATTTCAGCAAGTCACTTTAACATTATGAACTGGTCTAATAAATAAAAAGAAAAATACTTCAATAGTGGAGAAAAAAACCCCTCAAGGTTATTTTATGAGGCAGAATGCTGTTCTGTTCACCTCTGCATTTTACTTTTTATTACTTTTCTATGATGTAGTTTATATTCTTTTCAGTTTATGCCCAGTAGCTGCGATACTGGAGCTAGCCAGAAGATGGTTGCAGAAAGTATTTAAATGTGCATAAAATCAATTGCAAAGAAGGTACTTTAAAACAACAAAAAGCCGAGTATAGAGTATAGCCAGATTTAGGGGGGAAAATGCACTTTGTCAAATATATTTATATAACTATGGATTCAATCTTATGACAACAGGACAAAGTCTTGCTCTTATCTAATGGGGATTACTGAGAACTGACAAGAGTAAGAACCTGACAGATTATGCTTTTTCTTTACAAAAAGCAAAAGGTTTCTTATACATCATATAGATTTTTGTAATGAAAATAAAGAGAATATTTATTCAAAAATGCAACAAAGGCATTACATTAAACTTGTACAGATGTCATTGATTTTAAAATAATCCAATTTACACATTGTTAAAGACAAACAAAACTTCCTAGAAGGATAAACTATATTAGATGGTGCCTAATGAAGGCACTGACTTCTTTGCTAAGAAATCTCTAATGACATTAAAGTAAATACTAAAACCATAGTTGGTCAGGAACCAGTCAGAATTCTTGTCCTACACTGTTGTCTCTGTGGTTCAGAGAACACATTTAACCTTGAAAATATGAGTATAGGGATCACTTGCAGAAATTACCATCTTTTTTAAAGACTTCTTCCTGCAAGCTTTTAGCTGTAGCTTGATATACTTCTCTTTTCCAGAAAGGACTATGCAATCTACTTATTTGAAACAAGAATTTCATCCAAAATCCAAATTAAATCCAAAAGTTAGATTTGGAATTAGCACCGGCACTTCTGTGTGTTATCCCTTTTACACTGTATTAAATAGCACAAACTTTAAGGATTCCTATGCTTGTTTTTTTGCATGTTGACTTGTCCCTTGGTATATTATACTTGGATTCTGTTCCACAAACACTTACACTTTGTTTAACTAATCTTAAACTGAATAGCAGATCCAGTGTAGATAGTGTTTCTTCCACCTCAAAAAAGTTTGAAAAATCTGAACATTTTTAAAATAAAATTTAATCTCTTCACTTTTGTTTTTGAAGCAAACAAGATGTCTGTCAGAGACCACATGTAAAAACAGAAATGAAAAGGTAGAATCCAGCAAAGCCAATAATTTAATGGCTGAAGAAGACACCAAGGACAGAGAGAATCAATCCCCTAACTGGGATGGCAAGTGTGAATTGTCTGTCTTGGTGTAAGCACTAATTTAATTTCGTGTGACAGGAATCAAATCTGCACTCCAAGATTACAAAGGAGGAAGCACATCCCCTGCACTTCAAGTAAGGCACAGGGCAGGAGACCAGAGCAGCTCTTGTTGAGGTAGCAATTAATTCATAACACCAAGAAATTCAGTTCTGTGCTAAGAGTCTGTCAAAGGTGACACAAATGGGCATCCTGAAAAAACATTTTTTCATATTATTGTATAAGCTTTCTGCTGGATCATGGTAGTTAAAGATTTTTTTTTCTGCTATGTCACAGCACTAATTATGCTGCTGGGAAAACAAATGTCCATGAGGCGTGGTCACAGCAGCATGTGGTCTTGTAACTTCTTCACACAGTTTTTTCGCTGTCCAACATCCTTTACTCTGATGTGCTTATTTTATCTGTCTATAGAGAATGTTAGAGAGAATTCAAGTTTGTGGTGACCACTGGCTGTGATGAGCTGTAACACCAACCAGAGCCAAAAGTAATTGAGATATAAGCATCATGCCATAGCATTACCTATTTTCATCAACAACAGTCTTAACCTACAATAGCCTCAACACATCCACTGAGCCACTGAGTGTGTGCAATACACCTTCTCAGTCAACAGCAATTGTCCCACTGATATTCTGTTCCTTTATTGAGAACCATGAGGAAAAGGTAATGTCAGTGTTTTAGGAATTTCTCATGCAAAATTTCTGTCTCAAGTTCCACTGATGCAGAGATCCCAGCCATTTCTCCATCAATCCTATTACAAAGTATTTCTCAGGTTGTCTACCTTTGAGGTTTTATCAGACACACAATGACCTTTCTGTCAGTGAAACCCAGATACCAGTGGAATTTTAGAATGTGTATAAAATAATGGACATAAGCACCTCCAAAATTCAGATTTATTTGAAATAATATTCCCTTCCCCAAGTCTCTGAAGCACATTACTAAGTGTTTGAAAACTGCAAAGTAATCACCTGTCACCTATCTGACACTCTCTAGTATACAGTGTAAGGCAAGAGACCACTCTCCCTCAAGAGCTGTAAAATAGTTTCCTATGTAGTAAAACAGTTGTTAACATTTAAGATATGTTTCAAATCTGAAGTGAAACTGATTAATATGTTCAGGAATACGTTTTGGATATGTTTTTCCAAAATATTTCGCACGTCCCTGGACAGAGAGAGAATAAACAGCAAAAGGCAGTTTTCGTTCTTCACAAGTTCATGCTGTGTTTTTAGCCAGATATTTGCCAAAAAGAAGTTTTCTCATTGTTTTCTCCTTCAGCTAAACTTACTTTTTCTATCTTTTCAGTCCTTTACCCTTGAGAGTTTCCATACAGCTCAGCAATTCCTTTGCCATAGCATTTGTTATCTATTCCAGAAACAGCTTTACTTTTCTAGAATTCTTATTTCAGTCTCTTTATGGAGTGCCTCTATCAGTAGCTTGTATTCTTCCAGCAGCTTCTATTCTCTGCTATCTCCAAATAGGACGACATTTCATTATTCCTTCCTTTGACCTGAAAGAGACTTGATCTTGCTATCATCTCCAGTGAAGTGTGATTGTTGATAGAATAAATACATTATTACCAACAAACAATACCACCAAACATAGGGAAAGAACAGTACTAGGGGCTCCATTTATGAAATAGAAAGCAGAATAAAGTACTTGGGGTTTTATTAATATTATTCTTTTTTCCTCTTCTCATAACAGAAGCTGTGTAGATTAGATACTGGCCTTCTAGTACATTTGGTTAAATGGGTACTTATTTTATATTATAACAATGTTAATAAATAACACCATACAATCAATACATGGATTATAAAATATCACTTTAACTAAATAACTCATTAAAAAACTACAAGATTGATTACATTATCCATGTGTGCTTTCACACCAGTAATAGTTCAGCAATTTTAACAGGAAGAAAAAGGAGGAGAAGAGAGCAAAAACCATAAACAATCCTATTCTTCCAGGAAGAGTGCTTTCTTTTCCTGGGGTCATAGAGTGAGATGTGTCTGTTTCTGAGTGTATGTGTGAGAATGTACTCATTTGACACTGGTAGACAGGGCTAGATGCATTCTGTGTGTCAGAGAGCTAGTTCACAGCTATTTCTTTTTGCTTAATAATAGGTGTCAGTTCTCAAGAAATTAGTTTTCTTTGTCTTTCATATCGGTGATACCCACATTTTACTTGCAGTGTAATACCAACAGTTTGAAACTCAGACCGGGTGGCATCCACTGACCACATACTACTGATTCAGCCAGGACAGCATCCGTGTTCTGGCTATCAGTGTTGGCATGTGAAATAAATTTCTGGGAAATATTTTCTCAACAACTTCAGTGTAACCATGCATTGCAGAATAGCAGGACACAAACACTATGGTTACTGATTTGTGTAAACCTCCTGTACGCACAGTTCACACAATCTGATTGCCAGAGCCCGTGCCAAAAAAATGTATCATTTACTTGTCTCTCCATGACTGTAAAGTATTTAGGGTGGCTGTATCTTTCACAGAATACAACAATTATCTTGGATTTTTCCGAAGTAAGGAAAATCCCCCTTTAGCTATTCTAATTTTTTTTATCCTTATATGTTTTTGGACTTAAATATTTGATTTCCCTTATTTTTTTTTTTCTGATGCTAAGATCATATTTACTTTTCAACTAAAAATTTGGATATTCTATGTGAAAGTTTTTAACAAAATTATGTTCTGAAATGTAGACAGAGTGACATTTTGAAAATGTTTTATTGGAATCAATTTTAGAAACAAAGCATTTCACCATCTTCAGTGAACTCCTTCTAACGTAATTTTTGGCATGTCAACATTGTAATATTTCAGAATAAATAAAGCCTTTCCAAAGACTGAGAACAGTTCATGGAGGATGAACCCTGTTTTACACACACCTCTGTCTTTTATCCTTTGGACACATCCTTCCTGAAAGTTTTCCACCTTTTCCTTCCCTGTCTCAGTGTTTCTTCATTGACCAGTGGTTTCACAGAATCAGAGTATGTTAAGTTGGAAGGGATCCATAAGGATCATTGAGTTTGCTACAGTTATGGCCAGAACAATTGCTTCAGTTTCTTATCATAAAACTTCTAACCTCTGTGAAAGTCTGAAAAATTAGTCTCTCATAGGGTTAAGAAGTCTGAACATCCCCAAATGTACCTCTTTATATATACAAGCAATTCTGTGCTCCTAGTGAGTTCCGTCATAGGAGACTGGTTTAGTTATCTCATTAAAGTTGCATGAATATATATTTCCAGGACTTTAGTTGTTGCAGTTAAAAAGTCTAAACTTGTAACTGAGAAATGAGAAGAACAGATATTTTAATGGTGTTTATAGAGTTTGCAATTTACCATTGCATTGCATTGTCCTAGTTTATGTATTTTTCTATATTTTTCTATATTTTAATTGCATTTGCCTATTAGTGTACTATGCAAGTGCTTAACAAAGACACAATAAAAAAAACAATACACCACCACCTCCACCAAAGATCTCACTATCAATAGAAAAAAATCTGGTCTTCACAGGATTTAATTCCACAAGTTTAACAAGTCTTCACCACTCAGCAGAGTGAGTGAAAGGCATTACTTAGCTGCTTCAGAGGAACTAAGGCTGTCATTTGAGTTAATATGCTACAATATACACAATATACCTCTAACCTAGAAAGGGTGAATGTTTAGGCTGTAGGTTTGGCCCAGTCAGGATGTAACATTATTTGGAATAGAAGGAGGATGATATTTAAAGAACTAGCAGGGTTCAATGAACATGTTGTTATTGAAGCAGCAGAAGCTGGAAATTTTTCAATTATATGAAACTTATTTTAAAACACAGATTTTCCTTTAACTCGAGATATTATTAAGCACAAAAAGAGATATATTGCTCATATCAAAATAAGGGTTATAAGACATAAAACAATCTCATTAGCAGAACCTACAGGCATATTATTAGCACAACGTATATTACCAAAATGAAGGAGTATTTAGAAGAAAAATTTGTTACCAAAAATTATATTTGGCACATATTTAGATCTCTTCAGCATCGACTGTGCTGGTTTGAATGAATTACTGAAGAGCTAATGTATTAATTTGGCTGGTTTGAATACTGTTTAAAGCCATGGGCTTTGTCAAATGTCTTTCACTATTTCTTACTTTGTAATGGACTTTATATTATCATGTCATTCTGTTTAAGTTGTTTAAAAAAGCAAGAGCTTAGGAGCAATTATAAGTTTTAAACTTAGTGGATCCTAGAGTAATGAACATGAAAACAGACAAACAAACAAAAAAACCAAACAAAACCCCCAAAACAAATAAACAACCCCCCCAAAAAAACCAAAAACAAAACACCAAACAAACCAACAAAAACAACCCCCAAAGCCCCCAAAGTTTACATATATTCTGTATCTGAAAAATATTGGGCTATTTCCTACTCTATAGAATCTGAGGAAATTAGAATTTCTTAGAAACATTGACTATTTACATAGTGATCCACATCTTTGAACCTTTATGATCACAAAGAGGGTCTTCAGTATCTTGAATTCTAGCTTAGACTCACCTCCATAAAACCATGTTGCCTAATTAGAGCAGGTAAGACAGAAACTAGTATTTTGCTCTACACAATAATTTGCCTCAAAATGTTCACTCACTGTAGCAAGAAGACAAGGGTCTTAAAGTAATAAATACTAATACCTTGCTAGGATAAACACTTAAGAGGCCTTTCCTAGCATTTAACAATGTAATATGTCTTTCTCAAAAAAAAAAAAAGTTTGAATGACAGTGAACTTTGAGCATATTCTGTATGATGAAGCCTACTGAATTTACTTGAACTCTCTGCAATACAGTACTTTCCTTATGGAGGAGTCGCACATGACTGTACTGATAGAGCCCTACTTCGGTATATGCTGTCACCTGTTTCTTTCAAATCCAATGCTCCAGGCAAAAGGTAAGTGAAAAAAGTAAATGATAATAAAAGAAACAAAACCCCAAACCAAAACAAAATCCCATCTGCTTTTACCATGGAAGAGAAAATAATCCCTGCCTCCAAACATCTGTAAGTTTTCCCACCTGGGCTGAGTTAGAACTGTGAGCAGATGCATCTTTCATGGGTATCCTAGCTGATGCTGATATGAATAGCACTGAGAGAAAATTAAATAGATTTTAAAAGCATACTTGTTTTTTCTATGTTTTCTCATTGTTTGAATTAATTCAACAATCTTGAAAATGAAGGAGCACTATCCTTGGATATAAAGCAGATTTTTATTTTCATGCCTTGCACTGCAATCTCTTTGAAACATGTTGGGTATTTGTGTCCAGAATGGGCAAAGTCAGTTACCTATACTCCTTCGTAAATGATGTTCAGCCTTTCTATTGTATTCTTAAAAATGAACATATTTCAATCCTGATCTTCAGTGCTTTTTCTGATCCCAGGTTTGACCCTTTTCTAACCAGAGACTGCCAGTCATAAATAATGTGCAAATTTTGTAATGGTTTTTCACTGTGAAAAGAATATCACATAGAAGTTGAATGAGATCACTGCCTGTATTTCTACCTGTGGTTGACAGAAACATGGTTCTCAAACCTGTATGGTGCTTTACACGCTTTACAGCCCACACACCCAGGTCAAGCACTAACACAACTTTTACAAATAAAGCTTCTTCAAATAGATAAAATGTTATTTCAACCTATGTTAAGAAAATGAGTAATGGAAAAATTAAATAATACAACTGTTGTTAGTATAATTCACAGAGAAAAGGTCAAAAGACAGTACCTAGGTAAACTGTATGTATTATGATGCTTCTCTACAGTAGTTAGTCTTAAGTAGACCTGCTGTATAATATTTATGCTGATTCTTAAGAAACTGGAATAACATTATCTGTTTTCAAGGACAACATAAGGTAAAGTTGAAAGTTTGTTATCTTTCTTATATTGAATCAGAAGCTTCAAAGTTTCACTGTTGGGCCATCCTATGAGTCATTTAAGCTTGATCCAATAACTAGTGCATAAAAGAATATCTGTATTCTTATACATGTATGTATGTATAAGCATGTGCAGAAATGTGTGCATGTTCATGTATGTATATGCATTTCATAAAAGTGAAATAATGAGTTAGTAAGAGACACAGAGATGTTCGACAAATGAGTTTATGTATATTCCCCCAGTATCTTCATCTGCTTCAGATTCAGATATACTCAGATTCATTTTAAAACTTTAATAATGATACTTTTTATTCTATTGAAAATACAGTAAACATTTAGAATAATGAGGTGAGTACATTTGAAAGTTTATTTTATTTTATAGAGGCTCCTCTGGACAAGTCTTTAACATCAGACTAGTTAGAAGCTTAGGAAATAAAAACAATCAGATATCATTCTGCCTTTTGAATCCATATTAAGGAAAAAAAAGCTTAAAATATCCTGTAGCCATGGAAATTATGGAATTTATTGTAACCAAGTGGTCTTATCTTAAGTGACCCAATGGTATTGGATCCACTCACTAGGGCAGAGGTGTGTTAAAACTGACTGGCTTCCACAAACTAGCTGAACAGTTGAAATACTTAGAAAACCAGATAATTTAATTGCACGGATGGTCTAGATCAGAGTTCCCATAAATTAGGACCAGAGAAGCTTTCATTACTGCTGACTTTCCTGTGGCCTCAGGTAGGCCTTATGTGAAACATAGGCGATACAACGGCTTGGCAATAGCTCCATGGAACCGAGCTGTTCTCAAGAGGGAGCTGCTGTTAATGAGCAGCTTCTAAACTACCTACCTTATTATAAAAAGACAAGAATAAATCTAAAAACTTACTAGATTCATAGAATCATAGAATTGCTGGGGTTGGAAGGGACCTTAAAGATCATCTAGTTGCAATCCCCCTTCCATGGAACAGGAGGGACACCTTTCACTAGACTATTCATAATATATAAAAATCCTGAAGTTTATAAACTGCTATTGATTCCCTTCTCTATCTTAAGTTAGTTTTATCTTCCTGGGAATTCTTACTTTCTGGCCTAATATTAGTCTGTAAATGTAGAACATCTTTGATATCACAGACTCACTTTATGAACATTTCAATATGTGAGAACTACAGGCATCTATGCAGTCAATTTTTTTTTCCTATGTTTTTTAAAATCAACATGATTGTCTTTCAAGAAACATAAATTAACCAGAACCTGAAAGTACAAACCTGCTGAGTAAAGAAGAGTTTATTATTTATGACACCAAAATAAAAAGAGAGACTCAGCTAAGTTGTATCAAGCTTAATCTGAAAATGCAGCTGATAGGGATTCCCTGATTTACAGTTAGTAATTAGTGTTTCAGCCTTCCCACTGCATTCTGGGTGGAATATGGTAGATTGTGGAACTGTAATTTTATAATTACTTTTTTTCCACAGAGGCTTTGCTACAGTTGTGTCAAAATTTGCTATTTCTGGTATTGTTGCCAGGTAATATCAAACCTGTATAGTAGGGCTTACTGGTGTTACTTATATGGTTATCTTGGTAATACTTATCTGTATTATTGGTACACTCACCTAGGTATTGCTGGCAACACAAGCTGTACTTCCCAACAGCTCCTCAATGCTCCCCTTTAATTATCTGCAAAGACTGGCTGTTTCTCACAGAACTTGCCCACAATAGTCTGTGAAAGCTAGTCATGCCTCACATTCTGTAACTTTTGTTAGATTCTCACCTTGTGATTTGTTATGTCCAGCAATCTGTGTTGACTGGTTTCTCATTTTCTGTTCAGTGAACCTCAGGCCAGGATCCCCTGCCTGCACACTTTAACGATGTGCTCCCATGAAGATGAAAAATTAGTAAGCCAAAGAACTGCCTGTGGTTATCTGAGCTCCCTTAGAAATTTTCAAAAGAGCAATTAAGTCTACTATTTTGCTAAATTTAGCTTTAGGTAACAAACCTATTATAATTCCACTTAGGTAATAGCATTTAATACATGATTCGCATTCCCCTCAGTTCCTACCATTATTAAATCTGTTGGTAGAAAGCCTGACCTCAAGAAACTCCCCAGCCCCTTCATGTTTTCATATATCTGATGCACAATATCTTTATTAGCAAGTGGAAGGAACTGGTTGGTGGCTCCTTCACTAGAGCATTTCTTTCAGCTTTTGCATCATATATTTAACTTAGTGTGAGGGCACTATGTGCTATGGCTTTCTTCAGCCATGACTCAAGATGAGGATATCTGCTTAAAACATGCAATAGTTCATTGTTTCCAGGGGCAAAAAGGGAGCAAGCTCAGCCCCTCAAGCTCCAGTTGAGCAGGGACACCCTCTCCTCCCCCTGTCTAGTCACCATCATTAAGCAGAATTGTTTCAACTAAGCTTAAATATAACTCTCTAGTCCTTCTACCCTCATGACACAGCAGTGTATGGCAAATAACAATTGTTCTCAATTTCCCAAGATAAAGCCAAATGATAACAAGTAAGGACAGCCTCAGAGAATGAGATGAATATGGGAATAAAGTAGAGAAGAGAAAAGGAGTGGAGAAGTAAATGCAATCAGATATTAAAAATATATGAAACAAACAAACAAAAAAAGATCAAAAGCCTAAAATAAGAAAGCCCAGAAATCTTTCCAGAAAAAGAGAAGAGAAAGCTTATACTATGGGAAATTAAAAGAAAAACCTTGTCAAAATATGACAAAAATATACAGAGCGATGGTTGATCAATAAAAAAGGAAAGATCTTGAGAGAAATTATTTTGGGTGAAAAAACAAGCAGAAAGACCTGTTTCTGTGGAGGAGAGATTATAGCTGTCCTCTTAATCAGAATGATTTCAATAATGTCTGTTAAAATCTTAATGGAAAATGTAGCAGGAAATTAAGACCTAATGGAACGGAGGGTTGCTTTAATTTTCCAGGGTATATTTTTAATAAGCTTTCTTGTGAATCAAGAGTGTGCTGAACAATTTTTAAATCCGGATTGTAAGTTTAGTTGCTTAAGGAGAATTTTGAAGCTGAACATCCATTACCCAATTTTTAGAAATCCTTTAAGACATTTTAGTCCACTGAATCTTCAAAACATTTTTTCTGTCATCCTGTTTCAAATTTTCCAGTCAACTCTGAAGTTTGGGGCAATGACGAAGAGCGCAAGTCACGCTTAAGCAATTCTGCTTCTTATAGGCAAAATGAAAATCTGTCAGACCATAGAGCTATGAAATAAAATAAAATATTAAGATAGATTAGGCCCAAGGGACTTAAAATATTAATATTGATTAATTCTATTAATAATGTAACAGCAAAAGTTATTTTTCTTACTTTCATGTAAACTTCGGTTTGCAAGACAGGGAATTTTTTAAAATTAGAAAATCATGAATGTTTTTAATTTCTCTCCTAGGTCAAATAACTTGAAAAATCTCTTCTTCACTGCCACATTTGTTGACTGTTTACAGACAAAATGCCTAAAAGCAACATCCAGTTTGAACAGTTAGTTCCTGTAATTGATATATCTACTGCTGCCAGAAGGAAGGAAGTCTAGTAGAACTATTTGCTCTTAAATGACTTAGAGCTCAATTTTGCAAACTTAGGGACTACTATGCTTTAACCCTGCAAGTTGAGTAGCTCCACAATAGTTTTCAAAGACCCTGTGTACCTTGGGATGTGCGCTGGAGGCAAGAATGTGTGGATGGACAAGGCTGACCAAGCTTGTGGGACCACCTTTGGAACCATGTTCAACACGTAGGTGCCTGCCCCAGAATGCAACTCAGACCAGAACTCCAGCAAAATAGCAGACTATAGGTGTGTATCAAAATTAATTTCCACATCTCTTCCCATCAGCACCTTATGTGTGAAAAGGGAGATAAACCAAAGAAAGGCAATTTATGCTATGCCATTTAAAACGTTTATTTGAAGAGATGTACAGACTTCAGACAGATTTTGGCCAAACTGTTGTACAGCTCATCTGAGATGTCTTCCAGTGTGCTTGGCTGGAGGCACTTGCACTTTCCCATGAAACGTATTTGTTGACTATAGAGCTAAATTCTTCACAGCATGTGTTTAAAATCTGACTTCAAAACTAAGAATCAATGTGGCTCTGGTCAATGATTTGAATTATAAACTGCTCTTGGAATTCAGTAATATTTACTAAGTAAATATATTCTTTAAAACATTGGGAGTGTATACACAGCCTTATATCATCAGAACAGAAATTGCATCTAACTAGCAAAACATCAGAGTAAATAGGAGGAGATTTTTTTATTAGTTGTGACCCACTACTTTCAATATCTCTGGAGAGCTGAGGAAATGTTTTTTATTGGACAGTCTGTTATCATCCTGGAAAACACCATAGATTTTTTTTCACAAGAATTAATCAGCCAGAGTTTTCATATTTAAATGTGAATGTTCAAGAACACAACAGAGATTTAGCTCTTACTAAAAGTAATTGAATTTGCAAATGACTAAGTAAACAAAAATATAGCACAGTTTATAAAATGTAACATTTTTACATATCTCATTAATATTATTTATAATAATAAAATAATTAGGACCATTTTAAAATTAAAAAAGGAGAGAAATAATTCCATCTGCATTTGTATTACATGATTAAAGGTAATAAAGCAATGTGGACATGGTTTACTGAGGAGTCATATTTTATTTATATCAATTATCTGTTGCTTTACTAGATCATGATTTAAACACACACATACAACTTTACCTATATTTAGACCTAGCTTCCAGTCTAATTTCTCTGCCAAATTAAATCTGAAAGCCATTCGGAAGAATGAAAACACAAGTGGAGGTGAAGACTCTTTGAGGTTAACTTGATTCCTCCAGGTGGCAGTGAGTCGCAGGCATCACGGCTCCTCAGGGCATCATTGAAAACCTAGTCACAAATACATGGGTTATGTGTGAGTGCACATAAACATCTTTTTTTCTTTTTTTTTTTTTTTTGGCTTGGCACACAGCCTGCCTGACTGCCTACTGAGCAAAGAGAGTTTGACACTCAAGGAGGGCAAGTCTTTAAGGCTGGTATACTGGAAGGAAATTATGATTACCTGGCAGTAACCCCTTTTTTGTTTCCCCAATTAAAAGAAAAAAATCTTCTAATGACATGTTGAAGACTCTTGAACTGAGAGGCAAGTGTGCAAAATGTTCTGCTGAAGAATCGGAGGGGTATCCACGACTGCCAACATGGTGGCAATCCACATCAGCATTTCTGGTGCGTCACAGCCCCAGTGGTACTGGCAGCCCTGGCAGCTGAGCCTGCCAAGGAGCCAGCAGCTGCTGCTGCTGCTGCTGCTGCTGGAGAAAATGTTTTTACAGCTGAGCAGCTGGGGTCTGCCACTGCCATGCAAAAGCTTGAAATAATAGTTTGAAATGGTGAGGAATGTAGGACTGGGAACTCAGCATTAAAAATTTTTGTTACAAAACAGAACTAGAATGTTTAATCAAGGACAAATGGCCTTGGAAACATGAAGTGGTGATTTTTCTGAAATAAGAGAAGTTAGAAAAAACGGAGCACATCAAGTGGCTTCTTTACCTATTTGCAGCAGTAAAAGTTGGGGGTGTTGCTCAGTTCAATCCTAGTTTTTTTGGCTGTAATGTGCCAATTAAAAAAAAAAAAAAGACATCTAAAAAAACAATACTAAATCTTACCTAGTCTTTATCATTTACCTAGTGATAAACTGAAACCACTTCTACAATGCACTTATAAGTCCCCCAAAACCATCGAAAGAAATTCACAGCTAAACAAAGGTTTTAATGAAGGTTGCTCATGCCCGAATTTGTGTGCCTGGAGGAATATTCTGAGTCACAAAAGTATAACATCTCCACCAACTCAAAGTTTCAAACAAACCCCCAAGTGGCTTTTTATTAGATCCTTAAATGTGGATTTAAAACTGAACTCTAGACTTAGTTTTCACAGGTTTTGGCTTGGAAGTACAGCTGCACTCAGGAAATGAGGACGTAAAAATAGCATCTGCTTAGTCAAGGGTTTGGCCCATATAAGTAGATATCTCTTCCAGCTTGTAACAGCATATTTCATTGAATTAAAAAAAAAAAATAAAGTCACACAAAAAGCTTCCCATTTATTTGCATGATATGTATTCGATGACAAATGTGCTATAAGGGCACACACTGGGTTCTAATCTGCTTGAATCCATGCTAACTTGAAGTCATCTGAGGTATCACCCTCCAACACGCTGGGAAATATGTTTTATTTGTATTGTTGGCTTTTGGGATTGTTGGTATTTTGTTTGCAACAAAATTACACCCTGATAGCTGTATTCTTTAGAAATGGTGAAGATGTCAGTCAGGAGACTGAAGTCCATAAGAGCAGAAGGTGGCCTGCTCAGCAGCAGCACCCAGGCTTGGGAACTCATTACCAAGGGAGATTAGGTTGAACACAAATCTTCCTGACTTCAGAGCAAAGTAAAAAACCTCACTTTCACGGCTTATTTCTCCCTCTTTTACTTCTCCAAATGAAGGTGAGAAAAAGGAATAGGAGAGTAAAGAAACAAAGGGAAAAGGAAAGAGAATGAAGAGATTGGGGTGCCAGAGAATACCCCAGTTCTCCTTAAAATTATCCTGAGAAGATAAAAACTGAAACGCTACACACAAACCATTATCAGCCATGACATTCAAAATTTGTTTGCAACTCTCAGGTGTCCATACAACATAATTTTATGCAAACTAGCGTTTGTAAACTGACAGATTCCAGTGCCTTTTGTTTTTTAACTGTGACATAACAAAAGATTGATGGGTTTCAGGATCAGAAGCACCAATTATAACCATTTAGTTTATCTGCAGTTTAAAACAGACTTGTATAATTTGAAAGAATCCACTCTGATCTGGTCCATGACTTTTGTTTGAGTGGTAGTGTGACCATTAGAAAGTCCACGAGGAATGTATAATGCACTGAAACTAAATAAGTGCAATCCGATACGCTCTCATCTCCTGAGTGCATGAGGTTTGGACCATTTTTTGGGATGTAGAAGGTGTACTTTCATTTGCATGGTCTGAATTTGGTTTCCCATTTCTTTTCACCAGTTATGTATAGTTCAACATCTCTTACATTCAAAGGAGTTCCACAGATTTAAGTCAAGCACTGCGGCTTATTGAGTAGAAGTACTTACTTTTTTTTTGAAACTTTCAATGTATTCTCTCTCACCTCAAGTACATGCAGCAATTATCAAACTGGTGAATATGAAAAAAAAAACCACCACTTCTTTTTTCTAATTGTTGGGTATTACATTTTACTCCATTAATACTCTGTTAATAGAGGTTTTTATAAACTGGATATAAACTATAATATGATAATTACCTGGGTCTAGGTCTCCATCACTTGGACTTCCCTGATGTTACACTGATAAAGTGACAGTGTCTTCTGCCTTCTCTCTTTTACGTGCTCTAATTGTGGCAATAATAAAATAGTCAATGAAAATATTACTGCCTTGTTACATGATTTTTTTAACTGCCATTTAATTTAGAGGGTGTTGGGGGAATGGACTGAGAGGTTTCAGCTACAAGAAAAAACAGTACTTGACTTGCAATCTAGAGGACATCTGCATCTTCATTGAACTGTACATCTTCTTGCAGAGTTGTTTGAACAGTCACTGCTTTCTTACTATGATCTAAAAGCTGAGTTTTCTTTGAAAATCCTAAGTTTGGTTGAAAGCCTTACTTTTTCAATGATTTACTTCACTGGAGAAAGTGATAGCATGACTCTCACTGACTTTTATGAAGACTAAATGTTTAATAATTTAATATACATAACTATGAAATTAAACACACATAATTTAATATTTTATTTTAATAATGCACTTAATTGGAATATTTGCACATTCTAGAGATAAGAAGTCTTTTTTTTTTGATAAGTATATGTAGATACATATGTATAAATACCTATTTTTGAGACTGTAACTGAAGACATAGGATGAAAGCTTTTATCCAAGCGATTGCAGTATGGAGAATGATTCTGCACCTTGGACAGCAATCCCAGAAGTGTCTCTTTTATTTTGTCAAGTAGACTGTAGCAAGGAAGTTTACAGTGTGCTGGATTGGTCAACCATGGAGACTACATACTAGTTAGATTGAGATCACATCAGTTGATGTCAATTTACTTTCAGAAAGCAAGACATCAAATAAAAAGAGTGTTTTCACAGTTCCTGTCATTCCTAGTTCACATGGGTTGCTCTTTTCAAGAGAGATTTTGAGCTGACCCTCCTTCTCTTGCAGGTTTGCCAGTAGAATGGTTATTATGATATTTTAATTATTAATACCCATTACTCTCTCATACTTACCACAGTTGTATGACTATGCAAGTAGTATTTGACCCAATAATATGGAATGCACAGTGATTAGATGTTCCAATTGCTGTACCAGAAGTTCATTATTCCTATCAGCATAAAGATGCAAGAACAGTCTGGATAAAATATTGATTCATCAATTAATCATCATTTAATCCTAGGCAATAACTCTCCATACTGCAGAGAGTAAACATAGCAAGTGAACTTTTATACCTATGCCTGTGATTTTTCCATCTATTTTCACTGATCTGACTGTAATTAAATAAAAAAGCCACATTGAGTAGTAGTAGTATTTTCTTAATATAGAAAGATGATGTAAGTCAAGTTTTTACTTTTTCCATAAGTGAATAGACATATTTCTTGGATGCTGGCAGCTTACAAAACAGCGAGTTTAGCAGATTGACATGTGTGTGTCTGTTCTATTTCTTATCCATCACACTTTTCCCAATTTCTTCTTTATGATAATCTATAACCTCTATTAAATTAGTTATACTGCATGTTTTATTTGAGTACTTCTCACTGAAATAGGTCAGGGTAAATAAGTCCCATGATGCAGACAGTGGTCTGAGAAATTATTACCTCCTTAAAAGCACAATATAGAGAAGATTATCCCACTGCATTCATCACAGGTGCAGCCTTACCTGGAGAATTGTGTGCAGTTCTGGGCCCCACAGTTTAAGAAGGATGGGAAAGTCCCTGAATGCATCCAGAGGAGGGCAACAAATTTGGTGAAAGGGCTGGAAGGTTTGTGCTGTGAGGAATGGCTAAGGACTTTGAGCTTGTGTAGTTTGGTGAAAAGGAGACTGAGGGATGACCTCGTTGCTCTCTATAGATTCCAGAGATGGGGATGTGCATAGAGATGGGCTGATCTCTTCTCATGGGTATCCAGTGATATCCAGTATGGGAATTGTTCAAAGATTCAAAGTTGCACCAGTGGAGGTTTAGACTGGACATAAGGAATTATTTCTTTACCAAGACTGTGTTCCAACACTGGAACAGGCTTCCTAGAGAGGTGGTTAACACCCTAAGGCTGTCAGTGCTTAAGAGGCATTTCGACACGATGCTTAATAATACTTTAGCTTCTGGTCAGCCCTGAAGTGGCCAGGCAGTTGGACTAGACAATCTTTGTAGGTGCCTTCCAACTGAAGCAGTCTATTCTGTACTGTTCTGTTCTATTCTATTCTATGAAATCACAAAGTATTCTATTCTGGTATGAAAAAAAGACCTTATTCATATTTTATATTTTGTGTCTGCTAATTATGTTTTACATTTAGATAGGGAAACTCTGGATTTCAAAGAAAAGAAAATTTGAAGAAAATCCAAACTATCCTGCTGCTCTGGAAATTAAGTACTATCTGTCCATGTTCCTGAAAACAGTCTGTAAAGACTTCTTATGATCATCCCTAAGACCACTGCAATAACCTGGTTTCTGCTTTACTGTATTTAATAATTATATCTGTCTTAAAGAGGCATTATTGGAGATTTTAATTTTGCTGTTGTTTATCTGATACAAAGGAAGTCCAAACAACAGTCTACAGGAAAGTCCATAAGCATGGCAGTTTCTGCTGGAACAGAAAGTATTCAAAAGTTAACCCAGCACTCTGTAATTAAATTGACACTATAAGAATAGAAAGAAAATTTTCATAGAAAGGAAAGGGTACTCAGATCACAACTTTATTTGAAGTACACTAACCATTACCTTACCTTATTACACACCTATTACACATCTTGTGTGCACACCCTTATGTGTCTCCAATAAAATAAATTCTTAATTCTTCTCTGTGACATTAGACAATTTCAGGTCACGTGCAATGAGATGCCTGCCAGCCTCTCAGGCAATGGCTGCACTATGGAGTACAGAGCAGTAGCAGGTGTGAACAATGCTAAGGACTGACTTGCACAGTACACTCTCTTCAGAATTTTATTTCAGGCTAGCTGTAGCCTGGCCCTGAAAGACTGAATGCCCTGAAAGACTGAATGCCCATCAGTAACTGGAGGGAAGAATGATGCTCCTGGAATGTATTTTCTAGTTTATCACCACCCAAGGGGGCATGACAAAAAGCACTTCGGGACTTTCAATGGAGGCAACTGGAAAGACAATACTGTTAACATTTTCCACAGGGCACTAAATGGAGATGTGGGGAAAGGCTTTTCAACAGCACATCCCAATCTAAAAGAAAAAAGCAATGAAGAAGCACCTGCAGAAGAGGCACTAGGTGTATACTTTAATCCCTCCTGACAGGTGAAGGGAATGAATTGTGGCCTTCACAGCTTGGGTGAGGGATATAATTAGATAAAACAGTGGTAGTATCAGTGGTGCTCCGTCTGGCTGCTATTTCCTGAGAGAAAACCTACCGTGCACCTTAATGAAGTCTACTTACAATCGCTTTGTTGCTATGTGGTGCTTGCCATACTTATGCTCAAGAATACCTGCCAAATCTGGCTGTTCATGGGATTTAGGCATATGTTTTGTGATGAGATTCTGAGAATCAGGCCCTGCAAATTTCCTGTGAAATTGGTTTTGGAGATTTTCCAGCTGGTGGGCAGGTTCTTCCTGTGGCCTTTAGCAAACCACCACACCAAGCAAATAGCAGGTGTTGTGTCACCTCCTTAACCTGTGATCACACAGCCATCTATATGGTGCATCCAGATCAGGTAATGAATGAGAATTTGTTGTGGGTTTTTTGGTTGTTGGTGTTTGTTTGTTTGGTTTTTGTTTTTTTTTTCTGAAAATGTAATTTTCTTGAACTGTTGCAACGTGCATTAAAATTAGGTCATTTAATCTGCATCAAGAATTGTGTTGAATCTGTCCTATAACTTCATCAAAACCTCCAACCACAATAGGTAAGTGTGTAAGGGGAAGTGTTCAAGGGGAACTTTCAAGGCATTTGAGGTTAAGCTTTACTGACTGTAAGTAAACAGAGACAAGCTGGGAAAATAATAAATAAAAGTAGCATTGAAAAGGAAGGAAATTTTGTTTTGGCTTTAAGCCTGGATCTAATGGAGGCAGGCAGGGATATACTTGCGTGACCAATATTTAAAAAATGGAACATATACTTTCCTGATTTTTTTTTATATGAATTTGGAACCCATTGGATCATCACAGAGTAAAATCATAGTGTATTTAGGTAAGCCAGAAATCTCATCTTTTGTACTTAACATTGGACAAATATACAATGAGGTACCAACTTACACAATATTACAACTATATTGAAACATAAAAGCTTCAGCCAGCTTCTTACTTTCTGACTGCTTGCTGATGCTGTAATTGTATTTAAAATTTATTATGGTTTCTTATATGTAACAATGCATTGAGTTGTGAAGAGAGTGATGATATTATTATTGCTATTATTATTATCAACAGCAAACTTTATTTTAAATCTGTTGTGGAAACATCCACAAAGAACCCCAAAGTCATCAGCTTCACTTGTTCAGTTAATTAGGGAAAACCTCAAAATCAGTCCTGGCAACTACATAACACAAAGGGTCTGTCTTTAACTCTTTTCCTATATTTGTAGCTTTAAAGTCACATTAGTAAACATTAAAGGTCTTAGAATGAGATCTTGGTTTGTTCTTAGAACTTAAAAATATTTTAGGAAAATATATTCAGCATAATGAGTAAAGTATGATTCATTTCTAGCAATAGAAAGTCCTTTAGTCTTCTGAGGGGTTATTTATTTCAGAATTTCGTTTTAATTAGTAAGAGTCATGGAATGAGCACAGGAGAATAAACAAGAACAGAACAGTTATTAGATACAGATCAGCATATAGACCTCAGCTCCTCATAGAGTACCTTTCCAAAGACCTAAAAAAACAATAACATCAGTAAGATTCTACTGATGCTGACTCAGCATTGTTGCCTTAGTAGGGAAGAGCAAGCAAAATGAACATGATTTTACTTTCTTACATAACATGTGGTAATACAAATTGGTGATAAAGTGCTTTTACCTGTTTTTCATCTCTTTATCAAACCAGGAATGCATTTCATTTAATAGCAGTTGAGCTTGTGACTCTGAACATATATGTAAAGATGGTAATGAACAGATATTTTCCTGCACTACAGATGATTATCCTATGAATTTCTCTGTTGCCTACAATATCTAGCTTGGCAGAATCATCTCAGAGCTTCAGCAAATAAAGTCTCAAGCATGCTGATCAGGTACACTTTGAGTAGCTATGTTTTAAGATATTCAGTTGCTAAATTCAGAAACTGTATATTATATTGTCATTTTGTAGACTCACGAATCTGAAGCGATACCAATATCAATGTAATTTTTTTCACACAGTTGTAGAATTTATATCTGGAAGGCTTCATTATCCAAAGGCACTGAGGAGATGAGGCTAGTTTAGCAGACTGCAGTCAAATTGGTTGAATTGCTAGTTTTGTTCCAGGTAAAATTGAAATCTTTACAGGTATGGTAAGAAAACTGGGTTGAAGAACAGCTGAGCTCAAGCAAAATAAAGGAAACACAGCCATGTAATACTGCTGGGATAGTCACAGCATGCACTTCCGAATCAGCATCTGTCACTGTTGGGACTCCCCCACAGGAAAGTTTGCAGCAGAGTTTTCACTTCATCAATATCAGTAAGTTTTAGTGATGACTGATGCTGAGAAGACAAAATACATAGACATGTAAGGCAGTGTTATAGCAGGAAAATAGAAATTAGGAAAAATTGTTCTCATGTTATTTGATTAATAAATAATTCCTGACCCATCCTTTTAATAGCATAAATTTTGCTTTTCAAATATTCACATTCCCAGAAATATATGTATTTATATTTCAGTAATATTTTATCATTGCATAATTTGGTAGAACAATCTAAACAACATTAAAGATGTTAACCAAAGTACAGTGTGGGATGTTTGAATGTTTCCAATAATTGCTGCAGTAGCATAAAAATCTCTCTAGTTTGAAAATTCTCCTATTTCTATATTCAAAGATCATATTGACCTTTGTGGGGAGTGTGAGCATGAATGGTTAATTCATTTGTGAGAAACCTCATCACCCCCCTCCATGCTATATTCCAAATCTTTTTCTTTTCCTGCTTCCCAGGTTACAGGCACTGTTCTGCAAAGAACTGTATTGCTCCTCTGTCCTTGATATGCAACCACATGCTTGGTGGGATTAAAATACATTTTGTTTGCCTGTACCCTGATTGCAAATGATTAAGTTACTTTCAGCAATTTCTTGTCATCATCAATGAAATTTATTGTTCTCCGGTTTTTGTGTGATACCTTTAAGTTACATTAGCCATATTTTTATGTTTTTTAAAAAATTATTAGTAATTTAAATGTGGAAATACAAGAACAGATTTCCCTTTCTTCCAGTGTGCAGGCATACATCTGTGTTTTTGAGGCATCATCTAACTCAAAAATTCCTTGTTCTTCACTTAAATAAAGCTATGTCTAAGGCAGAGTGTAACAGCCATTTAGTAACTCAATCAAAGTTAATCAAATCAAACAAGACAAAGGGTCTCTGGGGGAAAATACATACAAAAAAATTCTTCCCTTCATTAACATGCTATGCTGCTTTCTAAACTCTGAATTTTATTTTTTTTTTTTTTTTAATGACTGGAATCTTTTCAGGTTAGTTAAATTCATATAATTTCAATATAGTCTTATTTGGTAAGTTCAATAGGACAAATACAGGGTATGCTTTTTCGATAGCTTATTTCCCACCATATTTAAAACAAAATCCAGTGAGGAATAGGTTAAGCTTTAGATAATGTGATTAGTAAATTGCCTGTCAAAACAAATTCTCTCTCAGATGCATCAGAAAAGCCCTATTTAAACGAATTCCCAAACTTTCTGTCATAAATGTTTATTTCTTAACAAAATAATCCAAATTAGATGCTTTGTGCCGTAGGAAAACTCGCATCTCAGAGTCTTGTGACTGGTTATATAAAAGACACTGATGGTTCTTAAATTTAAGGCAGAGGAAACCTCTGTGGTTAATTATTACAAGCGTTTTGAAATTTCCTGTCTATTGACACATCTTTAATATGAAGTGTAGCATTTATTTACAGAAACGGACTCGCCAAAGAGCTATGGTTTATCACTGAGTTGTTGGTAATGAGCAGCTAAGGACATTTTGATCTTGAGATTGTCTCTGGACCTTTCCTTTTAGCAGTTCTTGATAGACCTATCATACATGAATTTCTTAATTCTTTTTCCAGCCACTGTTTTGAGCTCTATCACTCCACAACAATTGTGACTATACTGTATTTATTTATTATAAGTAAGACTTTCTCTTTTGTATTTTTTTAAGCCTGTTTCCTAACAATTTTACTACACAATATAAAAGGTAAACTTTAGTTGGTTATATTACTTATACTGTTTGAGACTTTACATAATCCTATCATACACTCTTATCAGTCATCTCTTTTCCAAAGTGAAGAGTAATTTTAGTCTCCGTATTTCTGACCTGACTTATCTTCCACCTCTTAAATTACCCTAGTTCTGCTGCATCTTTTTAACAAGGATGATCAGAATTACACCCACAAGTCAAGATGTAGACTCACCAGACATTGCATACTGTCATAACAACAATTTCTGTTCTCTATTACTTTCCTAATATTTCCTAAGTTATATTTACCATTTTAACTGCCTTTGAACATTCAGCTGATGCTTTCAGAAATCTACTCATAATGACTACAAGGTCTTTCAGAGCTCATTATTTTGCATCAACAGTAGAGTTACTGTAGTTTTCACACCAAATGCATTATTTTGCACTCATTGACATCGAATTTCATCTGCCATTTCATTCCCATTTCTAGAGTTAACACCACAAGATACTTCTGGTCTTTAGAGCCAGCTATAAAATTTAGCTCACTATTCTAACCATATCTTTACCCACACCACTAGCTCTATCAAAGGACTCCAGCAGATTTGAGAAGCAAAAATTACGTTGCAAATCACATTCCCTTTACACAAAGCACACTGACCTTTTCCAATGTATTATAGTTAGTTCACTATCCAATAAGTCTTTCTCATAGTATTTACTGGTAGTCTCAGTTTTGAAGTCAAGCACCTAGAAACACCTCGATACCCTCACTGACCTTCAGTGAGGCTAATTTGACTCATAGATTGATTACCATAATCAGTACTTCAGCAATTTGATATTTGAATTTCCTTAGTTCTCCTAGTTATCAAATGTATTGTATTGTCTTGCTGCAATGTATTCTTTTGAACTATTCTGACATCTGACACTTCAATATGAGACAGTTGCTCCCTCCTCCTTATTCTTCGTGTATTAGTGAATAGAATCAATTTAAATTTTATACTATGGCCTTATCTTTCTCAAGATCAGTCAGTATATTTCAGTTGTCTGTTAAAATTTGGTTTTGGTTGGAGTCCTGCTTCTGATGTGTTTGAAAAAGTTCTTTCTTCTTCACTAAGTTTTATGCAATTAACAACTTGTTCTTTGAAATCTCTTTTGCTCTTTATTGTTAGGGGGTTATATTTAAAACAATAAATACACATTAATGGATTAAAGTTTTTATGTTATTTCATATTTTTCTTCTAGGATGCACCTTTAATTTTTGTGAAAATTCTTTTTATTTCTAAGAGCTTCTTTGTTGTTTTAGTAGAATAGGTTCCTTGCTTGATTGCTCACTTCAGTTTTTAAGGGGAATTTTTATGAGAAAAGTGCAGGGTAATATGTAGTCTTAAGTAGTCTTTTTCTGTCATTATCATGGAATCAACTCTTCTAGCTGTTCCTTCTCATACTTTTAGTTTCCAAGTCACTACAGCACCCAGTGCTTCATGCATGGAGAAAAAAAGCCAGAACAGTGGAAACAATGCAGTGATACTTCCCTAGACTCCAAGCATTGGTTGTCTTCGATTTTCCGAGCAAAGGTCTTTGTATTTGTCTTTCAATTTTTTTCCATGTATTTGTCAAATAGATTTTTAACTCATGTATTGCCTTCTTTTCTATGCTTTGGTCCCTCAGATACCAGCTTCTACTTCAAAAGCATTTAATTAACAAATACTACAGATGTAGATACTGAGAACTGTGTGTCTACAGAGTTCTATTTTTTATGAACAGCAATGTTTTCAAAAAAAAGTGAGAGGAACCTTCTCAAGATTCTGCTAAAGCAATAAAGCCGGATGATTAGGTAGGATTAAATTTCTATTTATTTATTTATTTGTATAATCCTGAGTAAATGATCAGTATTAAATGAAAGATGTTTGATCTAGTGATTGTGGTACATTCAGACGAGACTGCAATTTACTCAGTACATGTAGATGAATAGGGTTTAAGACCATATAAAACTGAGATATTTTAATAGGATTGCCCCTGAAAGACCTCTTAACACATCTTTTATTAACATCAAAATATGTGATTATTTTGGCCATTGCAATTATGGGGCCATTAAGAATGTCATGGAAAGATTATGCTAATGAGGACTGCTTTTTAAGCTCTTCACTTTTCTCTGAGTCAGCTCATCAGATTTTGAGGCTAGAGAAATTCAATCTTTTAGTCACACTAGGTATTTTATTTTAAGGAACTGAAGAAGGAAAAACGTTTTCAAATGTGGAAGCTCATGAGCTTTGCTTTCCCCACTGACATGATGCTTGGGTTAAAAGCAATAAATTTTTCAGCTTTGAAAATGAGCTTTCTTAAATATACACCGTGGCACCACCGGCCAGTGCAGGCAGCAGCTGGCAGCTGTGGCTCCCAGGGATACGCGGGGGAGAGGGACTCATCCTATGTCAGAGGTCCTGTGGAGCCCCTTTCTGGGAAAAGCAGGCCAGAAGCAAAACCAGCAGAAACTCTGGAAATGTGTGCTGTTCCTGCTTTATGTTTAGGTCATTTGGATTGTTTTGATCTGATTTACTTCTCAGTTTGCAGTATTTGTGTTGCAAGATGCCAAAGCAGAGTTATTAGTAGAGCATTAGAAACTCAGACTTCCTTCTTCACCTTTGAGTTTAAAATCATACATTCTACTGCTGGGATTTGCCTTGCATCAGGAAACGATGGTGTAGAGTTTCACCACCAAAAGACAGTAAAAACAGTTCTGTGGAGACTTAACAGAGTATTTGAAACGTCTGAAGAGCTTCTGTGGGGATCCATGGGCAGAATTAGAGATCCTCAGAGAGCCAGGTTTAAATATTTTATCATCAGAACTGTGGGTTTTCGTAAGGATGATGTACTCAAAAACTACCCAGCTATTGTTTTAATGACAGCTTGAGCAAAAGATTGTTTCCGTTCTTTCCATAATGTGACTGATCCCACAGCTGCAATAAACCAAAAAGTGCTTATTTTCTACAAGATATCCTTGTGGTCTGTTTTGCATCGTAGAGAAAAACGGTTACACTAGGAGTTTTTACAACTCTTTTAACACCTTTTACATTTTTTGTTTCATATTTTAAATTAATAAAAAGTATTTAAATGGGGGAAAAAAGTGATTAAATAACTTTCATACAGCGTTTTACAATTTAAATGAAAGAAGTTCTTGTTTTGAACTACATAGCCTGTACTCAAAGAAATTTGTGACACTGTGATAGTCACTTGCTCCTTGCATCAGGTCCTTTCATACAAGAACCAAGTCTGTGACTGCATAAATTCCTATGACCTCTGCTTTGAAAAGAAAAGCCCCTTCAGAGGAAGCACATAAGAAATCCTGTGAGTTTTTGCCCAGAAAACAAATTTGAGCCCATAATATAGCACATCCTGATGTCTGTTAGTCCTCAAGAATTCCTCTGTTTGGCCTGGGAAAATAGCCTGATAATTTTGCTCTTTTGAACCAGTAAGCATAATGGGTGCCTAAATATCTATTAAGTACCTATTATGTCCCCATTAGGTAGAATAATAGCCTATCTGAATACAGTCTTAATTGCTTCTGTGTAAATGCTCCCGAAATTTGTATGCTAACAACAATAAAGACTTCCACTGCTGAAAGAAAACCTATGAGCGAAGCCACAGCTTCTTGATAATGGGCCATTATCCATTAACTGTAGCACATAAAAAGACCTCTCTTTCGTAAAATGCCCTTACAATGGTACTGCAGCTGAGAGATGATATTTCCTCTAACAAGTGTTGTCTAATCAAACAGAGGCAGCAATTTGCAAAGGCCAGAAGGGCCACGAGGAAATGCTTCTGAAGGCTCCAAAGGTGAGTTGGGTGCCGGGAGGATGCCTGTAAAATACAGTAGGAAAAGCTGAAGTGTTCTTTGGGCATGGTAACCCACAAGAGCTGTCCAAGGCAGAGTAAGGGTCTCTTAAGAAAGTACAGTCAAAAGCCTGAAGGGGAAATTGAGAGAAGAGTATCTGTAACATAGGGGAGTGTCCATCTTCAGCCCTTTGCCTGCAACAGGGACTACATATTGTCATTCCTGTGTGTTGTACTCATCAGTTTCCTGCTTAAGAAAGGGACAACTGAGAACAAAGTGAAGCCTTTTCACTGGATATCAAAGAAATACATTTTCTTTTTATGTGGCCAATATTCTTCAAGTCCAAGTCCAAATCCATCAAGCTCTGTCTTTACAATATTCAAAATCACTTGCAAAAATTCAAGTATTTTGCATGCAGAAGTTGCACTCTCTCTTCTGAAAAACAGAGGAATGGCAACCAGAAGATCACAAGCAGGAGACAGAAAGCAAAGGCCAAGGAAACAGAGCCTAAATTTTGCGCTCTTTTCTATACAAAGATGCTGCAGCATTTCTCTCTAAGTTTGACACATACTTTAAGTAAAAGAGGTCCAAAGAGGTTTTCCTCATCCTTATTTTTCTTCTCTCAGTGATGTCGGGAGCCAATGAAAAAGTGCTACTACACATGAGGAACATAGAAGTCATCACAAGCCCTGTGTTACAGTATTCCAGGGAATCTTCAGACATTTCTACTATTTGGAGTGAACAGAAAGCTAAAAGGACATTTTAATGAGATAGAGAGTTTTCTGAAACTTCCTGTGCTCAGGTGATAAGGAGCTCTCTGTATCATCACACATGTATTCTCAAGTAGTTTACTTATCCTGGCAAATCCCAGTGCTATATCTTGGCTTTGAACTAGGAAATTGATTGTTTTGATTTTTCATCTAAGGACTCCAAACAAGAAGAAATAATTAAACATAAGAGTGATGTGAGATTGACAAGCAGAACAATTTCTTTTTTGCTTTTCACCCTTATCTAATGGGGATTTTTTTTCTCTAACTGAAGAAATGGAATGATCTTTAATTAAAAAGGCCACCATTTGAATGACTTTTGGTGACAGTAAGGCTAAAGAACATAATTTCTGCCAGCTTTAATCAGAAAGTCATGAGACCAGCTTACATGAATAATACAGTAAAAATAACTGACTCCGTGTTAGTAATAATGTTTAAAACGTTGCCAGTTGTTTGTTTAATTTTGTTTATGTTTATGCAGAAAGAACTACTACATCTTTTGGTAACAGCATAAATAAATACATCAACTTGCAGCTCTCGTCCACATGGTATCTCTGGAACATAATGGAACCCTTAATGCATTGCACTGCTGCTGTCCAACTCCTGGCATGCAGGTTGAATCTCTTCCCCAGGTGACTCATCATGTTATAAAGTTTGTTTGTTCTCTGGTCCATGAGCAACCCACTGTAATAAAATCTGGCTATAGTTGTCAAAGAAGCTGAACAGTCCTGTTTTATATTACCCTTAGGCTAGCTAAGTTACAGTGAGCTTCAATGAGAATGCAGAGTTACCTTGTCATCGGAGGGATTGAGAAAATATTCCTAAAGTAATCAAATGTTTTTTTGAGTTTTTTCATTCAAGTACTATTACATAAAAAGGTAAAACTGAAATTTAAAAAAAAAAAATCATTTCCACATGTAAAGAAATTCCTCTATTTTGTTAATTTCGGACAGCTGACTTGTGCAGCATGGATAAGGAATATATACAGGAGCTTTTCCCTTAGCAACATTCCCCTAGGAAGTGAGGAATGACCAGCCAGGGTAGGTAAAGGACGTGTTCTATTGAGCCATCACTTCCAGGTTTTTTTTTCCTAGGGTAGCAAAGTCTAGAAAATACGAATATATTAATGCATATATTTTCATAAGTAGGATCTCTTTTAAATTAATTTATTCCAGGTGTGTAAAGTTTGCATTATTTTTTCTCCAAATTTCTATTTTTATTTTTTAAAAAAATAATAATTGTATATATGCCTCTGGTCTACAATATCTTACTACTGACTTCAAAAATAAAGGGGTGAAAAACTGAATTATTTTCTTAATTCAATAGCTCATTTAAGGAAGTGCTGTACTGAAAATAAATTGCATGGAATTGAATTCAGCACAGATATAAAATAATCTGAGTATTTATACAGCTTGTTACCTTTAAGAAATTTTAATCAAAGTTATGAGAATCCAAGCTTACATCTGATTATTATTATCTTATTGTCTTTCTACAAATGCTCTACTGTAGTTCTGAGGTAACAGTTGGTATAGATCCTTTCTGAACAGATTTTATAGGTCGTTTCTTTTTTTTCTCATATGTTACTGTTGTGACTGAATGAATGATGGCTGAAACTGCTGACTACACTAGTCATAGTGAGTTCAAGAATAATTTAAAAAACTATTAAAATCTAATTTCTATCAGGCAATTCAAACCCAGATCCCAGGCTGGATATCGCTATGAAAGACTGGTCAAAGGCAGAGTAATGGCAGGGAAAATCTTGGATGCAGCAGCAGTATATAGTTTGTATATAACAGTTTGCATCAATAGGCAAAAAAACCCCCAACAAAACAAAATGTCAAAATATCACAAACTGAGAGAGGAGACAGGCTTTCGAAACGAGAGCCTTTTGGAAAGGTGACCTTGGAAGTCTAAGCAGACAGACTGGCCTAAGCTCTCTGTGTTCAGGGAAACAAAGAAATCATATCTGCCAGCTGATGGTAATGACACTAATGGGTAAAAATATCTAAAACTCAAGTAATTCCATCATTACATTTCTTTAATATAATTGGATATTTTTGCATTATTTAGGAAAAATACCCTAATGGTTTGTAATTCAGAATGAGAGATTATCTTACTAAGACTTTTTTCCCCACATCCAAAGCTCTATCAGAACAAACAACTTTGAGTCCAGGAAGCCACTTAGCCTCCTAGCAAGATTGAGGTGGTCAGCATTCACCATGTCCAAGAGCCACATGGCTTTTGCTTGGTCTGTCCAGTTGCCACTGCTCTGGGCAGTGATGCAGGGCAGAGAGGATACCTCCAGAATATGCTGCCACTGCCATCACTGCCAGGGTTTCCAAGGCCAGTGGGGATTGTTTTTTACTCTCAACTGTTTTGGGACCTGGAAGTGTATCAACAGGGTGCATCACCTACTGGGAGGAGATGAAAGATGCTACATCACTTGCATGATGGAGGCAGTAGCAAGTGTTTGCCACACTGCCCAGCACTGTGCTGGTGCAGTAGGTTTGGGAGAGTGTGGCAGTTCTTGGCAGGGGTCCAGCCAGCCCTGGTTGTGTGAGGCAGAGACGAAGCCTGGGAGACTCGGAGCTATTTTTCTTAAATAAAAGGGAAGGTTTCCATAGAAACTTCTCTTTTATTTTAAACAAATTTAAGAGAAATTTAGCAAACTATAAAATCAAGCTTCCAGAGCCCAATTTAAGCTATTCCTTATTGATTGCATTACAAATGAACATAAAAGCCTGCAGCCTGGAACTGACAGCAAGAGACAGGCTTCTGCCAGCTGCCTGGTTCCTTCCATCAGTGCATAACCTCTATTAGTTGATAGTGGCAGTGACACACACTTTCCACCACCTCCATTTTGTAAAAGGAGCTTTCTTAGAGCATTTCATCTAAAGGCTCTTTGTTTGTTAATGAAAACACATCTCTTGGACTTAACATGCAGTGCAGGCCACCACCCTTATTCTGAACATCCCTTACTTTAAATTCAGTTATTTACAAACAAGCAGAGCAGATGCAAAATGCACCTCTACCCTACATTTCCCTTAATACCAAAATGAAGCAGTGAGGGTCCACACGCCTCTGCCAACTGCAGGTGTGGGAAATGGTATCCCTCCCTAGCAAGTATCTACTGCAGGGGTGAGGGGATCCAGAGAATGCAATTAAATAAGCACCTTGCACTCAAGCAAACATATGATTTACTTCAACAGAAGCATATTATAATATCCTTTTGACAATCATTAAGTTTTGCACATACTTATTTTAAAGCCACATCCAGTTTTCCTCCCTCTCTGTTGTGAAGGAATGGTTTGTCCACTTAAAGAAACATCATCAAAGCCATTGGCAAAAGCAGGGTTTAATATGAATTTGTGAAAATGCAACTTTATGGAGTTTGATGGCAAGGTTCACTCTATTACTTAAAGCATACAAAGGAAGATCAAATTACAAGCAATTTGTAATGATTTTCATGGAAGCCAGGAATGCAAAAGGGACAAGGGTACAAAGAATTATGTACCGATATGCAACGATAGGGGTGCAAAAGCATTTAGCAGCACTTAATCGAGTGCTTTAACATTTAAAAAGCAATTTGATAGGGTTCACTGCAATTGGAATGATGACTTAACTATAGATTTGAGATGGTAACATTCATACCATAATCAAATCACATTCACACAAAGCAATGTGTACACCTATTTCTTTGTGTGCAAAGGTACCTATAAAAATATCCCTTGGGTTCTCTGAAATACATCAAATCCTTTGAATCTGCTAACAGGCAAGGGTTGCACCTCCAGGAGCATGGAAATGGGGCAGCAGGTATCAGCTCAGGCCTCATCATCAGTGACAGTTCTTGGAGTACGGCAGACTTGAGGGTTTGGGAGCTGCAGGAGACTTTCCACTCAGAGGGAGGTGCTGGTGCAGTCAAAGAGCCTCTCTTAGAACTGCTGTTTATAGGGTCGCAAGATGATTAATTTTGGTCATTAGTAAGTTTTCATCCTGG
Organism: Dendrocincla tyrannina; assembly: GCA_035047865.1. Lineage (NCBI taxonomy): Eukaryota > Metazoa > Chordata > Aves > Passeriformes > Dendrocolaptidae > Dendrocincla > Dendrocincla tyrannina. Next base: position 44,796,035 of record JAWWMP010000132.1, read on the forward strand.
CCATAACCCAAGTCAGTAACTACTGTGTTCTTTTCCCCCCAAATGCAGTAACAACTGTTTCACTTGGGCTACAATTCATAATAGTGCTACTCCATTCAGGCCATGATTCAGGTAAATAGTTTATCAAAGCTACAGAGGATAATTGCTTATTCTGTTTCCCACCTGGGTTGGGCCAGCTGATGTTTCTGATTGATTCTACCTTTACCATGCAAGAACTCCTGATATGATCAGGGAGTGCTTCACAGACTAGGGATGCTTTACTGCTCAGTTGGTTTGGTCAAGGCTTATCAGGAGCTTCTGAGATCATAGAGCAGGCCTGAGGATGGGGTGGGGGTGGAATGTACCACCACAAAGGCACTGCTCTCTTTACTACCTTCATATAAAGATGGCTAAATTTTCATTAAAGACATGATGAACTAATCCATGACAGCCATGGCACATAGTCCTTCAGTGACCTATCAAAAAGGTTGTTCTGCAATTTTTTTGTTCCAGAGGAAAATTAAAAAAACACACGCCCTGTGAAAGAGCAGCTGCTTTTGATCCCGGAATGACCCAAATATTGGAGGTTAGCACATTTGCCCCTATAGTGCTGGTTTGCATCTGCTCTGACAAAACAGGACTCCAAATTTGAGTCTTCATGAGCGACACAGCACTCAGTAAGCTGAAAGGGCAGATGGCGCAACCCCTCAGCTGCAGAGAATGAGTGAGGGACGGGATTGCCTGTACAGCCAGTTCTTTGTAATTTGGCACTGCTATGCTTCTGCTGCTCTCTTCCTTTCATCTTGTGAAAGGACCCTGAAAATTGGAAATATTCCCACTTTTTACAAGGATGAAACAAGATACTGGTCTGAACATTTCTTTTTTCTTTCACTTTATTTTACAGCTGGATTTATACTCCAGAAGTCTGCTACCAGGTTTTTGATGTGAGACTAGCCTGAAAAAACTGAAAGATGGGATAGAAAAAGTGTAAAGGAAGTTCCGGTGGTACATGCTACCTATATATCCCTGTTCAGGGGGAATTATCTATCTGTCTATCATGAAAACAGCCAAGTGAATTTAACCTCTCAGAAAAAAGATGTGCAATTCAATCTGCTGTTCTTCCACTTTTTGTCTTGTGTGGGCTTAAAGCTTGATTCCAAGTTATAAAAGATAGAACAGGTTGAAAATCACATATGCTGACTCACTGTGGATTGTTACAAGTAACTTAATAGCTTAGTCATCTAACATAGAGATACATTTGCAAAAATATTGAAATCTGGGAACAGGAATGAAGTGTAACAGAGCATAAATAAAATGCTCTTGTAGTTTTCTGAGATGAGTGTTTTGATTTTCATCTGATATCTGATAATTATAAGAAAAGTACTGCCTCAAATATTGAAAAACTGCAGTGATTCAAACTAACTTTTTGATTTTGTTTCTGTTTTGAAATGGAAAAAAAGACATCTTGAAAAAAGAAATGTTTTCCGACATTTCAATTACATCTCACATAATTACAGTTTAAACCTATTGACACAGATAATATCTTTTGCAAAAAGTAAAAATTATAATAATCAGAATCTCAATATTTTTAGCCATTTGGTTTATACTTAGGAGTCAATAGGAAGTGGACATAAAGTTATGAGCAAAGATATCTTCATGGTTTCAGTACCAACCAACATATATCTAAAGAAGTTGTTGGCTTCAAGTATTGTTTGTTAAACTGCAACAAATAGCAGATTATTTTTTCTTGTTGCTGGTAGATATCTCTGTACTTTACTCATTCCTCACCAGTTTAGGTACAAGCATGTTTTCATTATCAGTTTGTGCCTAGGAGTCCTGGCTAAGTATGAGATCATGTGTTCACAGGCATTTCTCCAGAAGACATATGGGTATTACATAAAAATAACTTCTTTCTACATTTTCACTCCATCTGTAGTTACATGAAAAGAAGATGAGCAAATGATCTTCATATGGGTTATCTTTCAATGATTAACATTTATTTTCAACTGGACTTACTGAATGGCATGTTCTACTGATGTAAATAAGAAAAATAAGGTGTTAGGCCACTTGCTGACTGGACATTGGGTAGTGTACAGATAAAAGACAGGCTGGATGCTGCTCTTACAGCCACCCAAGAAGACCAGTGTTTCAGACCAAAACAGCTGGACATCGGTAGAAACACTGAAAGTAGTTCCAATGAGCACCTTTAGTGTTTCAGCTGGAGGAACTCCTGAAGGTGCTACGTATTTGTGTTATATAAATATCAAAGAGGATCATTTCATATTTGTTCATAACACATTTCAGTATGTAGACCTGCACAAAGTCATAGAATATTTTAGAATACTTATGTATTACTATTACTATTATTACTTTGTTTAGTTGTTCTACAAAAATGGAAAAATATATATAGAGAGAGCACTAAATTTAAATAAGATGCAATGACAAGCAGTAGCAAAAAAAAAAAAAAGGTAGAGAAGGATGTAAAAAAAATCTCTAAACAGGTCATTTGGATATATAGTTTAGATAAATGCACATCTTGCATTGGGTTTTCTTCGATGGTTGTTTTTAAAGTTCTGTCCCATGGCATAAACCTTTGCTTTGGAAATGTCTCACAATTTTGTTCCCTGCAAATCCTAACCCCTGCCAATATTCCTCACACAAGGCAGAATTAATCCCTTGGAAATGAAGTGAGAAAAAGTAGGCTAAGGTTATGGAAAAATACTAGCAGTAGTAGAGAAGTTAGAAGCACACTTCATATTTTGTCATTTGTGGATTTAACTTTTCCTATGAACTGTTTTCTTTAAAAAATAGATGACTACCATTATCAATCTTTTCTGTCAGAGATAACCCCATGCACATGCTCAATATATTAGGACCTGAATGAATGGCTCATAAAAATCAGATAAAAGAACAGATGCTAATAATTTATTTAAACATAGCCTTCTTGAAAAGGTTAACTTGTCATATTTCATCTTCAGTCATAAACCCCCTATTTTTATAATCAGCAATAATGACTACCTGATTTTCCTTTTTCTTGGACAGGAAAGAACACACAACAAGTATTAAAAATATTCTAAAAATGGAGCCTTTCTCCATTTGTGGAAAGTGCTGCCTTGGCAATTATGGAGAAAATTCCTAACATGTAGTTAGTTAGTTAAGCCATTCCTAACACCTCAAATTCCTTTATTTCTGCCTCTTAGTTCAATCCATTCAAAACCTGTCCCTCTAAAACTACTGTATGCTGTAAACAAATTTCAAACTACTATTAGCTTTGCTATACATTAAGTGCTCCTGAACTGTCCTGGCATTTTATTTGCCTTTAGCTTTCAGACAGACCTTTTGATCATTAAGATTTTACATCATTTGAGTACAAAAAGGGGAAAATCTGAAATAAACTGTCTACTCAATTTTAACTCCTGTATGTCCCTTTCCTGGGAGAGCATCCTCTTCTACACTGTTAAATACATGGTACTAGTAGGTGATAATGTTTACTTGTGTAGTGTCTGTGTGCTTATTAGTCCAGAGGTATGTGCCACATCTCTCTCTCTCACCAGTCATCAATAGTCATTTATTAGGACTGGGTTTGAAGAAACAGAGCCCACAGTGAACTAAAACCATCAGAGCAACTCATTGTTGCAGGGAAAGAAAGGGAGATGAGTATGGCCACCTTCATCTGTCTCAAGGTAGTCAAGAAATTTTCAGTGTGTGTGTTAGCCTGGGAGGAACGGTGAGGCTGCAGAGCATTTCCTCATGAAACTTTAGAGTAATGCCTCACAGAGATTAAGCAAATTGGCTTCTTTCCAGACTTCATTTCCTAGAACAAAAAGTACCTCACTCCAGCACTAAGACTTGATTATGCCCTCAGATATGCACAGCACTGAAAAGAGGAATAATTTATGCATTGGAAGGGCTAGCTGCAGCCTCCATGATGAACTGTTCTTCCTTAGGGATATTGTCTTCCGAAAAGTGGTGCATTGTGCCAGTTATGCATAGTGCTTCTGCACTGAAATATTTCCACAAATGCAGGATACGTTCGACCAGATGTAATGCTGTGTTCCTACATTTAACTTTTTTAAAAAATGCTTTCTGAGATGAGTAGAACATTTTTTTGTTCTCTAACTTATTTTGTACATAAAGGAATGCCCAAGATTTCTGGATGTGATTCTCTCACTACACCATTTCAAGTAACACAAAGTTCAAATACTAAATTCCAGCAGTATGCTGGAATAGACATCCAATAGAAACTTAGACTAATAATATACACAAAAATCAATGTATTTTTTGTATTTCCTCAAAAGACACATATGGGAACTCCAGGCTGTGCTTGACATCTGACAGGACTAAAGGATATGGCCAACTGCATTCAGTCCATTCAGTCCAGTAACAGAGATTTTTTATTTTTATTTTTTTTAAGAAGAAACAGAACCAGATTCATACATTTCCTAATACAATTGACATGCTATTGTTTACAAGATGCCTTTTGAAAGTATTAAAATAGATATGATAGAATGTATGTGTATTTAAAGATTATATAACAGGAATTTAATATATAAATATAGTAATTATAGCAATATCATATAAATATCATATAAAGATAAGAAGTTGTCTGAGTACTGCACCCAACAAAGCCTGTTTTCCATCAGATTTATCTTATGGTTGAGGAACATTTTAGCTGAAGTATTCAAAGGCTGCAACATGAACTCACCCCTAATCAGGAGGCAGAGAATCCAATGAGGGGAGAAAGGTAACTGAAAAAAAGGTTTTTGTTAGATTGCTCATTGTTACATAGGAGGGGATCAGCAGGGGGCACAAAGTTTGACTGAGTAGGGACTGTTCTTCTGTCTGATAACTGATATTTATGAATAAAAGTTCTTAAACTTACCGTTTTCCTGTAGATTTCTGGATACCTACTAAGATATGCTGACTTTGCCCCTGCAGTTGTCCTTTCAGTGAAGGTATTAGCACCATCTTTTTTCTGTCCTGTTTCAAGTTGTTTGCTTTCACAAATGGGGGGGAAGATATATTTAAGACTTTTATGAATGCAAAGTGAAGTTGCTCATTGTGGTAGTTCAGTTTTCTTGGTTTTGGTTTAGGCCTTCCTTGGTAGCAAGGTTGTAACTAAGGAAGTATTCCACACCATTCCTTCAC
>JAWWMP010000132.1:44801261-44834048 GCA_035047865.1 Dendrocincla tyrannina
TTCTGGGATTTGTTCTGTAGATTCATAGTGTTTGATTGTATATAATTGTAATATATGTGAATATATGTATATATATACTTTTACTATAATTGTCTTTTTGGATACTTTTTTTCCCCTCTTGGTGGGGGGGGACCCGTGTGGCCAGCACTTGGGCTTGGCAGGGAGTCAACCCAAACCTCCACACTCATTATGTTAAAAAGTTGCTAATGGGGCTCAGAGAGATGCACACATATAAACACTCATTATTTCAAAGGACACAAATCCCATACCCTCAGAAATCTGACTCACAAATACATGCAGATTCCAAACACACAGCACTTGGGTCTTTCTTGGTATTACTTTGGAATAGCTCTACTTACAATCGTAACACTCTTATGTTTACATTCAGAGCTGTAATCTAACATGATTTCGTGAGAAAGTATTCTCCTCACTCAGAGATATTATTAATATTTGTGTAATAAATATTAATGTATACATGTATCTTTGCATGGCACTTTCCAGATATTAAAAAGAAAAGGTCTCTGTCCTCAAGAGCTTACAGTCTAAATACCATTATTGTATAAAGCACTTACCTCCTGATGAAACTAAACCTACTCTGAAACTATTTCTTTCCTATGGAAATGACCAGCTTCTCTAAGCAGTGCATTAGAATATGAGCGTTTTTTCCTACAGGAAGTGGGAAATTTCTCCTGATTCATAACACTTATTTTTATTATAGCTAAAGGTTTACAGATTTTTCAACTTAATTATATACTTGCATATTTATTCATTAAAGTGCTCACTTTGCTTGCTAGAGACCAGTAAATAATTTTGCTAGGAATTTAGTTTTTAAGGAATCTGTATGCATTTAAAAATATGCATATGAATTATGCATTATTAGACTACCTTAAATTCTTTGAGCTGTAGAAATATTGTGCTTTGTTGTGCTGGAAGTGTGAACAGTGTTTCTTTTTTGATTATCCAAACTGGTAGGCTGCAATTTGGATTACTAGACAGTAATACTTTGCAGACTCTTTAATTCATACACTTACACAAATGGATAAATATAAATTCATCTTACAGTTGTGGAAACAGATGCAATAAAGGACATGAGTTATTGAATTGTATAAGGTCACAGAGCAGGTCAATTGCAGACAAAAAGCAGCTTTCCTAACTGTGTCATCTCTTGGGTTTGGATTATTCTATGCATAAATTTCATCTCTTGGACCAACATGGTAGAAAATGTACCTTTTCATGAAAAAGATTACCTCATTTTTGTCCTTACTAAAAAAAACCAGTTTCTAAAAAAAATAATTTCTTGTTGTCATTTTCTTACATTTTCTCTGAACATAATATTGTTTATTGTGTGTTAATTTAATTTGCTAACTAGGCATTATAATGAATTGTTATAACAAATACTAACTTTACTGTACAATTTCTAACACATCAGGGAACTGTAAGTTTAATAGGCAGTATTTGAATCTCAGCTCTTAAGAGTGAATGTAATCTAAAATAGTTGTATTAAAAAGTTAAGTTCCCCTGTATCAGCTTTTAAATAGGCCTTATACTGAAGTTTTCACATGTAACTTTGTTACACAGGAAGGTGTTTGTGGGGCCTTTAGAAAATGAGAAAGAAACAGCATAGAGATGGAGAAAAAGGGGAAGAGTTATTTGAATTGGGTGGAATGATGAGAAAGGCAAGCCCAAAAGTTTTGGCCCCACCTGAACTTTCCCAGCCTAATTCAAGCCTAACTACTTCATCTCCGAAGACTTCCTTATTATTAATTCGATCTAAATATTGCATTTCTTTGCGACAGACAAAAAACACACACACAGGCTGTTGGAGAGAAAAAGTTAACAACTAGCAGCTAGCAACCACTTTATTATTAGAAGGCTTGTCTTTACAGTTTTTCTTATCTGTCCATGTGCACACATGCCACCCTCTATTGGCCAGGCACTCCTGTCTGCGAGCCTTAGATCATCTTCTGATAGGTAGTTCACATCTCTCCTCATGCTGGTGAGTCTCAAAACACATCTTGCTATCCACACTTGCTTTTCTCAGTTGTTTTTCTCCTTTCTTCTACTTTCCCATGCCTGGTACAAGGCCAGAGCCATTCTCTCTTCTGCTTTCCCATGCTCACAACTGCATCCTCTCAAGGCCAAAACTGTCTTCAACCCAGTAATCTTCCACATTTATTTCTCCATCTTTCCTAGTTGCCTTCAGATTTTATTCATACATTTCAAACATGAGTAGAGTATATATACATTTTCAGGTATACAGATTTGCCTTAATAGCTTGGAAAAAATTAATCTCTTTAAGAACTATATTGCTACTCATATGTATCCTATTTGATGCTGAAGTCTGTATCCCTAGCCTTAAGTGTTGAGTTTGAGGGTTTTGGGGTTTTGGCAGGTTTGTTTTTTGTTTTAGAATGGAAAATACCTATGAAGAACTGTATTAGCTTTTGAATTAGTTTTCTTCATAACAGTACATTAGGAAAATTGTCCTCCTTATTTTAAAAGGATGAGAAAAGAGAAAGAGTACCACCTGTGGCTTCACTACAACAGATTCCATCACTTTCCATGGTTTCATTATGTGTTATGACTTTTTTTCAGATGCATATGTTTAACTCTGGCTTGAGTTCAATTGTATCTGTATTAAGTTACTGAGCATGTGGTCCCAGATTCAGTCATCTAAGGAACTCCCTGTACAGTCAGAAGGAAACAGTCCCTTCCCAAGATGATTCAGACCTTTATGAAATAAGTGGTATTTACCTTTCTGCATGGGCTATACCAAGAACTTAAAGGAACCTAATCTGTGCCTAGAGAAGACAAAATCCACTCAAGTAGATCTTCTAGGCAACCCTGTTATGGAAAACCCTCCATTTGAGAAAAAGTGTCTTTCAGTGATGAGATAGATGTGCTGATGAGAAGACAAAGCACTCTGTGCCATGTTGTTTGGGAAACCATGGGGCTCATCTCTCCACCTCTGTAAAGAATAAGAAATAATGGTAACTATTTACAACTGGAAATACGTGCTTGCTTAAAAACCATGAGTTCTTGCTGAAAAGCTATACCTTCTCACTGCTTCCAGCACATATTTGAACTGAACTTGCTCAGTGTTTGGATGTGTGACAGGGGGAGTTGGATGCAATCCCTACATTAGCTTGCTGATACTGTATGATTATGAGAATGGTTTTGCAAACTTCATTTAGAAAAATATGCTCCCCTGTTTTTGCATGCAGTCTTAAATGACTGCAGAATTTAATTATTTTAAGTTCAGAAGGCAAGCTTTTCTTATTGAGTAAAATGCTGCTCTGATCTGAGTGACCATTGTGAAGTCCTGCATATGTTCTTTATCCTGCTCTTGTATTTCAGTCTAATAAAAAGATAAAAATACCACCCTAGAAGACTAATACCAGAAAATAACCTACACTTGACCTTAACCTAAGTCAAGTACTTCAAAATTAAGCCCCCAGTTTTAATGATGCTTATTCTTCCAGGATCCTCCTATCATACAGCCTTTAATCATATCCTAACAATACAATCTTTAATTATATTGGATATATAATTCTTAATTATGCTTGCCAGGAATGCCTGACATAGGGAGACTGTGGTACAGGAAAGACATAGAACTAAGCACAGAATGACATTTTTCCAGTGGTCTATTAGCAGGGGAAAAAAAACAAACAAACAAACTGGAAGACTTAGCTGTTTAATAAAGCAGATGAATGTATGAATAGAGGTGAAATAGTGGCTAAAGCAGTTGAATTTACACAAAATAACAGAATTTCATTGCCTACCACATGCTGACCTGTTGAAGGGCTTAAGTCAAAGTCACTCTTTAGTGAGCTTGCAGACTGCTGCTTACTTTGTGTTTTTTATTCTAGACACTCATCTTTAAGCACCAGGCTCAGGCATCATTTTCAGAGCTCAGGCTCTGATTTGCTTAAAGATTTGTTGGTTCCTCTTTGGATCTAGCCTCCTAGCTTGCCCTGAGTTACACAGAATTCTGGTATTCACCTTTTTTTTTTCCCCAAATATAACTTTTTGGCTCTTTGTAGCTTTGCCTTATTTAAAGAGACTGGCTAGTGATTAATGACTTAAACATTCAACCACCTGCAGTGACTGCTCAGGTGCTGTCAGCGACTGGACTATTGGTGCTCATGACTCAGTCAGAGTGTGCTTTGCTGACAATGTGCAGAGTGGCAACCCAGGCCAGGGGCTGAAGGTCTGCACACCGACATCTCAGGGTACAAGCTGAGTGTTAAACAAGATAAGGAAAGAGGCAAAGGCTGAAAGGTGGGGTAGTGTTTCTTTTTCCTTACACAGATGACTCAGCTCTGGCAACTCCCCACAAACTTCACACCTAGCAGAAGGTTTCAATCTCTCCTTGATGAGCTATAATGGGCTGTAATGGACTCAGCTGCAAGAACAGAAGAGACAGCTGCAACATCTTAGAAGATGTCAAAGATTCCTGAAGTATCCTGTAACTCACAGTATTACATCACCCAGTATAAAACGCCCCACCTCAAGGGGAGGTACCAGAGGTGTTCCCACCAAAACATGAGTGTATAGAACTGCATTTCAGGGCTTCCTTCACCAGCTGGGGTTTCCACCACCATCTTGATGGATCCAGGCTGTGATCACCCCTTTGACCAATGAACACTGATATTGCAACAACCAAGTGTCATCACTGGATCCAATGAGCGTCTTGTCCCAGCGTGGCAGCCTTGTTCCAATGTCATGCTAGTGTCTTCCAGTATCAAATCCCAGCTGTCTTCCATTTCCTGTCACCACAGACTCTGCAAATATTCCTGCCAGGTTTTTTTTGGGGGGAGGGGTGAACCAGATGGATGGGCAGCCACCTTGTCTCTGCTCTCTGACCACTTGGCTTTTCTGGGTGGAGACCAGCCACCACCTTGGTTTGGTCCTGTGGGTGGAGCTTGGGAAGTTTCTCCTCATCGATTGGTTTAACCCACTATTTTCAGTATTGGTGTCAGCCTTCTTCTTGGTAAAGAGTTATTTTTTCACTTACATCCTGGTGTATTTGGTTTCTTTCTTTTTGGAAAAAACAGGAGTATTGAATCCAAGGGAGGAGACTTCCATCTGAAATTTACACCCCTCTAAATCACCTCAAACAGAAAAGTGGCTTGGTTTCAGTTTTTCCCTGTGCTAATGCTAATGATAATATTAGCCCTTATAGTAAAATTTTTGTGTTGACACTTATGCAGAAAGTGTTGAACAAAACAGAAAGAATAATAATTTCATACCATGTACAATGACTAAGACATAGGGCCATACATGAATAATGAAAATGAAAATGTCATCCCTGTCTTGTGAATTAGAACTCTGCCATGAGAAAATAGACACCTCACAGATTATCCACAAGCGACCATGAAGTGAACGAGTTTAAAATCTCTGCTGACAGAAGGAAAAGTGCCAGCAAACCCACAACTCAACATGAAGAGAGCAGACTTCAGGCTGCTCAGGGAATTGGTAAGTAAGGTCCCTTGGGAAAATGTTTTTGTAGATGCTGGGGTCAGTCAGTGCTGGTCACTTCTCAAACATCACCTCCTAAGGGCACAGGAGCAGGCAGTTCCCAAATGCTGGAAGTCAAGCAGGTGAGGAAGAAGGACAGCTTGGCTGAGTGGGAATCTTCTCTTGGAAATAAGGCAAAAAAGGAACGTGTATGCTCAGTGGAAGCAAGATCAAGTGACATGGGAAGAATTCAGAGATGCTGCTGGCCACTGTAGGGAGAAAATGTGTGCAGGTGAAGCTCAGCTGGAGTTGAAGCTGGACAGAAATGTGGGGGACAATAAAAAGAATCTTTTCAAATATGTTAATGGCAACAGGCAGTATACAAATATCAGTTCATTACAGAATGGGGATGGTCCCCTCACAAACAAGGGCAGAGACAAGGCAGAGGTGTTTAATGCTTTTTTGCCCCTGTCTTCAATATGGATGATGGCCAAGGGGGTCTCAGTGCCCTGAGCTGGAGGACCATGACAGAGAGAATGATCAACTACAAGTAAAACCTGAAATTGTGCAGGATCTGCTGCTCCAGCTGCATCCCTGCAAATCTGTGGGGCCTGATGAGATTCATCCAAGAATCCTTGTAGAGGATGTCATCAAAAAAACCTTCCTGTTGATTTTTGAGTGGTCTTGGGAATGCAGATGTCCCAGCTGACTAGAAGCTTGTGAACATTGTCCTAGTTTTCTGGAGAAGATTATTCTGGCAAGTATTGAGAAACACATGAAAGACAATGCTCTCACTGCTCACAGCCAGCATGGCTCCATGAGAGGAAAGTCCTGCTGATCCAACCTGATTTCCTTCTATGACAAGGTAACCCACCTAGTTGATCAAGGGAAGCCAGTTGAAGTAATTGTTTTGGATTTCAGTAAAACTTTAATTCCTGTCTCTCACAGGGTCCTTCTGGGCAAAATGTCCAGCACACAGCTGGATAAACACATCATGGGGTGAGTGAGCAATTAGCTCACAGTTTGAGCACAAAGGGTAATAGTGAATGGAGTGACATCAGACTGGTGACCTCTCACTAGTGGGGATCCACAGGGCTTCATCTTGGGCCCTCTGCTCTTAAATGTCTTCATAAATTACTTGGATGCAGGACTGGAAGGGATGCTAAGCAAGTTTCCAGATGACACAAAACTGGAAGGAGCTGTTGACTGCCTTGAAGGCAGAGAGGCCCTGCAGAGAGACCTCAACAAATTAGAGGATTGGGCAATCACCAACCATATGAAGTTTAACAAGAGAAAGTACCAGATTCTGCACCTAGGATGGGACAATCCCAAGTGTATGGACAAACCAGGGAAAGAGATGCTGGAAAAAAGGGCCATGGAAAGGGACCTGGGGGTCCTGGTCCATGGCAAGCTGAATGTGAGTCAGCAGTGCCCTGGCAGCCAGGAGGGACAATTGTGTCCTGGGGGGCATCAGGCAAAGCATTGCCAGCTGGTTGAGGGAGGGGATTGTCCCGCTCTTCTCTGCACTGGGGCAGCCTCATCTTGAATATTGGTTTTGGCACTGCACTGTATGAAAGATGTTAAACTATTAGAGAGTGTCCAAAGGAGGGCAATGAAGATGGTGAAGAGCCTTGAGGGGAAGCCGTGTGAGGAGCAGCTGAGGGCACTTGGTCTGTTCAGCCTGGAGAAGAGGAGACTGAGGGGAGACCTCATTGCAGTCACAACTTCCTTGTGAGGGGAAGAGGAGGGGCAGGCACTGATCACTCTGTGGTGACCAGTGATAGAACCTAAGGTGATGGCCTGAAGTTGTGTCAGGGGAGGTTTAGGTGGGATATTGGAAAAACTTTCTTCATCCAGAGGGTGGTTGGGCACTGCAACAGTCTCCCCAGAGAAGTGGTCACAGCACAAAGTCTGATAGAGTTCAAGAAGCGTTTGGACAGTGCTCTCAGGCACATGGTGTGACTCTTGGGGATGGTCCTGTGCAGGGTTGGACTTGAGAATCCTTGTAGGTCCTTTCCAACTCAGCATATATGGTGATTCTGTGTAAAAAGCTAAGATATCTAAAGCAACTACAAATTTGCTATTAATTAATTTTGGCATGCATAGTTAGCGACATAAAAACACTTTTAAAGTGACTTGTTAGGTTATGTTAACTATGAGGAGTGATATATATTTTAAAATATTATTCAAGTGACTTTCAAAATCAATTTGTCTTCTAAGAAAGTTAGGCTTATGTGACTGTCCTGTCAGTTTTCCCTGTCTCTTCCCTGAATTCTTGACCAACATCAGTCAAATTCAGCAGAGGATTCTCAAATGCATTACATTTTCACAGATCTTGTGCCAATATGAAAACAAACTGAGGAGTTCCAAATGCAAGAAAGTCTGCAGTGTAGCAGCAACAAGTCAGCAGAAGGTCAAGGTGCTGTAGGTCTTCTGTTTTTATAAAGGTGTATTTTGTGCAGCTACTTGTTGTCCTGCTAAGCACCATACAAACAGGTATGGATATACAGGGAGGCTCAGGGGTCTTCTGGTAATCCCATGGCACCAGCCAAGGTACCAAGGTACTCTCATGCAATGTCTTCTGCTTGGTGTCACACACCAGGGCAGTCCTTTCCTCTGCCTCATACTGCTTATGACACATTTGTGGAGGCTTAAAAGTGCCTTCTGAGAGATGTATTCCTTGAGCATGGTCTCTGCAGGTTTTTTAATTGGGGGGTGTGTGTGGAGAGGGTACAGTAGGGTGCTATTTTTCTGTCAGGCAAAAGCACTCTCTTAAATTTCAGTAGGTCCTATAGAAGCTTGATTCAGTATCCACTTTGGCAGTCTTATTTGGACATGAGCATTTTGGCTCAGATGGGAAGGCCAGATCAAGTATTTAATCTTTACAAATTGCATTTCTAGACTAATGATAATAATGGTATTTACAGTGCATTCACAATGACCCTCGAAGACATGTACAATTTGTGCAACAGGAAGAAATGTCATTCACCTGCACCAGCCTCACATCTGTAGTTGTCCAGAACATGAGGCTTATATTCAGTCTTCAGAAATGGCTTTCACTGGCCATCACTCAGGGCTTAAGCTTATGTTAACCTTGAAGTGTTGGAAACTGCAAACAAATCTATATTGAACGGGAAACAGACTATGCACTTGGAGTTATTAGGTCTGCCTACTTATGTCGAATTATCAGGAATACCAATTTTATTTAAAGTAGTGTAGAAAGCAGGTGATAGTACTAGAAAGTGATAGTTCTGAATTTATCATTGAGTTAATAAATAAGGCCCCCACAAGACTGATAGCAGGAAACAAAAAAATCACAGCTTCCTTCACCAAAACTGCAAGTGATGGATATATAATAAAGGACTGAGGTAAAATCAGAATCTTGGTGGGGAAAAACACAAATGTTTAAATCCAGTTTTGACTGGAGAGATGTAAGAACCACAAAACTCCTTTGGAAAAGAAGATTAGCAAAGTAACACCCTGAGAGAGTCTCAGACTTAATCCATGTGCCATCAGAAACACTGCTCCACTAAAGCTGTAACCCATTAATGATACACTAAACAGCTATACGAAAATGGCACACAACAAGCCAAAGATTGAGAAGTTCCACACTACCTCATTAATTTAGACACACCTGCAGATGTAAATATATATATTTATTTTTTTATACAGAGCGATACATGAGGCAACAGCGGCTTTGAGATTAGTGACTGTGGCTACTATTCAAGACCCGTGGGAGCAGCGGGAGGAGCCACTGGGAGCTGGGGGGCCGTGCCCGCCCCCGGGCCGGGCGGGGTGGCGCTGGTGCCGCGGTGGCCGCCGGCGTGGGGAGCCGGGGATACGCTGCTCGGGGAGGAAATGGTGCTGTTTGAGAGCTGAAGAAATCCCCCCCCAGCGCGGGCCGAGAGCAGGGAAGTCAGTCACCTGGCGGTGAAGGACAGTAAAACAGGGACCGAGGGGGAAATCTCTGCCTCTCTCCCGTCTCTCTTCTGCAAGAGATCCACCTCCCGTTTTCCTCCCAACTCTTTTAGCATAACCTTCAAAGAAGACCATCCCTTACAGACTTTCTTTATATACAATTTTCTTTTTACTATTACCGAGAGACTAGCTGCAAAACAGTTTTTGAGCCTATGCAGGACTTGGGGGATTTTGTTATCCTGCCAGCGAAATTGTTCATCGCTAATGTCTTGCGCTCACAGGGTGCTAAATTAGCTACCAGAGTAGGCATGACGGAGAAAGGCTTTTATCATAGACTCTTCTCTTCAGCTTGAACACATTTGCTTGAAATTTGCTGCATGATGCTGTCCAGCGAAGCAGGATTTTTTCTAGGGATGCAGCGATTCGCCGGTTTTTGAGCTTATTGCAGAAGAAAAAAAAAATAATCTTTAAACTGAGTGGATTTGGGTATTTTTTTTTTCCTGCGGTCTTCTTTCATTGCCAGAGGACGCGAATCTCTTTCACTAGGGAAGGATCACCTGTCGCTTTAATCCTTAAGGGAGTTATTTAAAAAAAAAAGTGAAATATTTTATTTATTTATTTATATATTTATTTATTTTAACCGGTGGAGGCGTGATCGCGGAGAATGAGACTGAAGGGAGCTGCCAGGGTTTGGAGGACAAGGCTGAGTTTAGGCTGGAAACTGAGAGACTAGATTCCCCCCTCCTCCTTTCCCCCCCCCCTCCGTTTCCCTTTATTTTTTTTTTTTAATTTATTTATTTTTTGGCACAACTTCCCTAGTTTCCACTCCGCTCCGTTCAGTTTCGCTCTATGGACAGATCAGCAAACCTGGACACGGAGGAACTCAAGGTAGGCGACCCGCCGGGCGCCGTCGTTGTGGCAGGGGCTGGATCCCCCCCTGCCCTCTCCGCTGTCTGTCCGCAGGCCCGGGGGGTGCGCGGGGCGGTGCGGGGCGGTGCGGGCGCTCCCGCAGCCCGGGCGGGGGGCGCGGAGCCGGGCGCGGCCGCCCCGCGGCGGGGAGAAGCGCTGGAGGGTGGCTGCCGGAGCCGAACGCGGCTTCCCCTCCGCCTGCAGGGCCCCCAGTATAGTCACGATAGTGTTAGTAATAGTGATGATGGTGGTGGTGATGGTACTGCCCGTGTGCTCTCGGCGCTGCACGAGCACTGGGGGCAGCGGCGAGGAGGCGGCAGCGGACCTGCGGCTTTCCCGGCAGAAGTTGGCTCCGAAGCCATTCTCCCTGGGCATCTCTTCTCCTACCTCTCTTTCTCCTCCCCTCGCCGCCGGGAGCGAGGGGGAAACCCTTCCCTCCCCTCACCCCCCCCGCCGCCGGCGCAGCGCCCGGCTCCCCCAGCCGAGCGGAGCCGATGCAGTGCGGCCGGATGCTGCAGAGGAGGCCCTGGATGCGGGACCGATGGAACAATCAAACTTTGCATTAGGACGGTGCGAGCTGTGAGGATTCTACTCCCCCCGACTCCCGGCCCAGTTCTGGCTCCCTCCCCGCTGAAGGAGCATGCCTGGGAGCGCTGAGCATGCTCCTTTGCGGAGATGGAAAGCCTGCCCACACTTGATGCCAGACCCCCCTCGGTCCTGAGCGAAATTTGGCTCAAATCATAATAATATAAATCTTTCTATCCATCTACACGCGGTAGAGAGGGTGGCTGGGTCAGGGGAGGGAGCGGGCGCACGGGCCCCCTCGGGACTGATTGCGGGGCGCAGGAGCTGGAGGGGCGGGACACACGCACCTCGCCCCTCTGAAGGAGCGATGGGAGAGGAAGGCGAAGGCAGCCTTCCCCGCCGTATGCACGCTGTCCTCGGGACACCCCCTCTGGGCGCCAGGGCTCTCCTCTGGGAAGGTAAACTGCTGAGCGCTGAAGTGATGGTGAGGGCTCCTTTCCTCCTACAAACCAGATCTGAAAGTACTTCAGCATACTTGTCTGTAAGACATCAGTGATAAATAGATTAAACCCCCAGTGTTGTTCGGAACGGCTGTAAATCCCCCCAGGGAAAACACTCCGGGACTGTAACGCTGTTTGAGGTGACGGAAGCGCAGGACGGGAAAGGCGATAAAACAATTGGTGTGCTTGAGAGCCGCTGATCCCCACCGCGCTCCCACGGCTGTCACGCCGCAAACGCTGCCGGGGAGCCCTTCTCCCTCCTGCCTCAGCCTTCCCAGGATTCACAGGAGGCAGCTGGTGAGGGAAAGGCAGGAGCAGAGTCTTCCGATTTTGGGGGGGAGGACGCGAAGTTTTGTACAGAATTTGTAGAGAATTATTTTTAAAGGGTCTTTAAAGAAAATATGTTTATGCTACATACTTAGCGTGAATTGTCCGTGAAGTCTGAGGCACGTCGCGCTGTGAGCCGGGCATCCAGCCCGGGCTGGGGCAGAGCAAGGGGCTTCCAATAAATTCCGTAATCATCTGCGTTGCCATTAGACTCATGTTGCAGCGTGTAGAGGCTGAGCGACCTTGAGCAAAGCAGCAGAGCTGAGAAGTAAGCATCGACACTTTCATCGTCCCCCCCCCTTTCTTTCATAAGGATAAGATGAGGTTCCAAAGGAGGCATTTCTGCAGATGATGCTGTTAGGATCTGGGCAGCTCTCTGGGACCAGCCACTTTGGCACGATGCTTTTCCTGCCTTTCCCCGGTGTTTTATTGATGTGTGGCTGCTGGGAGAGCTCTTGGGCGCCGGCGGGACGCCGCCCGGCACGGCAGCAGGAGCGGGATGCGGAGCGGCGGCGGGACGCGGCCCCGCCGGCCGGCAGGGGGTGGTGCGGGCCCGGCCGCACCGGGAGCGGCTCCCGCGCCGGCAGCGCCGCGTGTGCCAAACCGCGGGGTGAGCCAGCAGCGCGCCTCCCACCAGAAATGTGGGGATTCCTCACCAGGGCGAACAGTCCACTCTCTACAGGGCGGAGGACACAGCTTTTGGGCGTCTAGGAGGTTCCCAGCTGGTGACCTTGCTGTAGTTGGGCACAGTGAAGAGCATCTCCCATCTCCCCCAAGTCGTGAAAGCTTTCATAAATTTCTGGGTAGTCTCAGGGGAGCTGAAGTCATTTCAGTGCCCCACTCCCTTTTCCTCTGGGCCGATACAGTTCCTTGCCAGACCAGAGACAGAGTCAGGGCATACAGATAGCGGGCAGCAGTAGGTCCTGAGGTGTCCGGTGGACTGTCTCCTGCATCATACTGCACGGAGGGCTCATGGCAGGAATGTCAAATGTAGTAACAGAGTGTCATAGCAGAGCTTGCCAAGAATTTCGGAAACAGGCTGGACATTGTCATCCGTGATACTGGGTTTCCTCCATATGAAAAACGTATGCCAGGAAGCAATAAAAAATATAGGGACAACTTCCCTACTAATACAAGTCAAATGTGGTGTCTCTAATGATAATATGTATATGATGACACTGTAAATATGTGATATATAAACCTGTACATCTCAGATCAGGCATGAAATACAAATATGAAATCTGTGTGTTATTTATTACACTGATTGTCATGAATTCTGAATTATGTATATTGATGTATAATGAATAGACATTTTGAAAGGTGATTTTGTGAAAAACGGAACAAGTATCATGTGTGCAACACTTGCTGATGGGGTTAGGTGTGCTTCCCCTTACTAGTCTATGCACGAAACCCTGACGAAAGATCAGTACTGAAAACAGAGACTACTCTTCCAGAGGTTTTGAGCTGTTCTGATTTTCCTTTGATCTGTCTCCTGTCTCAGATGCGTAGAAGAACTTTCCGATGGCTTTTTAACTCACAAGGCTGTGGAGTTTTTATTTTAAAGGAGTAGTGCTGAAAACAAATACTTCCGTTGCAGTTGCACTGTAGTCTTCGGTTTAGTGTTGTGGAGGACTTTAAGTTATCTCAGGTATATGTGAGAGTCTAATACCTACATTTTGAACATACATGCAGTTGTATGGTTATGTGAGTATTATGCATTTTACAGGGCTTTTCAGTTTGCATATATGTATAAAATATGATGAATTATGTTGCATTTGGTGTATTCAAAACTTATGTTGAGTCATGTAATTGCTTGAAATTGATTTGCAAACAAGTTGATAGGCATTTGTGTTTGCTGGACTCTGTTGACTTGTGATTTTCATTGACAGAGATTTTGTCCTTCACATTTGCTGTCATTTGATACACAATTCCTCTAACGTATATCATGACCATTTCTCGTATGTTTAGAAACCACAGTTTGTATACAGCCTTAGTGGGAGATAGTATTCCTTGTTGTCTGTAAAACACACTGATATTTTCCTGGAGGAAAGTTGGTTTGTAATTGAATGTGTCATAACAGTGAGATAATTAATATGATGGAATAAGAAACATCCTGGAAACATTTATTGCTTGAAGACATTGGTTCGGTGAGATTTTTTTGTTACAATCCCAAGGTGTTTTTTAATAGTGTGTTTAAGTGTCTTGAAATTGCCACTTTGATATGCAAAAAACATTAAACACTTCTGTATCATCTTGTAAATATTAGTTGAATTTCTTTATTCAGTTCATGAGAGAATATTTATAGTCTAATTATAGTTTTACATTTCCTGGTGATATAAAACTACTCACATAACATCCACATGAAACTGGTCACAGATGAGGTTTTTGCGATAATAGTCTTCCAATGTGATTTAAATATTTTTGAAATATTTGATAAAGAAATTCAAACAAGGAAACCACAAGAGTTCAAACAAGGGGTTGATTCACTAGTTTGGTGGCCTTGAACATGTAAATCACTGCCCTATTTAAATTAACAGGAGAACTAATACCCTGAGGAATTCTGTAATTTTAAGATTTATTTATTTTTTAAAAGAAGGAGCCAGGAAAATTCACGTGAATGGTGTAGTGTGGAAGGACTTTTGATGAGACTAGGTAGGTGGCTATATTTCTAAGTCAGTCATTCCATAATGGAACCTATGCTACTCTACAACACTCAACATGCTCTTAGAAAAGCCTACTTCAATTATTCAATTATTGCAACATGGACAATTTAGTGTCGACATTAATGGATTAGTCTTTTTAATTCAAAACCTGTTCTCTCCTATCTGTTACCTATGTTCATGGTTTACTAGGGCCCTATCAGCAATGCTCAATAAAGGCAGTTAACCTTTGCATCCACAGTCATAGAATTCAGCCTTTAAACCATTTTTCATGAAAGGTCAAACTGAAATAGTTTTAAAGTAATATACATACAAGTTCCTTTTTTCTGTGTTTCTGTTGTGGGCTTTCCATCTCCCAATATGTGTAAAGACTAGACATAGTCCAGGAGGCTGGAGAAAATTCTATGCATAAAATATAGTTGTTCAGCAGACATAGAAAAAAGGTCAAGACAATGGCAGTGCTCTCACTGTACACTTTAGAAATCATTCATGTAGTATCACTGAGGAGAATCAGTATAACCTGTGGCTGAGCTTTTTGTCATTGTACATTACAGCTTAGCTAAGCTCAACACTCTTAAATCGAAAATACATCAAAATCTGAAGGCTTGGTTAAAGGGAGAAAACCAGTTTATCTTCCTGTCCTTCCTGAATTTTGGGATAAATATCGTTGTTTTCCTCTGCCAGTGTATTCTACTCTTAAAAAGATATAAACAAATAGATGTAAGAGATTTGCATAAAGGTCAGCAACACATGTTTTTTTCTTCCTGAAATGGAAGAGGTTGAGTGTGTGATGCTACTGAAAGCTGGGTTGTTTCTGTAAGTCTGAATGCAGGATTTGGAGACAACATATAACTCATGCTAGAGCGTTTCAAAAGTAAATCACTCTAATGTGAAAACATATTTGTGAGTCCCAGTCATGCTTTCTTATTATGTCCCTTAACCTTTTGGAGGCTGATACGGCTTTCCCAGCTTCCCGATTAAGCCAGGAGTAAGATTGCTGGTAAAGTATTATGGCAAAAATGTCACAAGGGACTTTTCCTCTGAAATCATTTCACCATATGGCATTTTACATACATTTTGTAAATCCATGTCCCATGTTGTTGTTTCTATGTCCTCTAAAGATCCAACATTCCAAAGGATAAAGATAAGGATTCAAATAATAATAATATTAATAATAATGGCACACTGAGTTACAAACAGACACTTTTCTCACTTTGACATGGAAGTTCCCCATAGGGAAGATACTGTCATTTTCTTCTCTCCTTCAAAAGATACCTGGAGAACATGAGTTAGAAATTGTACTGTTGCCTTTATTTTGAAATACTTTGTACATTTAAAGAGCTTACAGAAACCTACTTAACGCCGTGTTGTACTTTTGAATGCAGCCATGTATAATGCATTGTAAAGCCAGAACTACTTAACAGTCCAAGAATGAAGACACATTTATGTGCTAAGACATCTGATCCTCTGCTAATTCTAAGATACTACACGTTAACTCTTTGATCCACAACAAAACACTTTGTGAAGAAAGATGTTATGAGGTTGCTATCCACAAGCACTGGGTTTCGTTCCTTGTCACAGAAAGGAATGACTGTTGGCTAAGTCACAACAGTGAGAGACACAAAATGTGAGGCTTTATTCCCAGAATTATTACTTCAGCTAATCACACAAGACCAGATTTACAGAGGTACTGAGTAAGTCAAAGCAAGCTTCTGGTGTTCAGCAACTTTAATAAAAAAAGGTGTTCTTTCTGTACCTGCCTTCTTATACCTCTAGATATACACATTAAGAGAATTGATAACACATTAAGGTGGATTGTGTGATATAAACCCTGTGTATTTGCACACTTGAAAACTACTATGTAAGGACAGAGTATCTTTCTGCAATTTAAAATTAGCAATACTTAGTTGAGTCAGTGCAGTTACATCAGCAGAAGCACATCAGTGATATGCCTAAAAATCAGTGTCACAAGCAGTAGAATGCCTCTGGCATAAAACCCTCACCTTTAGCCATATTTTATTTCTCTTTTAGAAATCCTTCTCAATTCATGTGGGCAGCATGGTCTGGAATTTATAGATTCTGCTCCTATAATTCTTGAACAGACTATGTTAGTGAACAGAGGCTGACACTACTGAAAAATCACATCCTTTCCAGTTTGTATTAAAGTAATTATGTACATTTAGTGGTAACATAGAAACTGAAAACAGAATTAATTTTAATTTGTGTTTTCTAAATGCATTGTTCTTTGTACCATGATCATGGTGGAAAGTGCAGATTGTTGGATCAGATCCACATGGACATTTTTGTTATTTTCACTCTTCAAGATCAGTGTTGATGATACTTCTACTTCTCAGTAATGTAGATCTTCTACTCAAAATTGTTCCATAAGCTTATTTTTAGCTGGATTCAGAAAGGGGGAAAACTTTGTAACTTCATCTTGAATACTAGCAATACAGTTGCTAAGGTATGTTGGGACCTGTAATTGAGAAAAAATGCCATAAACCACTGAAATTACAGGTAGCATTCTTTCCAAATCAAGTTAATCAGTAATAATATATGATATTATTTCTAGTTAAAGCTAGTCCACATGCACAGACCACTTGATAAACAGTTCTGCCCTTTAACTAGTTGAAGACAAGTAACTAAACTGTGTTACAGGAAGGTTTCACATTTGCTTAACTTAGGCTTGCATTTAACAAATTGCCAACATACATGAAACAATCAAAACTAAAAAATTAAGTCATTAGAGCCTTTGCTGCTTTATAAGCTGGTATGTTTCTGCACATAGATCAACAGAGATGGCAAAAGTTGGAAGGCAATCTAAAATTTCATGAGTTACTTATAATAAAGGGGAAGAGAGCTAGTTGAATCAAGCCTCAGAATCTGGGCTTCAGATTTAAAGCCTTTTATATCACCTCCAATTTAAAGCCTTATATTGGAAAGGGTGTTGAATCTGAACTCGGAAGGGTGCCTAGCTGTCACACATCGAGCTTGCCTGCTGTGCGCTGGGAAGGATCAGGGCTGGCTCCACTCTGCCTTTCCAGAGGCTTAGGCAAAAACATGGTTTGTTTGCAAGTACTGGAAGTAGTCAAGACGTTAACAGGCTCACTATGAGAGCTCCAAGTCCTGTGTTTTCCAGGAACATTCATTATTTCCCTTAGGAACTGCTACAAGGAAGTTGCCTACAGTGCAACAGGGGCTCTATCCTGGAAAGGAATCCACCAAGATCCCACTTCACCCACCAGGCACCAAGCATTTGCAAATGCTGTCTTCCCTAGTAATGCTGCTTAGGCACGTCACAAAAATGACTAACACATTTGCTTGCCTATTTCCCATCTGGTCTGAGAG
Organism: Dendrocincla tyrannina; assembly: GCA_035047865.1. Lineage (NCBI taxonomy): Eukaryota > Metazoa > Chordata > Aves > Passeriformes > Dendrocolaptidae > Dendrocincla > Dendrocincla tyrannina. The sequence continues at coordinate 44,818,909 of JAWWMP010000132.1, forward strand.
GGGTATTTTAGGATTTATCCTGCTTAGGGGCATTGATATTCATCCACCAGATATATTAAATTCTCCTGAGGGCACTCTGGGATGATTTCTTTGCAAACATGAGTTCAACACATAGTAGTGACCCCAATGGTTTTCACTTGATAGAATGGCCAAATGAGGTAAAAACTGCCTGGGTCTTCCCTTTAATATGATTTTTTTTTACTCTTATCTTAAACTACATATATTTAAACAATTAAATGAGGCTGTAGCACAATTGGGGGGGGTGTTTCTATTTTGAAGAAAAGGTTGAGCCAATTTTCTGTATTCAAAATGATTTCTTTCTATGATGGTCATCATAGTCCAGTAGAACATTTAAGAATGTGAATTGCAGTCAGTAGAGAAACTTATGTCAAAGTTGTAAGGCTTTTTGTAAGGAAACATGTTAGATTTCAGTCTTTTTTTAATCTTTTTTTTTTTCCTTCTTATTTTTTTCTTTTCTTGGTAATTTGTCTTGGATAATTCAGGAGTCCCCCTTCTGAGCAGGCTGGCTGTTGTAAATCCCATTCACCATGTAATATATGTGTGAGGAAGGAAGTTGAATGATCTATGCCTCAATAAGGCAGAGAGGATTTGAGAATGCATTACAAAGAGACTGTAATTTTTTCAAGAAGACTACTTAGCCTTAAAGCTGAAACTCATAGTTTGAATAGTTTCAATAGTTTGAAAATTAGCTCTGAAGAAGTACAAACTAGGAGACATTCACTATAAAAATCCACTCCTCCAAAACAACACAAAATCATAAACCTCTCAGAAGTTTAGAAGAGTTCAGGCAAAAAAAGAAAAAGATGAAAATTGTGACCAAGATCCATCTGTGTTTTGTTTTGCTTGAGTCATCAACAACAGATGGTAAATACTCTGTAGAAAGCACTCAACTGAGTTACTCCAGTTTGTGGGGTACCTGAGACATCTACCCTTAGTTTTAACCTTATACACTTTGTTGGAACCTCAGTTCCCTCTGAAGGGACCAGCACACAGGCTTGTGTGTAATTATTTGTTTAGATACTGTACCTGATTTGTAAATACTGGTAATAATTACCTTCCCTTTTATTTCTTCACAATAAAACAATAGTATTTAGTCCTAACACAAGACTGCTGTGTCAAACTTTACAGTTGGTTGCAAAAATAGCTAGCAACAAGCTGATATTGACTGTCACTTGAGTTGACATCTACTATTTCAGATAGACATCAACTTAGAAATATTCTATGTGCCATTTCCAAATGACTTCCGCAGTTGAGCAGACATGAGATGAATGCAAGACCTGTCTGTCGTACAGACTCATGTTCCCACTTAATCTTGATGCAGAGAAAATTATTCTTCCATTTCATCAATGTTTTATTAGATTTTCCTGAAAAAGCTGGCAGAAGCGTATCATTCTTCAGAGACTAACAAGTTAGTTAGTATGTGCTGTTTCCCCAGTACTGGTATTGACATTGTCATTTCTGTAGGTATATCTTGTTTTCAAGGGAGTGAGTTACTATTTATAGAATTGATCTCGTACCTTCCTTCGTTTCAACCCCAGCTCATTATGAGGTGCAAGAGAGTATGTGATTGGAAAATGATCTATTTGCCTGGAAGAGACCTCTTCCTAGTTAAGCTCCCTATTTTTTTCAGTATTAATTTAGATGAGGTAGATAATATTCACTGTTCATGTAAATATGTCATCTACTCAGTCTAGCGAGACCACTTGTGCTACTGCTTAACAAAATTATGCGTATGAGAGTAGTATCTCTGTGTCTCATGATAAAATTTCTATCATACTGCTGACAGGCATAAAACAGAAGGGCACCCTTTGCGGACATGCCATCTGTCCTATTGAACATGGACTTTTGTAAGCCTTGATCAATGAATGAATCTACCTAGTAGGTAGAAAACTGCAGCATGACTGAGCAGAGCAGAGAGGGAGCACTAGGAGAGCTGTGCTGAAGCCTAACACCTGATATGTTAAGAATTATAGATTGTAGTGAGTAAAATTCATTTTGGTTTTGGTCCTATGCTGCTGCATCAGACTACAGTGCTGTTATTTTGTAACAGACACGCAAAGCTTGCCAATGCAGTTTTAGAATAGCCAAATGGAATGTAATGATTTAAAGTTGAAAGGGAAGGCTGAGGTGTGCAATAACAATTGACAGCACAGTGATGGTGTGCTGAGCTGGTGGCAAACTGAATCAAAATGGATGTATGCTGTCTGCACTGTTACTGATGCTGATGCCTCGCTGATGTATCTTAATTATTCACAGATTCAGCACTATATTTTGTAATTTTAAAAATATAGGATAACCAAGTATTTTGTGCTAAAGTTACCATGCAGTAAGTAAGGTGTCTGCGGCATGTGCAACATTTAATGAATGTAAGAAAAAAAGAAAAAAAAAAGGTGAAATTTATTTTTTGAGGTGCTAGAAGACTCAAATGACTACTCAGAAAATTTGTAGGAAGCCCATGTCTGTAGACATGTAGGATTGCACAGGTGGTGATGGGACCAGAAAAATCCAAGAACCTATGAAAGCAGATGATGTTGCTATTGTTGGTATGAGTTGGATGGTGTTAAGATAGCTACTGTCTTACTGTCCCAGTGTAATGTTACCACTGAATTGGTATGCCATATGTTTTATAGGTTTTTGATCTAAGTATAGGATCAAAACTTGTGCTCCTGGGCAATGCAAATTTCCCCTAAATCATATGAAAAAAATGAGACCCATTTTACTTAGCTTTCACTGGATATTATTTTAGAGAAAACCTGTCTTCTTCTGTTGAATGGGTGTACTTTTCTGTTTCTTATAATGCCAAATAACTTTTTTTGTTACCTCAGCCTTTAATAAAGAGCTAATGGTACTTCCAGAGACTAGCAATCACAGGTATCAATATTGTTTCAATCTGTGTAGACTCTTACAACTAATAAGATAAATAGACTTACATTTTTCTTATGATGATGCTGTGATTTTTATTTAAAACAGAAGTCTAGTTGAATTGCAATTTCAGTGACTTGTCACATCTTTGTCTATATGCACGGACTCATATTTAATATTATGGATTTCTTTAATAATTGATAAAAGTAGCAAAATATTCTATAGCATTGATATGTACATCATGCATCTTCCTGTGACTTCCCCCAGATAAAGCTAGTAGCATGAAGAAGAAGGGAACAGGAGAGATGATAAGATGCAAGTCTGCTGGAAGAACCAGTAGCACGTGAGCCAAAAGAAGGTGCCTTCCACTGTCTTACCCAAGTCAGTTCAATACAGTTTTGTGCTTGTCTCTCACCCTTACCTGACCTGCCAGCCAGTTCTGCAGTGTGAGTGTGCAATTCTTCCGGCAATGATAAAGTGCTATAAATTTCAAATTTAGGGGACACGAACACTTTCAAACCAAGATCCAAAGTAAAATCCAGCTGACTCAGCAGTAGTGCAGCATTAGTAAGCTCTGTTGGAAGGGCTGGCAGTGGGCAGCTGGTAACTGGAGCATCTTAAGTTGGATCGCCACTCACAAACCAGAACTGTTGTAACAGTGTTAAGTGCCCCATCTGCATATGATAATTCCCAGACATGCTGAGTTGCCACTATTGACATTAACCCAGAATTTGGCCCAAGAATCACAGCATAAGGGCAGGTGTTTGGAATACAATACACAAATTGTCTGCTTGGCAGAGGGTTATGATTGCATGTTTGTTTTTTACTTCCTTTATTATTATTTGTCTAAATGTTTTTCCTTCTAATCTTGTAAATTACAAAAAAAAAAGGAAGAAAAAAATTGAAGGTTTCGCTATGAAAATATTGTTTTCTACATGAAGAAATTAAATTGCAATGACTTGGTTTTCACTAGTTTCAATAGTATTTTGCCCAAGTAACAATAGAAAATTTGGGTTTTATGAAATAATTTATCTGAAACAGATTTAAATGTAACCTTAGAGCACAAAATATGAAACAAGGAAACGGAGTTAGATTTTTAAACCAATCAGTTTTATTCACACAGCAATTACTTCTGCTGTGAACAGGAATAAAGTTTACTGCTGTTGGAAACTTGTAAAAAGCCAATTGTGTTCCTGTAAAATGCCTTGCTAAGGGCAAGTAAACCAGACCACACATTTCAAGAACCAAACATCTCCTTATTTAACTGTCTGTAAGGTTTGTTGTTTTACCTGCTCAGAACTAGTAGCAAGAATGTGAATTGAACAAAGAGAAGGAAATGCTATATTCCTGTGTGGCAGAGAAATCCTGGTTATTGACCTTCTGAACTGCCTTAGCCAGAATTCACAGGATTCAGTTGTTCATCTCATGGGGAGCCAAGAAATGCCTATATCCAAAAGTTGACCTCAGATTAATGTCGATGTCTTTGTGATTGTTATTACATTTCAATAAAACTAATCCTTACATCAGTACAACTAAGTCTTAATGACAGACACAATCCCAGCTTTTTATTTAAAAAAGTATCTTCTGTGAGCTTTCAAGGGAAGAGGAGACAGGAGGAGGAATAATTATTTGTCTCGTCAATTTATTATGTTTTATTCTAAAACCAGTTAAAATAATTAAAAAAAATCTACCTTTAAAATCATACCTTTTCAAAGAGAGGTAAAATTGTAATGCATCCTTCAAATAACAGTCTGTATCAGTATCAGTTTGTTGGGTAGTTTGCTTTTATTGGCAAGTTCTGAAAAACAAAACAAGTGAAAACGTCAAGGCTGTAAATTTTCACAGGCCAGGGTTAAGTATGAAATGGCAGTGCTGTTTTCTGAGATAAATCAGGTACTACTAACAAAATTTCAATACCAAAGGTTAATAATATCATCATCAGAGCTCTTGAAAGAGACCTGACTGCCTAAAGGCAACTTAATTTTAAACACTGGGACATGTCAATCAGTATACACCTAAAAATATGCATTGAGGGATGCAGTTTGCATACATTATAGCTAGTTTTTTCTTTCTAACCTGTGAGATTTCAAATTTTTTCCTTTGCTTATTCAGGAACTTAGGTTCACACACATTTCTTTGTGGGCTGTAGGTCTGCTTGTTGCTGGTCACTGGGTACAGAAAGAGCGTTTCTAGGGGAAGTACAAGACACAGAAAAATAACTTTGTGCTCAGAATTCTGTGCTTCCTGTTCTAGTGTTAAAACATCTCTTTCACAAGACTTTATCTGGAGATAGGGGGATGGCGTTGAGTAGAAAATGTAAATGTCAGCTGAGCCAATGTTCATTGACTGTGGCCTGAGGGGTGGGAAGGTGTGCCCATTTCCCATTTTTACATTTTGCAGTATCAGAACTGATAGCCTGATAGCCACATTTAAAGTGGCTAAGGGCACAGTGGAAAGCAAAATACAGAGATGCCAATAAAGCTTTCTCAGTGCTTTTGGGAGCACTATCCTGTCTCATGACTAAATAGATGTTTCTGACCAAATGGTAACATTTGTGACAAGGCTGTGTGAAGGGAAAAAAATCTACGGAGTTTAACTTTTATTTTTTTTTAATTAAACTGTCTATTATGAGCTCCAAGGGTATTTTTATTTGTGTTTCATGGAACCCAGTGGCAATGGTGCTGGGAGAAACCCACCTTCACTTGATACACTTTGCTACACCTTGTGCGTTGAATATACAAAGGCATGTAGGCTGATAAAGAAGGTATATCTGTTTGTGATCACAGGGTAAATTAAAAAAAAAAAAGTATTATTTCCTAGACATTTAGTTGACTATCAGCCTCAGAAAGAAAATACCTCTGGCCCTTTTATATGATTTATGGGTGATAGTATAATTATCCATTGACTCCTGGAAAGAAGTACAGCAAACCTGATTTTAGATGTGATTTAAAGCATAATGAATACAGGGAATTTCCGGTTTTATCAAGGCTATTGGTCTTGAAACCTTTCTGAACAGTCATTTTTGAAAGGCTGTCACTTACTAGGCCAAATAATTAATACTGCAGCAAAATATCAGTGAAGAAAAATAGTTGCTGACAAAATACAATATCACAGAATCATAGAATCATTGAATAGTTTGTATTGGAAGGAACCTTTACAGATCATCTAGTCCAACCCCTTTGCAAAGAGCAAGGACATCTTCAACTAGATGAGGCTGCTCAGGCCACATGCAACCTGATCTTGAATGTTTCCAGGGGTGGGGCGTCTACCACCTCTCTGGGCAATCCGTTTCAGTGTTTCATCACCCTCATTGTAAAAGTTTTCTTGCTTATCATATATCTAGTCTGAATCTACCCTCTTTTAGTTTACTTCTTGCCCATCTTTCTTATAAGCCTCCTTTAAGTACTGAAAAACCACAATAAAATCTCCCCGGAGCCTTCTCTTCTCCTGGCTGAACAACCCCAGCTGTCTTCTCCTCATCCTCCAGTCCTTTGATCATCTCCATGGCCCTCCTCTGGGCCTGCTCCAACAGGTTGATGTCCTTCTTGTGCTGGGGACCCTAGACGTGATGCAGTACTCCAGGTGGGATCTCACAGGAGCGGAGTAAACAACTTGCTGGCCACACTTCTTCTGATGCAGCCTAGGATATGGTTGGTACTCTGAGCTTCAAGCACACATGGCTAGCTCATAGCCGCAAGGTATGATGTGGATAAGAGGTCTAGGTTCTTCCTCCAGTTTTTTCATCTATGGGATATGTGTACACACACCTGTATCTCTTCCTGAAGAAGCAGTATGGAATAAGCAGACTCATCTGAAGTGACAGTCAGGTGGACCATGCTGCTACTGTGAAAGAGGTCACAGTGAAGAGATGTGCCTCGAAGTCAGTGGCTGCCTTGCCTGCTTTCTGCCAAAGTCCCTCCACCCCTAAGGTTTCTTTGGTACAGAAATTGACATAAAACCTTATATTGCATCATATTTTTAAGGAATTTAAAATTTTCTTCTGGGAAAGACTTTTGTTTCCTCTTTTTCTTCTAAAAGAAGCAAGATCTGCATGAGCCATCTGCTTCATCTGCACAGTTAAAGCGAATAGCATGTTCTGTTTTCCAGATACATAAGTAGGAAAATGCTGTCCTTCAGTAGCTTGCAGCTGATATGGACAAAAAAGACAGAACATGATAAAGATCAAGGTTTTGATTCTGTTATTTTTTTATTCTCCATTGGTTTTTGTTGCCTTACCTCTTCTGAGTTAGCTTTGCAGCCTTTCAGTATTTTCTGAAAAACTTCCCTAAGAAAAAGTCCTTTTTGCTGGCCAGTTTGGTGATACAGTGTACTGTATTAGCTGAACCAAAGCCACCTTTCACTTTGAATTCTGCTTTCCTCTAGATATGATTATTCAATCCTTTTCGAAGTAGTTTGTGTATTTAAAAGTTTATATACATGCATATAGCACCATACGTGTATATAGCTATCATAGGACTGTATTTTTTCATTTTTTCTCATTTTAGTTTTTAAACTTCCTTTTGACAGCAGTGTGCTAAGAAGTGTTCTATTGTAGCATGTCTCTGTTGGTTTGGATCTGATTTCATAAGCACTCATCAGAATGATCTCATTAATTTCAGTAAAATGAGGAAATATTTGCTGATTTTTAGATTAAAAACGACTTAAAAAGATGAATGTATTGTAAATACATTTTTAATAGGAGAAAGACTAAGAGAGGCAGGTGGGAAAAATTTTCCAATGTCATGATTGGTGAGATAGGTACCAGATTTGCTTTTGTTGGCCTTGTTGTCTAGTAGCTTTCTTTGCTATGCACCCTCAGTAATGGCAGCAGAAGGTCAGTCAGCACACAGAACCAGAGCAGTATTCGTGTCTAACTACTGTGACAGTGTGTGTGTGTGTAGTAAGAGGCATTTTGTAGCTGGGAGCGCAACAACAACGACAACAGGCATCAAAATCCAAAGGTCTCAAAAATAACAGGCAAGGAACACCTTAGTTTTTAGTAACAGCTATAGCCAAAACTCACAGTGAGGAGCTTTTAATTGAATCTTTCCTAGGCCAGTATTTTCCTGAAGAAGCAGAGGGCTTGGCTACCCAGCCACCTCCTGCTCGGCAGCAGCGCTGGGAATACAGCAACCCATACTCCGGGGGAGGTGTTGGAGGGCAGTCCTGGCTCTGCTGCAGCTGTCTCTCCCAGCAGAGCAGTGCTGGTGACCCTAGAAATCAGCATTATGAAATCAGCTGGCTCTGCTGGGAGACCCTTCCCTTCTACATTGTAAAACAGCTCTGCTGAAAAGACAGTGAGGTATCAGGCCGTATTAGTTTCCCTTATGACATCTGTAAAGAAATGCAGTCCCTGTGCTGCCTTTCTCTGGCTTGAGTCCACTGAAGCGTTTTCCTTCTCTTGGAGGTGGCTGAGTCTTTCTTAATAAGGTGATAAGGAATTGGGAAATACAGAGGATGTGTTCTCCCTTGCTGCTAGCTTTAGCTCAGAAGACTAAACTTCAGCTCAGCTTCAACTCAGAAAAACAAGCCCAGGCATATATTTTACAGCTCATAAGTAGTTATAGTGGATGGAAGAAAATGTAGGCTAGTCGTAAAAATAAGGGGCAGTGTGGGAAACTACCAGGCCTGTGGATTTCTTGACAGAGCAAAAGGAATGTGACCTTGGCCAGACTGCTCTGTGCTCGTGAAGATAAACAGCTTGCAGAGACTGAGAGACCTTAGGAGCAGCAGAAGACAAGCTTGTACTGAGACAGTAGTTTTGTAACTGTGGCCAATGAGTGATTGTTTATGTGTGTGAGCACCAGTAATGTTAATGCACGTACACTTAGAGAGCACTATAATTGTAGAAACGCCATTAATAAACTGAGCTTTCTAGCTAACTCATATTGAGTCCGTCTCATTGCTCCCCAAGCCCGCCTCCTACAGGGCAGTGTTACAGCTTTTGCAGCCATGTAATCAAAAGTATTCTTTCTCTCTTGCACTGAACCATTTGCAGTCTCTAATGCACCAGAGATTTTATGTTTCTTCCCCCTGTCCTCAATTTCCAGCAACAAGGGCTCTGCTTCAGCAAGTGAATCCACCCATGCTTGTGGTACACATACAGGCTGTGTGTGAGAATTATACCAGTAATTGCTGTTTAGAAGTGCTTTGCATGCAGATGCCACAATAGGACATTGAGAACGTATCACATAGTTATGGGAAACACAATAGGAATCTTTCTGCAAGTGAAATAATTATATTTTAGCCACGTTGGAACCAAACAACCCAGCTAGCTCTAAGTCTTTATTCACGTGTAAAAAGATCATTTATGCATTGTAATACACCCTTGTTCAAATAATTGTGCTGGAATATTCTATGAAAGTTTTTGAACAGCTCTGTAACAGCCATACTGTTGGATGACAGCAGTATCATTAGTAAGTATAAGTATTTCTAACCATGTGCAAATCGTCCTTTATTCCATTGTAATTCATCACACAGTTTTCACTAATATATTGCAAGAGAAATTAGCTGTACTTGAAGTGCTTCCCCAGCCCAATCAGCTCCATGCACAGGTTAGATGGTCCCGTGTTGGTATGGGAGGGAAGTGACACCATATGATGTTTCAAGACCCACAGCTGCAGGAGAGTGCTGGAAGACAGGGTGGTTCAGAGGAGGGCCACAACACAGGAAGATCGCCATTCAAGGTCTGTTTATCTGGTGAGGTGAAGTGCTGGGTAAGGCAACCAGAGGCAGCTCTCAAAGATCTCTTGTGCCCATTTGAAAGATTGTCAATAACATCTTTTAGCAAAGGTTCTTAAAACCTTTAAGCAGGAAAATCCTCACATAAAGAGTAACTGAATAAAAGAGAGAACATATATACTTCTCCAGGAATGGAAATTGATAAAAATATGTCTAATTACTTGTCCTGTCTTTATATGGTATCTCCAAGTATCCTCCTACCATGATCCCTTATTTGTCTTACCTGCTGTTTTTGTGCTCCTAAATAACCAAACAACATTGCTTCTAATGCTTGCACTAGCTCAAGAACCTTGAAACAGGAATATCATCAAAAATACCCCCCAATGAAAGTCTGAATGAGCTTGGCCTGTTTAATTTAACAAACAAACAAACGAGACTTGACTTGATGGAATACAGCATAACTTCAGCATATTAAATGACTTCATTGTAGTGGAGAAGGGCATAATAATAAGTGTTCAGGGCATGTGCATATCCCCATCAGGTACAAAAATATATAAAAAGGAGCATGATTAGCTGCTGGAGTAAACTTGCCAGGAAAGAGATGAATTGTCAGTCCCTTAATGTTTACATGTTGAGACTGAATGCCTTTCAAGATGCTATGCCTAAGGCAATCATAAATTATGCTTTAGTCTAATTTATGTTACCAGCTTAATAAGAGTAAATAAGGTAAATGGGTGAAATAAACCTGTGACATTGAGAATAATCCAATTGTTCCTTAAGACATTAAATATCTGGAAAAATGGAAGGATATCAAAGTCTCTGATTGAAACATTAACAAAATGAAACAATGTTTGCAACTGCCATAAGCACATTTTCAAATGTGCTGCAGAGTTTTTAGTACATATATGCAGAGTTATTAATTATCTTCCTTTCTATTTTGGCCAACTTTTTGTGGAAAAGATATACTGCTTTTCTTAATGTAGTGTAGCCATCCCAAAATAAGCTACATGATGTGCTATAGAATCTTTCATAGGTGCATATGTATAGTGTCCAGATGACATCTATGGCTTGAATTTGGTTGAATCTGTTGTGAGGCTCAACTTCTTTCTGACTTTTTCACAGGAATTCAGTAGTGTAAAGTTTTAAAAAATAGATTTGTAGGATATTCCTTATTCAATAAGGCTTAGCATCTTTTGTTTGGAAAATCAATCCGCCCGTTCTAGAAGCCAATAAGAAGTATTTTTAAATGTTAATAGTATTCTAGGCAGAAATACAGAGCATTATATTTGCTACCTGAAAATATAATATAGGAGTTGTATTATATTCCTTAATTAAAAATAGCATGCAGAGCAGTGATTTTTTTTTTTTTTTAATTAATTTATTATCTGGACCATTGAACTGATCTGAAGGGAATCATCATTCTCAGGGGCACAAGTGAAGAGGCTCCCTTTCTATTTTTACAAAAAAAATAATTTGTTTTTCAGCAAGAGAGACAATAATTTTTTTGCTTGAAAAATAAGGGATTGCTATAACTTGCTACATAATTATTGTTAGACTATAACTAAATAAAGGTTGTATTTCTTGTCTGAAGGAACATTCAGGATTACTTTTGTGACCTTTATGTTCTGTAGTTTATGAGTAATCTTCATAAAGATAAATAAGTAGGAGATTGAAAAGCAAAATAAATACAGTGTATGAATTCTCACAATGTTCAACTGTCAGACTGAAGACAGTTTTCAATCATTTGAAAGAAACTGGAAGGCATAAAACTGAAATTCAGAAGTTGTTGCTCTGTAATTATTTTCTTGTTGCAATAAGCCATCAAGTACAGACTTTTGGCTCATGAGTATTATGAGTTTTTGTCCATTTCACTGACAAGCAGACAAGATGTTACAATTTGGACTGCAGAAGTCTTGTTGTGAAGCTCAGACTGTAGCAGTAGACCCAGGTAGCGTCTGCAGGTCTTCAATTCAGTCCCAAAGTCAAATTGACACAGTCTTCTAAATGGCAGAATACATTGGTCAATACTATAAAGAATAGAATATAGAGTGTATAAAGTCCACTATATACTTTATAACAATTTGTGCTCTCTTTCTGTTGTATTATGTGATTTGATGAGGGGATGTTGGTTGGTTCTTTTCTTATACATCTGCACCTACAAATGCTACTGCTTTTGATCTTCTGAACATTCAGATGCTACCTGTATTCCAATAACACTAAAGGACAGAGGTTTATTTCTTCTAAATTTTATTAGACCTGCTTTACATTTTCCAGGAAAAAAATAAGCCATTTAATTCAATCATGGGTTTTGAATTTTTGTGTCTTTTTCACCAGACATCTTTTAACTAAATCATCTCTATTTCTGCTCTCCAAAACCTGGAAATCCAGAAGGCAAAAATCTCTTTGCATAGTAAATATATGCAGTCTGTTTTTAGTTTCTTAGTAAATTAGTATGGAGTAATATTGGAGATTCAGGAAAAATAGTTTGAAAGCCTAAAGTTTGAACCCTAGAACTGAGCAATGCTGCAGTGACAACTTAGTGATCACCTTTACTGTTTAGATTTCCAGATGCTGAAGTTCCTTTGCTGGAAAATAAAACATCAAGCATGTATATGTTTTCAAATATTTTTTTTTTTTTGAAAAATCACATTATTTGTATTGCAAAAATTTCTGCTCAGTTCATTTTACTTTTTGTTGTGTCATGCGTGATTTTTTTACTGTATGTTACTTCCTCATTGCTCTACACTACAAAAATCAATATAATTTTTATAATATAACCAAATTAATGATGTGTATGTAGCTGAGTTCTAATTTTGATTCTGTCTGAAACCAATTCATATTCCAAATTCTTCCAGGCTAATTGCTTGACTCATGGCAAGGCATTTTTATTCAACAAATGCAGCATAAAATGTAAGGATTAGGTAGACAAAGCTCAAAGGTAAACTCAGCGTTCCACTCTGCTGACAAACCTTGTTTATTTGTCTTAAAATTCTGAGCTGTTACACTTCAGTAATTCTCTTTTACCCCACAGAATATATCTGGAGTATTACACAGCATTTCTGAATTTTCCATCAAACGCAACACAGAAATTACATTGTGCTTTTATTTGCTGAGTGTTGTCTCATGAAGAAGTAATATGATGCAGAGAGAAGATAGCCTGAAGCCCAGAATATGGTTATGGCCTATAAGCGGTTTTTCTCATCATGAATTTGCTAATTTGCGTATTAATTTGCATTCATATATCATCACTTTGCCATTAGGAAACCAGTTACTCCATTCAAACACAATTTTAGGAAGATTATTTCACCATATTTTCTGTTGGCACAAGGTACTTTTTCTTTCTTTTAAAAAAAAATAAACCCATGCAATACTGAAGTGGAAATACCAGTTGTAAAAGGTTACACAAATACATGTGTACCAAATTTTTTTACAGTTGTGTGCTAAGAAAACTAAATAAGAAACTTCTGTCACTAAATACAGATTTAGCTCCAGAGAAAACCAGATTAAGACATTTGTTGTTGTCTGACACTAGGTCATAAACAGCCATTTTTTTCCCTTCATGATAAAGCATCTTAATCCATTAATCTTTAGTAAAATGTAAATGTTTCTATTAGATGATTAGAACAAGGCTTTGTTGTGGTCTTATTCTCCTTCTCCTTCAATATACACCTGATTTATTATTCAATCAATTTTGTCATTTACATTTTTTCTTTCTGCATTGTATCTTTGCTGCTTGAAAATTCAGATGTTGTATGTTCTACATGATACTAGGGAAACCCAAGTTTTACATCGGCTGTAAATTTTAGGCAAGTGTTTATTGCTTTCAGATGTGAATTTCTATTTTGGATTTTTCTAATGAAATAGCTAAACATTATTGATTGAAGTTTTGATGTTATTCCTTACCCTGGCAGGCAAAATGCACAGAATAACTGCAACGGCACCTGCATTAATCCCCGCAAAATGCAGAACTGGGGTAGAAACTAATACCTTGGTGTGCTGAAGTGAAAAATTCTTGCATAATTCTTATTAAACCAAAGGAAGCCAGGCAGAACCATCTCAACATGGTTTAAAATGATGTATTCTTTTATATAAAGTAAAAATGGAGAGAGGCATATCTGCAAGTACTTTTGGGAAGATATTTAAGATCTAAAACAATCTTGTTAATTGGCGATTTGGTCTGAAAAGCAGGATGCAGTTCAAGTGGGACAAATGCAAATTATTGCATTTCAGTAAGAATAATCACCTGAGCAATGAAAGATAGAAACTGTCTAGCTAGGCAAAAGTTGCAGAAAAAAAAATTGAAGGGAACTCCAGTTATCAAATGCATATTGTTGTAAAGTTAAAAAAAAACAAACAACCAATCCCAACACCTGGTTTCTTGGCTTGGTTGTTGCACTGAAAATAAAATACTGGTCAGTTGAAGAGATTAGAGAGAAAAGTATGGAAAATGATCAAAGGTCCAGAAAACATGACTGGAGAAGGCTGGTAATAATCCACTTCCTTCATTCAGTGACAGGAAGGAATGAGCTAATGTTGCAACAAGGGATTCACAGAAACAAAAAATACTTTCAATGATCATGGAAGATGGACCAAGGGGGTCTCAGTGCCCTGAGCTGGAGGACCATGACAGAGAGAATGATCAACTATAAGTGAAGCCTGAAATTGTGCAGGATCTACTTCTCCAGCTGCATCCCTGCAAATCTTTGGGGCCTGATGGGATTCATCCAAGAATCCTTGAAGAGGATGTCATCAAAAAAACCTTCCTGTTGATTTTTGAGTGGTCTTGGGAATGCAGATGTCCCAGCTGACTGGAAGCTGGTGAATGTTGTCCTGATTTTCAAGAAGGGCAAGAAGGACTACCCTGGAAACTACAGGCCTGTCAGTCTCACTTCAGTGCCTGGTAGAGTTGTGGAGAAGATTATTCTGGGAGCTATTGGAAAACACCCAAAAGACAGTGCAGTCATTGGTCACATCCAGCAAGTTTCGTGAGAGGAAAGTCCTGCTGATCCAACCTGATTTCCTTCTGTAACAAGGTAACCCACCTAGTTGATCAAGGGAAGACAGTTGATGTAATCTTTTTGGAATTCAGTAAAACTTTTGATGCTGTCTCTTACAGGATCCTTCTCACAGGACAAAAGTTACAGTGAATGGGGTCACATCGGACTGGTGACCTGTTCCACAGGGCTCCATCTCGGGCCCTCTGCTCTTCCACATCTTCATAAATGACTTGGACACAGAAGCAGAAGGGATACTAAACAAGTTTGCAAATGACACAGAACTGGAAGGAGCTGGAAGGAGTTGACTGCCTCGAAGGCAGGGAGGCCCCATAGAGAGACCTTGACAAATTAGAGGACTGGGCAATCACGAACCATATGATGTTCAACAAGGGAGAGTGCTGGATTCTGCACCTGGGATAGGGCAAACCTGGATGTTGGTACAGGCTGGGGAAGGAGATACTGGAAAGCAGTGCTACGGAAAGGGACCTGGGGATCTTGGTCCATGGCAAGTTGAATATGAGTCAGCAGTGCCCTGGCAGCCAGGAGGGCCAACCCTGTCCTGGGGGGCATCAGACAAAG